>OU452220.1:7934016-8444016 GCA_911728455.2 Marthasterias glacialis
TGTTTGTTTGTTTGTTTGTTTGTTTGTTTGTTTGTTTGTTTGTTTGTTTGTTTGTTTGTTTGTTTGTTTGTTTGCTTGCTTGCTTGCTTGCTTGCTTGTTTGCTTGCTTGCTTGCTTGTTTGCTTGTTTGCTTGTTTGCTTGTTTGCTTGCTTGTTTGCTTTTTTGTTTGTTTTGTCTTGTTTTGTTTGTTTTTTGTTGTTTTTTTACCGGAAAAAGATGTCATAATAATAATAAACAGCGGTTAAACATTGTTAACGTTCAGTCGATAATTAGCAGCTGTTGCAGTGGCTGTATCACTTTGATGGGGAAGTCCTTAATAAACCTCTCCCAGCAACAGCCGCATCCGTCAATTCAGCCATGGTCTTGGTACTTTTAACTTTTACTAAAGCGCGCTTTATACTCCAACGACGTCACAATTATGCAAAAAGTCCCCTTTTCTCTTTCTTCTGCTGTGGGAATCAAGTTTACAATAAAAAGAACTTTCAGAGCATACATAATATACTATTCGAACCAATGAACTCTTTAAAAAAAGTACTGCTGATGAGTCGGATGTTTCAGTTGTTTACAGCAAACCTATAGCAAAAGATCTTTTTGTTTTTATTGTTTTTATTAGATACTGTACAAAAAAGGTGTTGTAAAGCCAAATTTAGTTTCATCCTTCTTATAGGTCACAGACAATTACAATTAAGATAATCAGCAGACCCGAGCAAATGTTTGTAATTAATTGAATCATTTCAGTGATAACAAATTTGTGTGAAATGAAGTCAACAAGGATGATCTCTTTGGTCTCTAACAAGGTGAATGAATTCAAATCAAGACAACTTTCCAGAGATTCTTTTCCAGATCACAAAATCAAACTGTAAAACGTTGTTCGGCAAAAGATAAAGCTTAAAGGCGCGGATTCAGGGTTTTGGTCCAGGGGATTCGGCCACCTCCCTGTTTTCGATTGATTTTATTACTTTTTTTTTTATTGATTTATGTATTAATATACATATTAATCTCCTTGATCTCGAAACAGACCTAAATTCTTGTTTCCCGTTTTCGTCGTGTCCATATCATCGCGACCTTCCGTGGTTACGGTACTTTTTGGGGTGGAACCCCTGCTAAAAAGAATCCTGAATCCGTGCTTGGCTTCATTTTTTTAATATATTTTTACAATGTCTTTTTTTAATTTTTGTATTTTTCTAATCCTGTTACAATATTTCATTTTATGACTTCCAGATTTGCCGAGCATCCTGAGCGGTGACACAATTGGATTCCTAGATCCACTGGAGCAATACTTCAACTATGACCCTCACACAAGAACTATACACGAGGGAAAAAAGGGTCACAGTTGGAAAATTTCTACCCAACTTTTGAATGATTTTCCTGACCAGTTTACTCCTTATTTACAAGATATATTTAGTTGTAATAAAACCAACTTTGAGAACGGTAGGTTCGATGGTACAATATTCCGTTTCCCGTTGAGGCGGGAAAAATCGCGGCTAAGCGAGTCTTTGTTCGACGACAAGCAAAGAGTACATGAACTGTTCAATTCATTTGAAACCGATGCAGAGATTTCCTTATTGTTCCTTAAGTACGTGAAGTCAATTTCTGTGTATGAAAAAGGTCAAGAGAATGAGATAGCTAAGCTTGTCTTTAAGATAGAGGTCCCTCAGGAAGACAGGCCCAAGATGCATTCTGACATGGAAGCTTTCTTAAGTAAGATTCCCGAGAAAAGAGACTTTCAAACTCTTTGCTGTTTTCATGTGCACAAAACACAGCTTGTTCCAGAAATAGTTGATACTATCAGCAGATACACTACACTGAATTCACTAAGTACAGCAGACACATCAAGTGAGCTTCGGGAACTCATCAACGATGGCGAACTAAAGCTACTTCCGTGGATGGGAATATCGTTCAGATCCAGTTCATCAGTCGAGAACAGTTCCCCAGATGGCCGTACATTTTGTTTCCTACCCTTACCAGAGAGTGAAAAAACTGGCCTACCCGTCCACGTTCATGGATATTTTGGACTCGGAGACAACCGTCGAGGCATCAAATGGCCAGATGAAGAGTCTCTTCATGACAAGAAAGCCCAATGGAACAAGCTCTTGGTAGCAGAAGTGTTTCCAAAGGTTTATGCAAAGCTCATTCTGGCTGTCATAGCAAAAAGCAAAGATAACTCAGACCCTATGAAGCCCGACGACGTGTATAAGGCATGGCCAACTCCGTCAAGCATAAAAGAGGAGTGGATTGGCAGTATTAAAGCCTCCCTGAAGCTGTTGAGAGAGGAGGAGATTTTCTATTCAGATCACGACGGGGGATGCTGGATGAAGCCAAGTGAAGTCTACATTGATACCGAAGAAAACCTCTTATTTTCAAAGGTTTTGAAGCATAAGAAATACCCAGTAGCGAAACTTCCAAACCATTTAACGGAGTCCCTCCGCTGGGGTGACGTGGGTTTTCAGGAAATAACACCAAAAGTTGTCCGCAATTGTACCCGTGGTGATTCATTGGATTTCCTTACACGTGAGGAGAAGCTGCAGCTACTTGTGTATGCCACTGAGGACACGGTATCTGATCTACGAGACCTGAATTTACTTCCTTTAGAGGATGGGACGTTTATACCTTTCTGCTTATCAGCATCCACAGTGTACATTGCCAGCAGAGAGAATCCAAGTGTTCTCATTCCAAATAGAGGAAAAAGGCTTGCGGCAAACGACATGCCGAAAGTACTAGAAGACACTGAGGCACTGACAAACAGTCAACTGAAACTTCTCCAGGCTGGGGATGTAGCTCCACTGTTGCGAAAGACGCTTCCAAGAAATTGGATAGAAGAAGTGACATGTGTAAAGCTGCAGTGGACTCCGGGGTGCAACCAGAATCCACCTGCTGACTGGTTAATGGAAATGTGGACGTGGTTAACAAAGAACTTCGCCACAATTCATCTTACTGACTTCGAAGGTATCCCTCTTATACCCATGATAGATAATGAACACATAACAAGACTCTTGAGGAACACAATGATTTTCCACAAAGCGACGAGGACGTCCGATTTGTCAGAGTGCCTGTCAGAGAGTGCCTGTTCATTCCTGGAAACTTTGGGGGTGGTTGTTTTATGGCACGAGTTGCCATCCTACATATTGAGTCACCCAGATCTTGATGACTTTATTAAATCCCCAAACCCTGAAGGAGTTATGTCTGTCCTAGAGGAATTTTCTCAAAGAGTAAATCTAAAAAAACTTGTAGAAGAAGCAAACACAAACATCAAAGATGAGCTTCAAAAAGTGTTGTCTCAACTGAGGCAAGTAACGTCACAACAAAAAGTCATACTCCGAGAGTTGCCCATCTTCAAAGGAAGCGATGGGGGATACACATCGGCTACTTCTTGTGGAAAGGCTGTTCCAAGTACTTTTAAGGAGATACCAGTGAAGAAGTTGAGACAGAATCGTCTAATCTTGAAAGACAGCTTGGCCAATTTTGCGACAAAATTAGACATACACAAAGAATCTGTGCATGAGCTCCTACATGAGAATGTCCTACCTGCTGTGTCTGCTGGATTCTACACTGACAGTGATTCTGTAGAGATCATGACATGGGTACTGGAAAGACCAGAATACCATAGTCTGGTTCAACAACTGCGGTTTATACCTACCTCAGCAGATCAACAATTGTCAAGTCCAGTAGAACTGTATGACCCTAACCCCAGACTACGTGTGTTATTTCGAGACAGTCCAGTCTTTCCCACTAATGTCTATTCTCAGGATAAGCTTCTTGGTTTTCTTAAACAGATTGGTTTGAAGGAAGACTCTAAAGTGACCGCCCAGGAAGTACTAGAGGTTGCTAAAGTCGTGTCAAAGGGCCAAAGAAATGTAGATGCGGAAAGAGCAGAAATTCTGTTGAAACATATCAATAGCTTTCCTAATCTTCTATCTGAAAGGGTAACAAGTGACGGTAAAACTGAGCCATTAGGGAAGTTCATGGAACAGCTGGAGTGGGTACCATGTGAATCATCACCACCATCACACTACCCTAGTTCTGCTGGATGGTTTGGGAAATCCAACACACTGTACCTCCCAGGACAAATAAGCTCTGTTGAAACAGCTATGTTACAAGGCTCTATCGTAGCACTCATCAGTATGCAACGCATCCATCAAGAACTACTTCAGTTATTTGGTTGGAGTACAGACCTGAACTCCAATGAAGACAAACATATTGAAGCAGTAGTGCGTCATCTGAAGAATGTTACCGACAATTTTGGGTCAATAGAAGATACTTTAACTATTTGTAGCACAATATCAGTTATTTACGAGTTCCTAGGTAAGGCTTCAGTACCAACATTGAAACGCCTGTTTGCTAAGCATGTCAGTAGTTCACAACCATGGGTTTGGCACGGCTCTGGATTCACAACTCCGGACAAAGTAGCTTTAAGTATTGGTACTTTAGGTGTGAGTTTAGTTCCCTACCTCCACATTATACCACCGGATATGGTGAAACACAGAGCCTTCTTGGAAACACTGGGTGTCCAGCAGACCTTCCAGGAAAGTGCATTGCGCACTGTTCTCAACATTGTTAAACAAAAACATGGAAGTCAAGTAAACATAGACAGAGAGGAACATGAGGCTGACTTAAATCTCGTTTGCAACATCCTGAAGTACATCGCAAACTTAGAAAGGTTTGATTCTCGAAATTCGACAATCCCAGTGCCTTGCAGGACACCAAAGAAGAGCAAAGGTCTTCTCATGATGCCGGCTTCCGAGTGTTTGTATGTGGATGAAGAGAGACTTGCAAGACAGTTGTATGAGGAAGGAATGCAAGAAGAATTCGACAAGCAAGTCATTCATGAGCAAATATCAAACGACTTGGCCAAACGCTTAGGACTAGAACCTCTCAGTCACTTCATTGCACCAGTGGAAGCTTTGGAATACGACATGGCTGGTCCTCACGAGACAACAGTTAATGCCATCAAGCGCAATTTGGATATGTACAAAGAAGGTGTGGGCATCTTCAAGGAGTTGATCCAGAATGCTGATGATGCTGGAGCCACTGAAGTCAAATTCTTAATTGACTGGCGCGAAAATGAAGAAACTGCTCACAATCTTTTGAGTGAGGGAATGAAAGCGTGTCACGGACCATCGATCTGGGCTTACAATAACGCATGTTTCTCAAAGGAGGACATAAAGAATATCTGCAGCATAGCTGCACAAAGCAAAAAACACCAGCTGGATAAGGTAGGGCGGTTTGGGTTAGGATTCACCTCTGTCTATCATCTCACAGACGTTCCTAGTGTTGTCAGCGGTCCATACGTGCTGATCTGTGACCCTAGAACTACACATCTTGGTTCCCGTGTACAGCCTGGACAGCCAGGTATCAAATTAGATCTTTCAAACCCGCGTCATCGACGAACATTGAAGTCGTATCCGAACCAGTTCCAACCTTACAATGGTATCTTTAACTGCAACATGCATGAGTCAACGGAAGGTTTTTCTGATACACTATTTCGTTTACCACTACGAACGGAGAACGGAGCTAGACAAGAACAAAACCAACTTTCCCACCACTTCTACGACACCAAGGAAAAGGTTGAACCACTTCTAGAGTCCCTGAAGCAATCGTCCAACTCTCTGCTTCTCTTCACTCAAAATGTGATACATGTAAGTGTCCAGGAGCTTCAATCCAATGATATAAGAGACATCAAGAATGTTATATCTGTCAATATTGAGCGGACCTTACAAATGCCCCGTTCAAGAGCAGGATTTATAGATGGTGATATGAGGACTGAACGTAACCTCCTCAAGGCAACTGCATTGGCTATGAATGACGATACTAAGACAGTCCCAGAGACAACCATGATTGTGAAGGTCTCTCAGGAAACAACAGAAGCCCACAAAACGGTCGAGCCTCAGAAGAAAGACTGGCATTTCATCATAAGTTCCTGCATGGAAACTGGGAAGCTCCTAGAAATGGCTAGAACTGATGAAGGTTTAACGTCAGGAGTTCTTCCATGTGGGGGTGTTGCTGCGGAATTAGTGTATGAAGGTGAAATCCTTGTACCTAAATTTATTGAAGGGAAAGCTTTCAGCTACCTGCCGCTTGATGTCTCAACAGGTCTGCCCTTTCATGTCAATGGTAACTTCCTGCTGCAACCGAATCGTCGCCAATTGTGGAGCAAGCCCTCGTCGTCAACGGGAGAATTTGAATCCATGTGGAATGAATGCTTCATAAATTCGGTATTGTGCCGTGCTTTCTTGAATCTTCTCAAAGCCCTTCAGGAATTGCAAGGTCAAAACAAGATTGAGGCTCGAGCTTTTCAGAGGTTGTGGCCAACTACAAGAAGATGTGAAACTGACTTTCAAACTTTTGTTGGTGCGTACTATTACGCTATTGGGTGTTCGAGTAATCCCCCCACAGTGGTATACAACAATAGTCAGTGGGTGTCAATGCATGATTGCTTCTTCACTGAATGGAACGACAATGACCCCGAAAACTTAAGATCCAGCATAAAATCTGTGTTAACCGAAAAGATATTTCCAAAGACTTGGGTTCAGCTGGATTCAGAAGTGGTCGCCAGCATAAAGAACTTGCCTGAAAACAAATACTTTGTTGACAAAACTTATCACGTTCATCGATTTCTGCAGGAAGTTTTCTTTCCAATGTTGTCATCTGGTGAAGAAATGAAACCATCTGATCGCGAAACAATCACATTGCATGTTCTAGACCTTCGCCTTGTCGAAGGAAAGGTAAAACACGCATATGATTCCTACCTGAAAACTACTCGTACCATCCAAGTATCTCCAAAAGGTGAGGACCTTGCAACGCCCGATAAGCTAGTCAACCCATTCACATCGATTGGGTCTCTGTACAGAGAAGAAGACTGCAGGTTTCCTTGTGGACGTGAATACCGCAAAGAAAAGCGCCTCCTGTCCTTGGAACAGCTTGGTATGGCATCAGATAACCTATGCTGGAATGATATTTGTGAGAGAGCAGAATCGATGGTGAAGGGTGGAGGGAGAAGTGAAATTCTTCTAAAGTTGATAGACAAAAAGTTGAGACAAGAAGATGACCCCACTTTAGATCAAAAGAGACGGATCAGAGAGGCACCATTCCTTCCTGTTTTGAAGAGGCCTGACAGTTTTCCTCTGGATTGGCACGGATTTGATACTGAGTTCATGTCAGCAGTGTCTCTGTACGAGCCAATACACATCAACTTACTTGGATCCATTCATCCATTATTAGATGAAGCAAGATTAGGACCCGAAGCAAGGAACGAGGTTAAAACATTTCTAGGCTTTAACGAGAAGAAAGTTAACGTGGGCGATGTCATCAGACAGCTGAATGGGTTGATTAAAAAAGAGGTAACACCCGAGTCATCTTCCATCGCTGATAAAATATACACCTTTCTTCAGGACACCATCTGCGTCTGTGATGAAGATCTGCATGTAGCTGGGAAATACATAAATGAATTCAATCATCTTTGCACATTAGGATTTGTTCTGTGTGAAGGCGAATTCAGAGAGTGCAAACAAATCGCCTTTAACTACAAAGGCAGGAGTGGACCGTACCTCTTTTCCAAACCCCCAATGCTATCCAGGTTCAGCAATCTCCTAAAGCTGTGTGGGGTGAAAGAAAACTTCCAACTGGAGGACTACATTGAGACCTTGCAGTATCTGAAAACAAAATATCAAGACACTTGTCTGCCAGAGGAAGCGTTTAGAGCAGCAAAGGATATGATGAGTGAAATTGTATTAAGATTGGTCACCCAACACGGTGAGGATGAAACGGATCACGAACACGACTGTCTGCAAGATGGAAAAGTGTTTGTGCCAGATGACGCACGTGTCCTACGGAAGCCAACCGAATTGACATTCAACGATATATACTGGGAGGACAATAACCCACAAGAGTTTTACACTCATCCGGATGTTACACATAACGATGCTAAGGTTCTTGGTATCACTACAGCAAGAGAAAAAGAGCTTGAACAATACTCTTCTTGCAGTGGTTTTGAAAGTGATTTTGGGCAGGTGGAGGAGCTGACAGACCGTTTGCGAAACATACTCAGGGACTATCCAAACGTTTCTGACGTATTGAAGGAGCTGCTGCAAAATGCTGACGATGCTGGTGCAACAGAAGTACATTTTGTGTACGATCCCCGCAAACATAGTACAAAGAAAATTATATCTGACTCCTGGGCTGAAGTACAACAACTTCCAGCGTTGTGTGTTTACAACAACAAACCATTCAGTGAGGCAGACATCAAGGGCATTCAGAAGGTAGGAATTGGCGGGAAGAGAGATGACATCGCAACAACTGGACGGTTTGGCATAGGGTTTAATGCTGTCTATCATCTTACTGATTGTCCAAGTTTCCTTAGCAGCAGGAAAACAATGTGTGTGTTTGATCCACTCTTGAAATACACACCTAGAGCAAAGAAAACCTCACCAGGACAGCAGTTTCAAACCCGTGAACAATTCAGGCAGAGATTCCCTGACATGCTAGGTGGTTTTCTTGAGGATTTCGATGAGTTCAATGGGTCTGAGGGAACAATGTTCCGTTTGCCACTTAGATCAACAAAATCAGCAATATCAGGAGAGGTATTCTCAGGCCAGGATGTCGAGAAGTTGCTCAATGACTTCGAAAAGGTGTCGATGGAAGCTCTCCTCTTTTTGAACAACATCAAGAAGATCTCCATATCGCGTGTGCGTGAACGAGCACATACACTGGATACGATGTACGTCATTAGTGCCAAACTTACCGACCAGGACCAGCAGTATCGTGAAGATCTTGTTCAGCATCTCAAGGATTTCAAGAATATTCCTTGTCAAGATGTCCAATCGATGTGTCGTGTGTATCGCTTATTGATTGAGGACACCAAGGAATCCAAGCAAACATGGTTGATTTCACAGATGCTCGGTTTCAAAGGTCTGCCTCCTTCAGATAATATGCAACTCTCATCTGCGACCAGTTTGAAGAAACCTCTACCACGTGGAGGAGTAGCAGCACTCATTAGTGAGGATGCAACGCAACCGAATCTGCAGTACAAAGCATACTGTTTCCTTCCCTTGCCAGTATATACTAATTTGCCTGTACATGTAAATGGAATGTTTGAGTTGGACTCCTCAAGGAAAAACCTTTTAAAGGGTGACGACTATGCAAATGCTAGCAGTCTAATCCACAGGTGGAACCAACAACTAATCAAGTATGTGATTGCCCCTGCTTACGCTGAACTATTGCTCCAAGCAGGCAGGAAGATACTTGATGAAGCTGAAGACAGAAGTCAGTATGAAGACCCATTTGCTTTTTATGATGATCTCTTTCCAAAACACTTAGAGAAGCTACGCGACGAATGGGAGCTACTTGCCAGGGAAACACTTAGCCTTATTGGCAGGGGAGATCTAAAGGTTCTACCAGTAGCTCGTCCAAAAGAACAGGCTTTGGATGTTACATGGCACCATCCTAATAGCGATTCCAGTGCAGCATTCTTTGATGGTCTGAACAGGAACAAATCTGCAGACGCCCTGCGATCTTTTTTGCTTGATGTTGCATTTAATCTTCTTAAAAGCTCCTCTGAACTCTGTAAAGCATTCACTGACTGTGGTGTCAAAGCCGCATTTGTATCCCCACAAGTAGTGGTAAAGCATATGTCAACCGAATCATTTGTATCACCGTGCTTACCAGCTCCTCTGGAAAAGACAACGTTCAAAGGCTTGGATACCTTTATTGTGGTGTTCAAATACTGCCTTGGCGGCATCAAAAAACCAACTCAGCTAGATGGTCTACCTTTCCGACTCGCGAATGATTGCAGTTTGGACCGGTTTACAGGACTTGATGGACTGTACGTGTCAGTACATTGGAGTGTGTTGCCCCGCCTTCAGAATCTCTTTGTACACGAGCAACTGGTTAAGTTGTGCACTGACTGGTTTCAAAACAACAACCTTTCAGCATACTCAAGCGGGGTGTTCAAGAAGTTTACCATATCGGAGCTTTCCAAACATTTGGGAAAGCACCTTCCTGAGCACTGGAATGGGTGTGACCATCACGTAGATTGGACACCAGATCAAAATGGTCACCCTTCAGAGGCATGGCTGGAGTGTCTATGGACATTCATACGCAATGAGACGCAAACCGACCTCCAGCCAATCGAAAGATGGCCAATTTTTCCAACAACATCAGGGAAATTAGTGTCACCAACGTTATCTAAACAAAGCCTGTTGTTCGTGGAGGAAATTCGTACTCTCTACGCCTACGGTCACCAAAGTAAGAGACAGAAAGTCGTTGATATCTTGCGTAAACTAAAATTACCGGAAATTGACGTCAAACGTATGATTGGTTTATGTTATACAATGACAGAGCTGTTTCGTAATCACTTAGCACTGCTAGACAGACAAGGAGATGTTGTCAACGTAATACAATATGCAAAGGATCAGGGTAGATTTGTTTGCAATATTCCACAGAAAGATTGTAAACCCCTGCTTCAGTATTTCCAAGAAGGACTGTGTCTGGCACCTCTTTCAACGGAGAACTTCAAAACGATCAAGTCATTACCGATTTTCATCCTACTAGGTGCTGCCGGGACTACTGATCTACAACAATCGAAACACTACCACAGAACTGACGGATATTCGTTGCTGATGGTTGAGACCGAAACTTGGATGAATCACAACAAGTGTGTTTTTATAGAAGCAGATCGAGACTTGAATCTGATCTACGGCGAGCTCGGCATCGCTAACATCACACATGCTGATGTTTACTTAAAATATATACTGCCAAGTTTCCCGTCGCTTAGTCTGGAAGCTCAAATAAAGCACATGTCAAACATCGAACACAAATTTTCTGCAAGTGACGAATACCAAGATATTCTGAACAGTCTTTCTCGTATAAAGTTCATCAAAGACATGGAAAAAAATCTCCAAACGGCAGATTTTTTTTATGACCCAGCAAATCCAGTCTTCAAATCCATGGTTGATCAGAACAGCCTACTGCCTGAACAAATGGCACAAATGAAGGTTTTCCTAGCACAAATTGGCCTCCACGTTGACGTTACTGAAGACTTGTTTATCAGGTTTGCAAAAGAAGTGGAGCGAAGAGCCAGGAATATGACCGACAGCCAAATGAAGACTCTGTTTAGGGATTCAACAGTTCTCACCGATGAACTAAAGGACAATGAAGATCTTCAAAAGGATTGGGATTTTCTAAAAAGGGTTGCTCAGATAAAGTTCATTCCTCCTGTTCCAATCAAGTCGGAACTCACTGACATTCATCCAGCTTTCTCCGAGTCAAATGGTAACTCCGGTATGAAGGTGCAATTCATTGCATATAAAGAATCCGTACCTGTTCAGTACATGGAGCTAGTCTGGTCAGTAGCAACGCTTCTCCCTGAACATACTATACCTACAAACCGTAAGTTAGAGCCATGGCAGATAAATCTTCACGATTGCCTGGGTATTGGGCAAATCTTACATCCCCAAAGGGTTGTTAAGCACATCCAAAATGTGTGTTTAAGAATGGAGAAGAAAAACGTTACCCATAAGGAAGACAAACTACTATCCGAAGTGAGGGAGACATTGAAATATGTCACGAACAAGATGCTGTACTACCTGAAAGAAAATATTCCTGAGAATGCTGACTATTTCGAGCGTTATTTGCAGCAAACACCAATCTGCTTAGTAGAGGGTGGAACTATTCTTGTCCGGGCAGATCAGCTGGTGTTTGAGATGAAGGAGGATCAGAAGAAACTCTTGTTTCCATTCTTGTTCAAAGTCCCAATGGAAGAATTATCGCAGTTTTATCCAGTACTTAAACTTCTTGGAGCACGAGATCAATGTTCTTTTGATCAATTTGCTGGAGTATTATCAGCCCTCAAACGACAATACGGTGATACTAAATTAGGTCCAAATGAAGAAAAAACTGCACTGTGTGCCATGTCTTCCATCTTCAAACTGCTGGATGAGAACGAAGAGAGATGTAAAAGAGAGATAACCGTCCCAGACCTGTTCTTACTTAGTTCAGACATTATACTAAGGAAGGCTTCAGATCTCTGTTATGCAGAACCTCATTTAATGACACAGCTGCATGATTCAACAGATAAGAAGTTTGTGGTTCCTCTTAAACGATGTGGAATCGAAGAGGTTAGTCACTATATCCAGCTGCTTCCTGAGAGAATACGTCCTAAGAATATAGGGGATGGTTTGAAAGAAAAACCTCTGGAGTCGTATGACTGCCCTCAAGGGTCGGATTGCGCTTACCTTACCCACATCAAACGGATGCTCAATTCAGAGGAGATGACACAAGTGCTGCTGCGACTCAAACAGCATCAATCAAAATCAAAAAAACAATCAGCAGAAATCGAGCAAGCTATACAAAAACTACGAAGTTTTGACAAGGTTGTTTGCAAAACGGATTTGCGAATCGGATTGTTTGACACTGACGAGAAATTGGTCGGCCAGCAGAACAGCCAAAGGAAAGCATTCTTTGACAGCAACAGTGGCGTAATACTCTTGCTACACCACGATTCATGGTCAAATAATAAAAAATACAGTGCAACCTGCAAACAACTTGCTAATTCTTGTAATGCTTTTCTTGGCGATTTGCTTAACCAAGCCAACGTAGGTCACCTTCAAACTGTGTTGGCATCTGCTGACGGCCCAAACAACATGAATGACCTGCTTACTGACGACTGTGGCATTCCAACTTATGACATCGTCACACGAAAAGAGGAAGATCATCATTCGCCGGGTAAGATTGTACCTCGTGATATTCGGCATCTACTAGACCAGGACCCGTACAACCTGTTCAAAGAGGAGGAGATTGTGGGTTTTGAGAGAACCATTGAACACCCCAATGATACCGAGTCAAGATTATCATCGGTTGGGGACAGTTTCACTGAGATCATTTTTGCAGTCATCATTGAACAAACTGATAATTCATCAGGATTGAAGAAACGCTATCGCATTGGCATTGGGGATGACGAACAAATTGTCGTTTCTGTCACATCACTTTATAAATTCATGCCACCTGAGGGAACAACTGACACAACTGATAGGAAACTGCCAGACTCACCCGAAAAGGACAAAGAACAGATCATGAAAGAGGTTAAAGAGGCATTCACTTTGTCAGGAGAAGAAAGGAAGGCAGCTATTCGTCGTCTTTATCGAAAATGGCACCCCGATAAGAACCATGGTCAAGAGAGTCGAGCAACTGAGGCATTTCAGTTTCTTAAACAGCAAATAAGCAATCATGACTCCACATCTCACTACGATCAACATTTCTCTCAATGGGAGTCGGAGGCCAAGAGAGACGATCGAGACGCTACCTATTATCGACGCTTCAGATGTAGGAGTCGGGGAAGAAAGAACAGGTTTGGTTCACCATTCTCTTGCCCAAGGGAAACTCCTGATCCACGCAGTGCCCGTCTGTGGTTCTTACAGGCTGAGGAGCATTTCAAAGCAGCTCAAGCGACGAGTCGCCTACAACCAGTTCCCATGAAACAATGGGTAGCTTTTCAAATACATCAAGCCGCAGAGCTAGCTATTAAAGCTGCACAGTACAGTCTTACTGGACAACCTGATATGGACTGCCATGATTTGAAATCTCTTGCGCGAACAGTTTGCAATCACCGGGAAGTAAAATCCATAGACCTCGTAAACAGAGTAAATGAACTAGCTCTTCTTCATTGTGAATTCAGCAAACCAAGATACCCTGAAATCTGGGAGACCAGTGGAAAAGTATTCGATGACTTCTGCAGCGAGAAAGCTTTTGAGGTCTGTGAGACACTGTTCATCCTTGTCAGAGACATCATCGGCATACAGATATTCTGATCGAATCTTCAAGTTCAGATAAGCTGTTCTACCTACTAGTCTCTTTCAAACTTCAAGGTGAAAACAATACATCCGAAGGCTTCTACATAATATTGCATGCTTCGGTTGACATGAAATACTGTACTTGGATATCCATTGGAAGTTGTCGTGTCATGGCCGAGCGGTCTAGTCCATCGAACTGATATATTTTTAAGGTGTTGGTTGTTTTTAGTGTTTAGCTAATTGCTAGGCGGGGTAGATTTTGATTAATTGTTAAGGTATTGTGTAATTGTTGGATGGGCAGACTGAGATCATTTTTAAGGTGTTGGTTAATTTAGTGTTTCATTGATTTGTAAATTTTGATATTGTTAAGATTTAACAGCATGTTGTTTTTCCTTCCTTCTTTATGTTGGAAGAGGTAGAGACTTGGATATTATTCAGATGTTGGTAAACTGGCATTGTTGGATAATATTATTAATTGTTTGATGGTGCATACATTGATATCGTAAAGATTTGTTTTTTTTATAGAAGCAACATCAGTATTTGACTAAAGAGGTCATTCTGATAGGCCAATCGAATGACTCACTTGCAGTTCAGAGTAAAAAAGAGGGGAAATGACAGGAGAAAAAATATGTATAAATTAGAAAGAGAAAAAAATATGTGAAAACATGAAAACATGAATGAACGACTTCATTTTTAGAATTGACAATTTGACAAAGATTTGACGACTTGTGTTGTATTTTCTTCCTTTTTTATGTTGGATGAATTAGAGACCCTGATACTTAAGGTGTTTGTTACTTGCTCATGTTGGATGTCTTAGACTTTGTAATTGTAGACTTTGTAATTTGATGTGATTTTCCATGTTGCATTGTTATAGGGGAAGTAAGCTCGATCGTCAATAATGGTGTTTACGAGTATGTGTATAACTGTATATCTACAAGTAATATTCTATAGATGGTTCCCAATATGACGCAAATCAGCCATCTTTACGGGTAATTTGGAACACACCGCCGTGCGTTTAGCTTGAAAACGGCATGCAGCACGCGCGCTTTTTCACAAAACTCATTGCACGATTATAATGTACAACGCGGCTGCGTTAATAATTTGAGCGCATGACGCGCCTGCAAGCCAACATGCAATTTGCCCGTAAAGATGGCGTCTAGTGGGAACCATCTATAGGTGGCAGAATATCAAAGAATGTATCCTTAACTACACTTTATGATGAGATTCTACACTTCTGTCAATATGATTTTTTTTTGTTACAATACTATTTCTAATGTAAATACTTTACGCTTTAATAAGCGGCCCCTAATAGCGAAAAGGTAAACGTCTAAGCTGCACTTAGCTTAAGATTTTGAATTATGACTTTCGAAACAAAAACAACTACAATAACAATAACACATCATGCAATGAAGCGTGTTTTAAGCAAAACCCAAATGAAAATGTAAAGAATGTTTTGTTTTATCAAAATGGCTCACCACGAACCCTTTTTTCTTTTTCCTTTTTCTTTTTTTAGGCTTTGTCATAAATGGTACACTGTTGTATTATGTAGGACTTTATCTTTAAGTGCTTATTCATTTAAATGCTGTTTCTTAAATATACATGTGTCTGTACATGCCCAAAGTAATGCGATTTTTTTTCTTGATATTGAAGTATGCACGAAAACAATTTAGCATGTATTTAAGGCATGGTAAGGATTAAAAACAATTGTTTAGTTTCAGTCTAAAAGTTTACTGTTTATAAAAAAATCATGCTATAAACCAGATGTTCTGTGAAACATTTTTTCTGAAATGCTGTCATATTCGAGAAAACTGTATCTGAAAACCTAAAAAACGCAACAGCTGATTTCGGTTGTTACGACCGAAATCTGCTGTTACGTTTTTTAAAAGGGGCAATTTGTTTACATGCTGAAAAATGTACAAGGTTTTTCATTATTTTCGCCTGACTCAGACGACGGATTGAGCCCAAATTTTTACAGGTTTGTTTTTCTTGTATATATTGAATCAAACAAAGTCAGAACACTGCACTATCAGCTTTACCAATCCTTCATAGTGTCTTTAATGTCAATACAGTTTGTATAAAACAGACGTTAAAAAGTCTGCTTTTAGTTTATTACCTTTTGCTGATTTATATTTCATGGTTGTTGTATTAATGGAAATTAGGAATATGAAGTATGTTTATGAAAAATATACAAACACGGCCCATTATTAATTAGTTATAATTGTAAATGTTATTTACAGTAAATTTAAAATACCCTGTATCAATTGTAAATATTGTTCACCACGAACCCTTTCTTTCTGTTCTTTTTTCTTTTATTTTAAGGCTTTGTCATAAATGCTACACTGTTTTAAATGTATGACTTCATATATAAGTGCTTATTCATTTAAATGCGGTTTCTTAAATCGACCTGTACATGCCTAAAGTAATGCGATTTTCTTTATATTGAAGTATGCTCGAAAACAATTTAGCGTGTATTAAAGGCATGGTAAGGATCATATAGGCCTCTGATATAACTTAATGAAGTTTATGCTAGAACCAGATTTTCTGTGAAATGTTTTCCTCTGAATGCTGTCATATATTCGAGAAAACTGTATCTGAAAACATAAAAACAATAACGCAACAGCTGATTTTGGTTGTTACAACCGAAATCAGCTATAGCATTTTTTTTAGGACATTGTGTTTAGGACAATGTGTTTACATGCTGAAAAATGTACAAGGTTTTTCATTATTTTCACTTGACTCAGACGACGGATTGAGCCCAAATTTTTACAGGTTTGATTTGTCTTGTATATATTGAATCAAACGAAAGTAAGAACACTGCACTATCAGCTTACCAATCCTATATAGTGCCTTTAATGTCAATTAATTGTTAGTATAAAACAGACGTTAAAATGTCTTCTTTTAGTTTATTACCTTTTGCTGATTTGCATTGTGTGGCTGTTGTATTAATGGAAATTGGGGATATGAAGTATGTTTATGAAAAATATACAAACACCCATTCTTAATTAGTTATAATTTTATAATGTTAATTACAGTAGATTTAAAGTACCATGTCTTAGTTGTAAATGTTGTCACGCATGAGAATTTTGCCACAATCGTTTAACAAACTATACAGGTACTATGTTACCAATTCAATTTGTACAATGATAAATACGAGATCGTCAACAATTGGCTACTAATGACATGGGGATGTGTTGTTTAATGCATAATGCACTTTTCGTGAATGATGTCAAATTTAAATAGTCAGACGGTTTAGTTCTAGGTGATGACTGGTAGTCGATTTTTTAAATCTGTTTATGATAGCAAAGATTTGTTTCTCATCATTGGTTGTAAGCAATTAGCTATCTTGCGTGTTTAAGTGGTTTACATACGGGGCTTTATTTTATATATTTTATTTGAACATTCGGTTTGGATACGAAGCGAGGTCAAATCAGGTCATTTCCAAATAAATCGAGCTTTCACGTATTTTTTTATGAATGTAAAAATTCAAATCATAACACGTCTCTGGTTCTAAAGATTTGAATTTTTTAAAATAAACTTTGATTTTAAGCATTTATTGAAAACCGATTACGTCATCAAAACGTCATAGCTATTTCTTATCCAGCCATTTGGACCCAAGTACGTGCTAAGTTTTGAACTAACATTGGGTTTCCAGCATTTTTTTTGACTTGTCACAAGAGGGCGCTTTTGAGGAAGCTGAACGTCATTACACTTTTAATTGAAAAGCCTATAGGGGTTCAAAAGTTAACTCACACACAGAGGCCATGTCAAAATTTCAGCAAAAACAAGAGGTGTTCCGTGCAGAATGCCCGAACACCTAAAAAAATAGAACTCGTCTACAAATCCTGAGAGGTATTAAGTAATCGTTGGGGCCACTTGTGTAAAGCGGGCGTGGCCTATACGGGACAATGCGTCACACTTAATTATAATATTAAATGAGTAATTATGTTACGGCGGCACTCAATTATTTCATACTATGTTAAATGTTGAGATTATTTTTCATTTGAAGATTTCAGATTAACTTATAGAAGTTGCTGGCTAAGTTAAAAAACAAAATAAAACTAATTTCAATTGATTTCAATCATTTAGGGCTGTTTATTTTTCATTTTCTTTTGATTGATTATTTTCACTAGATGGTCTTTTTTGGTAATCGTACTCTATGTTAAGTAAATATGAAAATCCTCTTTTGCTGTATGCTTTAAACGTTATCTGCTTTAATTATTAAATTTTCATTATAGAATAGTAAACATCTTTATCTTACATTGCATTTCTTATAATTTTATTTAATTCCCACAATGGATGTTGCGAAATCTTGTACCAGAAGCAAATTCTGGTATTGGAAGGATGTGTTCGTTATGTGTACTAGGAAAGCAGTTAAGCTTTCGGACCTCACGTAACAGGAAAATTTGCATTCGAGACGCGATTTAATTCCAATCCAATCGCGTCAATTTTACATTCCCTTTGATATTTTTAGTAGTGAGTTTGGTTTTCCCCAACAAAATGCAAGATTTTTGAAAATGTGGGCCAAGGCCAAAAAATTTATTTTCCTTCATACTTTGATAGTTGATGGTCCTTTGCCCCAAACTAACAAAAAAATTAATACGAAGAACAAAAATTATTTAAAAATAAAAATGCTTTCGTTGTCATGGCAACAGCCAAATTACCAATTCAGGTGGTTTTGCATTTTTTTTTCTTTTTTGTATTTTGGAATAGTGAAATTTGACTACACTATTCAAGGTCGCGTTACCATTAAACTAGATATAGAAAATTATTTCCTTTAAACGTTATGGATAGGATGGGTGAGGAGAGGTTGCATTAAATGTAAAAAAAAAACCACCAGATGTGTGGGTTGGTTCTACCATTAATTTCAAATATAGGTGTTCAAAACTTTTTTCAAAGTACAAAAATGTACAATTTTTGACAGCTCAACCCATATGGTAGAGCTCCGATTTCAAAATCGATCACACCTTGTTTAGATGAGACAGTAGTATTGTGGAAATTTTTAAAAAAAATGCTGGGGAAAATACTTTATTCTTCGCGATGTTGCCAGACATTTTCCTCTTTTTTTAATTCAATGCACGGCTAACCATTAATTTAAGGGTATGAAAATGAAATTAAGACTAGTAACCATTAATTATTCTAAAGAAAATAAATTTTAAGTCAAACTAGATCACCTGTAATGGTCAGAGTGACAATAAAACACTCAGGTATTGTCATAACTGGCGTTCCACACTAAAACACTATGGGGGTGGCAACAATCAGCCTGCAATATTTTCCCCGTCAATTTTAAACCTTTGCATGTGCATCTCATCGACATGAAATTTGCTGAATGTATTTTAATCCGCAAGGGTCTAGCTGTCACAATAGCAGTTTTGGCAAAGTGTTGTTGTTACTATGGCAACCATTAATAGGACAGCCGTTTTTAAACCAAGTAAGGTTTAATAATTGGACTTGGCGTTTTACATACGTTCTTCAAAGAATCCCCAAAGACGTGTTTCCCATTCCCATGCAGAATTTAACCTCCCAGTATTAACTTTTAAATGGCAAAAAAAATGACCAAATTCTCCCGCTCAGTTTTCTTGAAACACAAAATTTCACATGCTTAAGCCCTTTTACCAGGAACTTGTCGTTACATCCTTTTACCGGGCACACGACGAAATGTTACGTTTTATAAGCTTTTATGTAGTAATTCATTGTTTTGTTTTGTTTTTGTTTATTACCAAAAGCCGACTTTTTGTATGATTCTGTCGATCACAGCATGTATTTGAATGTAGTTTGCCATCAGCTCAGATGACATAGTACCCACTACGTGGTGATCTGACAAAAAATATCTAGCTCTTCTTCTTCCTACTACCTCATTTCCAAAAGATAACTCGACTCGAAATTGGATTGAACCTTGAAACTTGGCATATAACTTGAACCTCAATATGAAGTCGGTACTTGAACAATTACGCCATGACGTCACCAGGTGTCAAATTACATTTCTATACCACAAACATTATTTTTCAATATGTACAATGACAGAAGGCAACAACAACCAGTAGTCTGCAATACATGCGTTGCTACCAGTTTGAGTAGCTCTTTTATTAGCAAAATTATACATACAGCATACATTGTATTGCAAGGCTTTATGCGCCTTGAGCGAAGGCCACTGTTTCAAATAAACTCGATTAACATCAGGCAGGCAGCGAACGATATCGTATAAAATTAACTTATTCCAATTTGAAGCGACTTTTTATTTATTTAATTTTTTTAATAGGAGTATTGGAAATCATACAGAAATGGGGAGATATGGAAATTATCTCATCTCAGTAACGCCATTTTACAACTCCCATCCGAACGCACACAGCTCATCCCATTTAGTGTAAAAACTGCAGCCTTTGAGATGGGATTGTATCGAGGCCAACTTTCAAGTGATCAATCATTCTTGAGGCTGGTCAATGCAAGAAAGCGGAGCCTACTTGGTCAGTCTATGTGGCTCGTGGCTTAGTTATCTAGTTACATGAAAGCATGACATCAGATGGTCAATGGAATGGTTTATGGGGTGATTTCCGCTGTTGTCATACTCAGGGTTGATTTCGCAAAGCACTGAGTCAGTATTACCATTAGTGATTTGTACTGTGACGTCATATTTTGCTTAGCAATTAAGATTAATTTGCAATCGAGCTCAGCTGATTTAGAGGGGCAACATGGCCGGCAGTGGCTTCAGTCTTATGTGTATGATAATCTTTCCTGTCATGATTGTACTACATGGTTTATAATGGTGTATAATAATTAGTGTGCGTTTTGCTTTGCGTGTTACAGATCACTACGTAAACAGAAAACGTCTGCTTGCAGGGTCTGTAAAATCAGCCCCTTAAAGCCGGCCCCACCCTAACATTGGTAAAGTGTCTGTAAATTACTCGATTCTTTGCACAAATCAAGATAATAATTATGTAATACAACCAACATGTGAAAATTTCAGCTCATTTCGTTGTTTCGTTTGCAAGAAAACGGTAAAAATACATCCAGGATTTTTGCTCGCATTCTTAGGCAGAGTTTTGGTCTCACAGGAGACGCAAATTATTTTGTTCTCTTATTCATTTATTATTCAAAACGGTCACACTTAAGGCAGAAATATTTCAAGGAAAGGTTTCTACCAGCATTATCTTTATACCATATAAGGGATATGTAAATATGAGAACGCGTATGTTTTTTTCTTTCTTACCAATGTTGAGCTGGGGCTTTTAACTGAGTATTCTCGTTTATCACCGTTTCACGCTTTTGATGTTCTTGAGCTTCGAAGCATAAACTCAGTGTTAATTTACTCCTTCCACACATACTGACAGGCCTACAAGTACTTGGAAATACACAACACTAAGAAAACTTCATGATTAATAAAAGCACATGCTGAAACATTTAACAACAAAGAAAACGGAAAACCAAATTAGTCCTTAACAGCATGTATTTTGCAACTAACTTCGATGAATAAGGCTAAAATAGAAATTTGAAAATATAAAATCAGCAAGTTCAGAATGGAATGTGTATAGTGATAGCAAACTTTATGACCGCACGGCAACAACAGTGTCGAGAGCATTATGTTTATTAGCTTCATAAATGCATGAATCCTAACGTTTATTAGCTTCATAAATGCATGAATCCTAAAAGAAAATTTTTCCTGTCATTTTTATGAACACCTTGTAATTTTGTCGAAATAAAATGCAAGTGCAGCATGCACGTGATGTGTAGCATGCATGTACTTTAAAACCCCTTTCCCAAAAGAAAGAAAAACTTGTACGTATTTATATAATAAAACAAAAGTTGAAAAGACAACATAATTCCTTATCCATCTCAAGGACAATAAAATGTTTGCGATTTAACCATTAGTTTCATTCATTTGCTTTTCATATAATGTAAACTGTGGATTCCTTAAAATTTCTACGCTTGCAAAAAAAAAATAAAAAATAAAAAATCTATGACACCATGAAAAGAACAGTCATTGTATCAACACACTACTCGACAAGGCATATCGGCCTTTTCAAAGCCACGGTTTCGGCTCCAGACTTAATCTATATCAACCTGTTTGAAGCCCCATACCGAAAGCGCACGTTATCAATATAACTGAAGTAGCCTAAGCCATAGCCGGAACCGAAACCGTTTTTCGAAAAGGGCCATAGTTTTATCTCTGACCATTTTTATTAAAACAGTTTTGTTTGGAAATTTGTTCCACAAATAAAAAATAGCTCGCATTTTTGTGTTTTTACATCACCTCGTCTCATGTTAAAATGCATTTATAAAATCCATCGGTAGAACAGTAGAAATGGTTGGTATAATTTGTACAAGGCATTTTGCATTATTTGGTTTTCTACAACATTACCGTATTTACATGTAATTTCAAAGTAAACGAACGAAAAAGATGTGCTCTGAAATTTTGATTTATAAAAACCCTTCAAATGTCAAGAATGAATTCAACGTAAACTTTAATTTAGGCCTACATCAAAAGTTCGTTATTTGTTTTTTGTTATTTTACGTTAAAAAAACACCATAAACTTAAATTTTAAAAACAATCAATTTTGGTTTTAGTAGCGCTTAAGTGAAAAATATAGTGTTTAGTGCAACTTACTTTCTACTCTAATTAACGGCTGGTAGCCCGAAGGTTCTAGTTCTTGACTCGCTAACAAAGTTTCAAAACATTTGGCAAAATATACCTTTATTCTACAGGAAAAACAATCAATTAATGAACGCCGCCCGTATCAGTAAAAAAACGTATGGGTAAAACTTATTCAAAAACGTGTTATATTCAAGCCTCATAAGTGACAGCTTCAACTTCTAAATCACTGCCTTTAATTATTATATTACAATCATTCGTCAAAAGACAGACGCCATCTTTACGAACAACTTGGGTTTTGGCTTTGAGATTCGTCACCAAGTGTTCTACCTTTTCTACGCAGCTAAGTGGTTCAACAAATTTGCTAAAACTCCCGCATTTCAGACGCGGTATTTACGCATAACACACAATTGTGCTTTCAAAAATGACTAGCATTGGCTGTAAAGATGGCTGAATTCACACTGTGTGACGTCAAGTGGGAACTATCTATTGATCGGTTTCTGTTTGCGGCACACCAATTTGGGTTGTCTCATTGATGCCAATTATTCTTTAATGCAAAAGGTTCATTAAAGGAAAAGTTAAGCCCGGTTCATACTTCACGCGAATGGCGAAAGCGAAGCGAATTTTCTTGCGTCACAATTGAAAAACAGCACATACTGAATTGTTGCGTCACAAAAATTTGCTTCGCCTTCGTTTTTGCGTGAAGTATGAACCGGGCTTTACTGGATACAGTTCTTACAAAAACTGGACTGGGCCAAATTAAGTTTAAGCAGAAAATATTGCATAACAATTTTCTGCTAAGCAAAAATAAGCAGGATACCAGGATACTTATGGCAAAGAGCCACTACACTGTATGTACCCTGTTCTCATTGTCTGGACTAGCCAACTCGTACACTTATCCTAATGAACACTAGATCACGCAATTCAAAACGATGAGAAGACCGACTTGATTCTTGTACACATCGTACCCAATAAGGGTTCTTGACCGAAAACTATTCCGACAAACCAAAATTTGTAAATAATGTAGACCTTATGAACATTTTGAGAAGGGCGCCCTCAGCTAGAGGTCAGAAAAGGGTTGCTCATTGGCCCTATTATTTAAGCAACAGGTCCATAGAAGTGCATTGTTTAATACTCGTTTTATCTCCAAATGGCAGCGTGATGACATTATGGTCGGTTGCGTGATGGTTGCGCCATGTTAGCGCGACAGTAAAATTGACGCACGACGCGGTTTATAGTCCACGCTGACGCCTCAGCGACTATAGACTACAATGAAAAGGCTCAGCGTCCAGCAATCACAGCGTCGAGCGATTATCATCGCGCGACGAACTATAAACCAGCCTATAGGCGTATGGGGACTCTTTGGTTAAGGGCGGTGCAGGGGGGATGATTTGCCCCAAAATTTTACACATGTAAAAACACAAGTACACATTTCTAATAAAAAGTCCTCTTTTCCTTCTTCTTCTTCTTCTTGCTTTGCCCGAATTTACCACACTGTTTTGCCTGAATTTTATTTATCCATTTTTTTTTGCTCCCCCCCCCCCCCCGTCCCAGGCTCGTACGCCTATGGATGACGTCAATGCATAAGGGCCATTATAAGATTACCACCAACATGACCAAGGTGTACCGCAAACCGAAACACCCTATCAACCCACCACCATACAGGACCTCATACTCTCCAATTATATAATTGTTTACTATAGCATGGGATAAATGTTCATACTTCAACTATAACATTAACAAGTGAAGAATTGTATACAATTTCAGAGTGTAATTTAAACAATTAACGGTAATATTAAGGATTGGACACAATCTCGTTTGTCTTCATTAGAGAGCACATTTTTAGTTCTATTCTTAGATATTTTTGTTTAATGATTGTTTTGAGGGAAAATAGTTTTTATCTTTAAATTTAATTATTTTGGCACCTCTTTGTGTCGCACCCGAACGCTTTGGCTTGGCTTTGACCACTGTACTTTTCTTGGTGCATAGTTTTCCTTCAAATTTTTGTTATCAAATGCAATTTTGTAATAACATTATTATTATTAGCATTATTTTTGGCAGCGATCCTCTTACTAGCGGAATCAATTCTTTCTGGAATGTTATTAGGATGCAACGTAAGGTGTCACAAAGAAAACTGAGAACTGCACACACGTTCCGAGGATCCTCTGTGCAAACTGTCTGACATGTAACTTTGTATTCGCGCAAAAAGAAAAATGCTGAACTACACTAAACTTTGTACAGTATTTTTCAGTTTCCTATGGCACTATTATTCAAGAAACCGTTTAAACATACACACACGTTTTTTGTTTGGTTTGCCAATGCATCAATAAGTTTGTGGTATTGTTTCTAGGATGATTTGTGTTAACCAAGTTTTACACATAATGGTTATTTTCAGTGTTAGCATTTCTTTTCCAATGGCTGGGTTTTTATAAACTCACATTTTTCTTTGCTCGATAGACAAGAAGAAATTATCTCCAATTCCAATTGATATTTCAATGAGATGCCACATGATTCATATTTTGATCACAGCAAAGATTGTCTTTTTACTTTAAATACAAAAAAAAAATTGAACAAATCTTGGAATGTGCATCTGTGGTCCTCTTTGGTCAGTCAGTGCAAGAAAAGCAAATAGTGTTTGCCCTGACAACATGTTAAGAAATATTTATTAATGCTGTAAAACAAAATTGAGTAAACACCACAGAATTTGAGCCAACGTTCCTCACCTTTACAAAATAAGCTTCCTTTAAAACAAGGTTAATTGGAGTAAATTCAAATGAACTTCTACATTTTAAGTGAAGGCTGTGTTTGATCCCTTTAACATTAAAGAGGCGTACCTCTTTGGTAAAATGTCATTAAATGTATAAACACTTAATACGATTTTTGATACACAAGACAGTTGGTAGAACTTGGCAGGTTCCACTGCAAGTTCCTTTGTACAATTTCCTAGGTAACAAGAACCCGATGTAACAAGGAGGGGGTTTAGTTCACCGATGTGGATACCAAAAAACCAACAGGTAGAATCAAAGGAGTTTTTTTTCTGCAGTTGGCAGAAAACGAACTACTTTTCATTTAATTACCCACAAAATATTCAAGATAAGTACAATAAGTAGTGTATAGTGTAGACGGATTTAAAGACAATTTACCAAAGAAATCTTTCTCCTATGACATAGACGAGATGTTATTCGCAGTTGCCTACTTCTCTTCTTCAGATCTGGTCAAGGCAATGAGGCAAGCAAATACTGTCATGACCATCTTCGGTTTGACTTCCACAATGTCTTCAGGGAGGGCATATACGGGCGCTCCAATCTTACGGGCCATGGACAGGGCATACTTGGCATTTCCCAGCATCTCCTGTTACAAGAATAAATCAAGATGTTTTTATACCATGTCAACACTCAAGAGTATTAAAGGTGATACAAAGTACCAATAAAAAAATTATTATGAAAGTGAGTTTTAAGACTTTTTTCGTTAAAATGTAACTTTCACTAAAATGTAATAGTTTGCTAATAGCCACATATCATAAAAATATATTATCTTCAAGCAAACTTGAATCCTCGATTCTGATTGGTCGATCCATAGCCATAACAGTGTGATATATAGTGTTATATAACATGTATAGCAACCAAGTAGATCCTTGTCATTTGATTGGAAGATTAGAGGTCACCAACATTCAATATTCGTACCATTTCATGGCCTATGCCATTAAGCGTGCATTTTGGTGCTATTCACCATGCATTTTTCTGTTCACCCTTTATGCACTATTGCACGCTAAACCTCACCACACGTGTATACGCGTTAAGGACACATCAGAATAAAAAACGCCCTCGTTTTAGAGTGTATGCCAGAAAAAACGCACAGATCAACTTGGATGTTATATAAAACAAATACTGAATTTTTGCATTCGTGCCATGGAGAAAATATTTTCATTCGTTGAAAAGTGGAATGTTCCATTCGAATCGCCTTCGCCTCCTTGAATGGAACATTCAACCTTTCAACTCATGAAAATATTCTCACCACTGCACTAATAAACCTTCATTATTTGTATAATATTGCACAGCCCATATCACACCCTGTTCTTTAACGCGCTGTTCTTACGCGCTGTTCTAACTCTATCTGCGGAATTCACTGTAAATTAAATGAAAATTCAAAAGTGACATTGTTTGCTTGAAGGTAAATTCGTTATCACACGCTTGCTCGTGGAATACGGAAAAATAAAGCACGTCTGTATCCCATATCCCAACTCGGCCTTCGAACGCAGAAGTGCTATATGTTTCTTTATAACACACCTCTCCCTGGTTCTTTATCCTGATTGGCTGAAACACGGTCACGTGGGGTGAACTAATATAGCCTATTGCATGAAATCTGCATCACCGTGAACTTGACGTGCGTCAACGCACTGCACGCGCTTCATTTGGGGGGAAATAGTTCGCAAAGCGAGAAATAGTTTCAAAAACCCAAAAACTATTGACTGGTAAACAGCGCCCTCAAAAGGTTTACAATGCTCATAACAGTTTACCGTTGTAAAACTGTGCGTCCTGAAAATATTTTTTTCACATGACATTTTAGACTGAGGTGTGTTATAAAACACATATGGACTGGCATTATTCGGGCAATAGTGCACGTCTATGCACCCCTTGGGCCTGTGAGTGACCAGAAGACGGTCCTATTTCCCTGGGCCTTCAGCCTCGGGAAATAAGACCCTCTCCTGGTCACTCACAGGCCCTCGGGGTGCATAGACGTGCACTATTTTCCTCATTGCCAGTCCATATGTGTATTATATTCCACTCAAGCTAATATTGTAAAATGCAATGTACAGGTACATGTACAGGCACATTCATTACATACTACAATGGTGGATGACATTACTGTGATCTCATAAGAAAATTGTTTTGTTCGGGTGTCCTACTTTGGAAAGAACAATTCTGAAAACACTGGTATTAGCAATCTGCAATGGATTGGTGGATGAACTTTGAGATTTGAATATGCAGGGTCTAGACAGTGGAAGTCTCGCACAATTTTAAAAATTGGTTCAACATTTTAAAGAAAACAAGATCAAAGTTATTGTTTGGATACGCGCCAGACCTACACAGTTGATTTAAAGGGGAAATGTCTTCATGATCATAGCAGGTCTCTGGCTGTTCATGGAATTAAGAACTCAACCCAGTTACTACATTGGTCGTCACATCACAGCATAATAATGATCGGCCCGATTGTGATTTGACAGCCAGTGCATGCACATGCTCAGTAACTGGGTTAGAATTCACAGCGCTTTTACTTGAGTGCAGTATTATTATTGTTGGTTTATTTCTTTGAATCATAAAACAGCCAAGAGGCTGACAACATTCAAATTTACAAATTTACATAAAAACGAATTAAGAAATTTAAAATTAATGAACAGCAAGACTCTAAAAAGCTATACAGTACAAATTAAAAGTGAGGAAATAAAAATTATACACTAGTCCGAGCAGCTCGTTCATGGTGGTTTATACCACCGCAGCTATGACCGTCGCACGCGCGCAACACGACAATAGCGCTTCATCTGCGCATATGTACCAATCAGCATGGAGGATTCACATTGCGTGTGCGTCGATGCACACAAGCAGCGGCCACAGCTGCGGTGGTGTAAATGACCATGAACGAGCTGCTCAGATTAGTCTAAAGGGTAAATATAAAATATTATTTGATAAAAACACATGGAACAGAATTATCATCAATAAGAATAGAGACATACATTCCGTAAGTACACAAACATTCCCTTTTAAAAAAAAATCAAAATGCACAAAATGTGCAATATTTAGAGTAGCTCATCATACTTTTGCAAATTACTTTCCAATGGGGTCATTTATACACACAGACAGAACAGCATGACGTTATATTGCATCACAACAGGCTGTGCAAGTACTGTTTGCATCAAAACAATGAGACTTTTGGACGGTCCTTTTTCACAGTTTTCACCAGGAGTACGCATGCTCAGAATTATGCACGCAATACTGAGCATGTGCGTGCATGCTCAGAACTGTCAAAAAGAACCGCTGTGTTTGCTGCCGCCAATGTAAACAGTCTTCCATTCCCACACTATGGGCTCCCACATTTCTGCCTTGACCAGTTGCCGACAGGATTCAGCCTGACGGATTGTTTTCTCGGAATATGCCAGAATCAACTTAGTTCTGAAAAGAACTGTCCTGCTTTATAAGTACTACCTGGGGGTAGGAAATCGGCCGGGACTACTACTACTTTTTCGCGTACTATAAGTTCTTTTACCCAGTCCAACGTTCAAATACACAGCAGACTTGTACAACCTGTAACGATTCACACATCGGCAACATAAAGACAGTCGGTCTAATAACCTACCTCATCTGAGCTGGCTGACTCATTGTAATTTGCCCAGTTCACTGAGTTGTCTCGGATGGCATCTACCAGATCCAGGATGACTCGGCTGTCTTTTATGGAAGGGTCCTGGAAACTGGTGATACGGCTGGTCTTCCCTGCTTGCTCCAACTAACAAAAATAACAATGGTAAGACTTAAAAAAAAAAGAATACATAAGCACGGTGGGGGTGTATGGGAGACTTTTGAGACATTAGCGGGCGCCCCAGTAACCGGTCCTTTTCTATTGCTCTCATAATAGAAAAGGACCGGTTAACAGGGCGCTCGCTAACGTCTCAAAAGTCTCCCATTAACATGGGATAATATAAAGACCGCCTCTGTAAATTACCGAACAAATGGCCCTTAAACAAGCATATTGTCGTGTAAATGCTGTATGCACTGTGCATGTTGTGCTGAGAACTATCAAATCAACTGTTTCTTTGTGTATATTGTTGTTTTTCTATTTTTTGCAAGAGATGTATCTGCCACGTGCAATGCATGAAACCACAGATGGTGTATCAATTTAATGTAGTTGGTTTGAATTATGAAACCAACATAATGTAAAGCATAAGACCAAACACCAACCAAAGTATTCCCAATTATGGTGCTGCTAATTTTCAAAGTTCATAGACTGATTCTTGAAAATATGCATAAATTGTTGATTATGTGTAAGAGTAAAGGTACCACACAAAAATTTAACAGCCTAAACAATGGCCCTTGAACATGAATAGAAAAGGCGCTTATTTTTGTTTAAGACAGGTTTTGAATTTTTTTTTAATTATGAGACCGTTGAGTTTACAAAAGTGCTGTTGCGCATTCAGCAGCCACTTCAGTGAAACTGGGTTCTTTTACGTGCATTACACATCGCATGAGACCTAAGTCTTTACATCCCATCCAAAGGTCGAAGCAATAATGGTTAAGTGTCTTGCCTAAGGGCACAAGTGTGAAGACTGGGACTCGAACCCACACTCTGCTGATCAGAAACACCAGAGCTTGAGTCCAGTGCGCTTCACCGCTCGGCCACATTAAGCCACACGTGTATGCTATCGCATACCACATAGTGTTGCATTCAAAAACTGACTATCATTGCTTGTATAGGTGGACAGCTTTACAATGTGTGACATCAAGAGGTAACTATCTATGGCTGAACTTGAATTTCTCCTCACAGTGTACGCAGAACTTTACTGTTCCAACTGGAACATTTATACTATTATAAGAAAGTTAACATTTATACCTGTGGATATTATAAAACAATATTGTGGGGTTTTATTTTACAGCATTAATACTTCTAATTTCTGGAATCATCAAAGGTACATATAATAAGTTGTTATCAAACCATGTCATATACCCCGCATGTTAATAAAATTTATATTCTGACTAACTAAAAAAAAATTACAGAACTTTACACAACATATACTGGTTCATGTGCCCGTTATTTGCTTATTTAAAAATCAATGTTTATATCGGTAAAAACACCGCTTAATAATCAGTTTTCAACCAATCAGCATTTGTATTTATTCTGAATCAAACCAAATGCAGCCCAACCCACCTTTTCATTCACCGCATCAACGACAACTTTATCGCTGATCTTATCATCACTCTTGCTAATCTTAGCGAGGAGGCGGAGGGTGTAAGCCCTCATCAGCTGCCACACAATAGCCAGGGTCAGCTTCTCATTTCCATCGTAGATGTCATTTCCCCCGATACCGACAAGCGAGAACTTCATGCTCTTGGAGAGCTCTACGGCATAGTTGCAGTTTTCTACTTTCTTCATGTTGCCACCAGGCTTGGAGAGCTTGTCCCTGTAGTTAACACGCTTCTTGTCGACAAAGTTCGGGTCTTCCTTGACGATCTCGATAAGCTGGTGAAAGGGACATAATTATCAGACATGTAAATTTTTTATCGCAAAAAAAATACTGCAAAGCACAGAAACAGGAACGTTATTTGCTCCTTGAAAAAGTAAGAACATTTATTGGGTACAATGGCATTACATTAAAGTATTGAACCAATTCAACAGACGTCATCATCAGAATAATCTTGGTTGCACCATTTTGGCTGTCAATGTAACCATGTGTTATACAGTGTAGTGGGCATTTTAGGCGATGCGGCATTTACAAACTTACGTATTGACCCCCGAAACGGTTAGTGTGGAAGCCAGTAGCCACGTGTAGTGTTGCTGACATGCGGCAACTGCGCCATGCTCACCATTTTGGACGTAAACAGGTAAACGTGTGAACACCGCGCTGCCTAAAATTTGCACTTTACTGTTTTACACACGAGGCAGTGACTCCAAAAATGGTGCAACCAAGATCATTGTGATGATGGGGTCAGGTGAATTGGGTCAATTTGGTTTCAATTGGTTTTGGTAGGTTTTTTTTAGTTAACAATTTTAGTTTTTTCCTGAAGACCAAAAAATCCTAATTTAATTTAAAATACACATAGGAAGAATATCATGCCTGAAGAAAACTCTGTACAGTGTTTTTAAGTTTTCTATGGCAGTTAAAAGGAAGAAAAAATAAGGAAAAGAGCTGATCAGCTGAGAAGTTGCACATCTTACATATTGAACAAAAAGGTTTCTCAGTTCAACAAAGATTATTGGAAGATGGTGAACAGAAAAACAAACATGAACCGAACAAACCTTAAATATCACAAACATAAACTTTTTCAACAAACCCTTTCATCATCAAAACCTGTATTTATCGAAAGGATTAAGAAATGAGATGGACAAGCCCTGCATTCAAAAAAGCGCATACTTTTTATCCTTAAGTACTTGAGGCTGCAAGGAAGGAAGTCAATTGATTACCTCAATCACGTTTGACAATTTCTTTCTTTGTTTCTTACCTGGAGAAGGACGAGTCCATTACAGAGATCACTGAAGAGACGGTTGACATGTGGACTCACGCCAAGACTGTTCATCCAGTTCCTGAAAGCTGTCAAACAACAAGAAAAACTCTTTTATCATTTTACGTCCTATGATTCGGGCAAGCTTTTGTATAGCAACCTCCACGGGCTAATTTCATAGTATACAAATTTTGATTGGCTCAGAGTGCAATGGGAGGAATATTATTGCAAGGTAAAATTTTGACTGTTCCATTTTACAAGGCGAAGCCGAGTGAAATGGAGCGGTCAAAATTTCAAGCGATAATATCCCTCCCAGTTCACGAGTTAAAGACACTCAATATTTGTTTTATATTGACTGACATAGATCCCTGTCATTTGATTTTTTCACAATAAACACAAAATCAAAAAAGACACGACTCCTCGCCCACCCCACTCTTAAAAATTTCTTTTAAAAAACTTCTAAACAACATGGGCGACTCCATGTAGATATACATGTAGACGTGCATTATTTTCCTGTACTCTAAACGCGCGTAATAACAAATTTATCTTCAAGCAAACTTGACGCGTGCAGCTTGGAATAGCGCAAAACGCAGAATCAGACCAGCGCAATAAGCGGGGTGTGGTAATATTACAACCTTTTGCAAGGGTGCTTCTTTGCTTTAGCCGCAGCGCTCTCATGCTCCAAAAATGTTGGGAACCAGGATGATCCTAATTGTTGAAATGGGAAATACTATTTTGGACAAATAGGACTTTTTGATCGCAGATGTGGATGGGAGTAATATTGAATGTCACGTGATGTACATGTAAATTCCACCAATCAAATGACAAGGAGCTGTATGTTAGTTATATAAAGCTGCCTAATGACAAGCAAACTGCTTTGCTAACTTAAACAAAAGAAATCTGCTTAACACGTTGACTGCCGCCTACGAGTATATTCGTAGTAACAGGTGTACCGGATTCTGCCACTACGAGTATACTCGTAGAGATTGAAAGGTTTTTGCATTGTAAATTTAATACACTGGCATCACTGAGAACGCAACAAATACGCTTCTGGCAGTGGGGAGGACATCAATCTTTAGAATTTGTTTGTTCAAAATAATTTTTTTCCTTGTTTTTGCTGTTGGAAATACAACCAAAAATTGACAAAATTTGAGATGTTGTGTCATCATGGTGTATTTTATTTTCAGTCAAGAGTGAGGAAGAAATTATCATAATGGCAACATTTCTTTACATTTTGATTTGCGGCTTTTCATACAAGTTTGATCACACATATCCCGCAGGGAAGGGGAGAGGAGGGCAATCTATCTTGTCTCTGGCATTTTGTTTCTTGAAGCAAAAAAACAAAAAAACAAAAATTCTTGATAGCTCTGATTCCGGATTGTTCACATAGTTCCATCTGATTATTCTGATTTTCTGAAAATTGTTTTAGTACGCCTAGAGTTTATTGGGGCACATGGTATTCCTTGAAGCATTTATCCACACAGAGAGGTGGCTTGTCCGGACAGACATCACACATGTAGCGGGTTTCTCGTCTTCTGCCGGCCCTTGTGCAAATGCGGCATGGTTTGGTTGGCCTCTCTTTCTTTTCAGTTGGTGGCAGACTTGCCAGGTAGTGGAATGATTCAGCTGTTGGCATTGGAGCTCTGGGTGCTCGTCGCCCTTGGCCTCCAAGACGATCCATTGCGTCGCCTAGCAGATGAGTTGTGACACTCTCACGAAACTTCAGGATCCTCATTTCGTTGCCACTGTACTCGTTGTACAGGATGTGGGCATTCAGAAGACAGATTTCGATGATGTGAAGGCCGATTTTTTTGTACCACCTCAGTGTTTTACGCAGGGCTGAGTAGTAAGACATCATTTGATCAGACCTGTCTATCCCTGACATTCCGAGGTTGTAGTCCTGGATGACGTTTGGCTTCTTAGAGATTTTGTTATTCCGGTTGGGAACATCAACCATCTCCACTCGGTGCATGTTGGTGATTGTCAGGACATCACGTTTGTCTTTCCATTTGCACACCACCACTGAATCCGACCTTCTCCACTCGTGTTCTCCCTTTTTCAACTTCTTATTGATCAGGTCTTTGGGGTTTTCCTTGCGGTCAGAGCGGAGAGTTCCGCAGAGGTAGGTTGATCGGTTGGTTAGTTTTTTCACTAGACCCACTGAGTTGTAGTAGTTATCTGTATACACCACATGACCTTTGTCGAGATGACCATCCAGTAGGTCAAGTACAATTGCAGCAGATTGTCCTAAGTCAGCAGGGTCGTCAAAGCTAGTTCCAGAATATATACGAATCTTCAGCACAAGACCTCGGGACTCGCACATCTCATAGAGTTTGATTCCATACTTGTGGCGTTTATTCTTGATATACTGCCGGAACAACAATCTCCCACGCCACAGTACCATGGATTCGTCTATGCAAAGGTCTTTTCTTGGATAGTAGATTTGGATCATTGTATTGTTGAAATGATCCAGTACCGGCCGTATCTTGTACAAGCGATCATCGTGAGGCAGTGAATTGTCAGAGAAATGCCAAAAGCGAAGAAGCAATTGAAACCGGTTGCGACTCATTACACCACCAAAGAATGGGGAGCTGTACAGAACATCGGTGCTCCAGTAGTGCTCTAAGGAAGGTAAACTGTTGGGACCCATGTGAATCAGAAGTGCCAGAAATTGTTTCATTTCTGTTGCATCGGTGTCTTTCCACTGATGAAAACGGGATACTCGTCGCAACGGCCTTTGTTTGTTTATTTCTGCTGCCGCATATCTGTTCGTTTCTGTTACCATAATGTCAAGTAATTCTGGTGTCAGGAACAAATCAAAATAGTCACCAGGTGAAACACCTTGCACTGGATTGCGAAGACCTGACTTTTCCCTGAAAACGAAATCGGGTGGATCTTGTGCAACATCTGACCAGTTAGGCAATGGGGCAGCATGTACACGATTTCCACCTCCAACTGCTCTGCCTCTTTGTGCTGCTGGAGCATAAGCTACTGCTTGGGCTGGAGCTGCTGCTTGGGCTGGAACTGCTGCTTGGGCTGGAGCTGCTCCTCTGCCTCTCCCATTACCACGACCTCCTCGTCCACGGCCACATCCTCCTCTAGTGCGAACCCCATGACCCCGCAATGTGCCTCCACCGCGAACTCTCCTCCGTCCACGTGCTACTGGTGGTGTATTGTTCTCACTCGAATCATCCGAAGAAATCATTGGGTCACTTCTTCCATCAGACAGAGAATCACTGCTTTCACCAGTCTTTGATTTTTCAGAATCACTTTCATCCGTGGGCATTTCTGAAGTTTCATTTCCATCAGATTCGTCAAAAGAATCCATTTCTTGATCATCGCTGCCAGAACTCATCATTAGATCTGCAACACTGTCAGCATTTAGTCGCGCCATTTTGTAATAAATGAGTGTTGCAGGGATGGCTCAGTACACATAACATGCAATTATAATGTCATTGGCAGTAAAAACTTTCACAAAATGTAATACATATTGAATAACTGGTTTGGAGAGTCAAAGAGTTCATCATCCCATTGCCAACATACGAGTTATATCGTAGTGACGCAATACGAGATAACTCGTAGCTGGCATATTGGAGTAATCAGCTCTATACCACTGCCAACCTACGAGTTATATCGTAGTGTCGTGGTACGAGGTAACTCGTAGCTGGCAGAGTGGAACACTCAACTTCATGCAGTTGCCAGCTACGATTTATCTCGTAGATATTTTTTTTCCCGTCAAGTAATTAGAAATAAATGTAATACAATATGTAGACACCAAAAAAGTACCTATTTTGTTTGCGCGCATGCGCACAACACTTGGCATATGGGAGCGCCCCGCGAAGCTATGCGCGGCAGTCAACGTGTTAAGCGCAAACATAGTTTACAGGTAAGCAAGACAAAAACAAGGCGACCAGCTTGTGCATTCACTTTGGACTTTCATTGTTACATCAACCATTTGCTTTTGTCTACAATAAGCACTGGAAAGTTAGCATGCCTTTTCCTGTGCTTACGGTTGGCAACGCTATTGAATGGAAATCGCAGAGTTAACACAAATTTGCCGTTATGCAGCTTTATGAATTTAGGCCCAGATGGGCCAAGCTTTGTACCATTGTGGCTTACACCTTCATTCAGAATTATGTAAGGGTGTGTTCGGTGTCTCTTGCAAAACTACGCAAAAGCTGGCCGTGAACCATGTGACATATCAACTACCTCAGTCTGGGGAATTCAAACTTAAAGTAAAAAGCACAAGGGAAACTGACTTGGAAATTATACATTTACATCAATCTTGAAGTGAACAAACAAAAAAACTGACTAGAGCAGGAAACAAACCTGCAATCTCCGGGCTTACATCTACCAACTGAGCTATCGAGCCCTACTGTATGTTGGTGGCCACCCTATTTTTTCAACATCTTTGTTCAAGGGGGGGGGATACACAACTGCAAGCGGTCACTCATGCCTAAGCGAGTCAGTCTCCCACATTTAACTTGCAAATGGTATACTGCTGAAAACTGTGGTCACATGAATTTGTCCAGTCATTTAGAAAGGGATATTGTACTTTTAGTGCCAATCCCTTGTACTGGTCCGATATCCGTGACCTTATAACCCCCGACAATCTCTTCCTATTTATGAAAGACTCGACCACCACCAATAATACTTTTATGTAGGCCTATGAAGCTCCCTCGTCCACGTTTAAAAAAGTATGGCTCAGATCCAACATTAACTGTTAACCAAAAGAATTGTATGCACTTCTTGTTCCCCCTTGTACTTTTCCGAGACTTTCTTCAACTTACTCTTTTCTTCTCTGGTTTCCTCAAATTCCTCAAAGTCTTCATCTGGAGGATCAAGAGCCGGGTATGTATTGAACAGGTTAGCAACAAAGGCCATGTTCAACTTCTGGTTACCATTGACGACATCCTGTTATAAATATAATCAGCCATAATTATTGCACATGTACATGTAGACGTCAGCACAGCAAACCTCTTTCACAATTCTAAAAAAAAACCTCTGCAAATTGAGGCTTTCTTACATTTGGGCATCCCTGACACAAGCTTACTCCATAATAAGCCTAACAACATCTGTGAGAGTTTAAGGGTTTTGTTGGAGTTACATGTAGGTTGTAAGTACAAAACCAAAGGTACTCTTAGCTAAGATGTGGGGGATTTATAAGGGGATGCGGGTTATGTTTATCAGGCAGCTTTACTTATAAATCACCCATGAAGAAGGCAAATGGTAAAAATTGTGTATTAGATACATGTGTAAGCAGTTTTTTGCATTGACCGTAGCCTGCAGGCATGAGAATGGGTGACGATGAACAAACAGGAAATCTATTTTGTACGTTAATAATCGCGTGTCATACGTACCGGCTGGGTAAGAGGGAGGTGGGGTAAAATTGTTTGCTGTGGGTACAATACCTTAATGCAGAGATGCAACTGGCTATTGAAAAAATAATCGGAACAAATCTAATGCTAAAAAATGCATGTCCGGATTTTGGGCAAAGTCCGTCATGTGGTCAACGTGATGCACTGAAGGCACCGCGCGCCGCACTCCGTGAGAACCCCCCCTGCTAACAGTAATGGGACCGGGGCCAAGTACGTGTAAACGGGAGGAGAATACTCAATGAAAAAAAGATGAAATTCTAACAATGCTAGACGTATCTTATCTTAAAAAAACTCACAGTGGCCAGTGCTGTAATCATAGCGGTCACATTATAAATTGTTAGTATTTTCTTCACCTGTGACGAGTGTTGTGACCCATTAACGGACGGTTAATTTTTCACGAACGGCAAGGCGTCACACACGTCAAGTACATTATACGATTACGGTTAATGTTTATAGGGTAACAAATTCTGATTTAAGGAGAGAGATTAGCGAAATCCACATGCATATATATCCCCGAACCTCACCCCCAAAAATGTTATACCAAATTCACAATTAACTCAAAGACAACAAATTTCGAAGAAAAAAACCAAACAAAAACGGAATTCCGGTCTAAACCGGAAGATTCTCATGTCTGAGCCTGTAATGGCCATAGTATGTTATGGCCGAGCAGTTCAGAGCATCAAACTCAGGTTTTGTTGGCTGGGTCAATAGAATGTGGGTTCGAATCCCAGTAGTGACACTTGTGTTCCTAGGCAAGACACTGAACTACATGTACATGTATTAATACTGTGGTGTCAATGAGTGCCTGCAAGGTTATATTGTTGATGTGAATGATTAGCTACCTGGGCCCAATTTCAAGGCTCTGCTTACCGTAAGCTTACACAGCTAGCCCAGAAATTCGGCGCTAACCTCATAAGCAGCGAATGGTCTTCGTAAGCGCAGAATGACGCAGTAAGCAGAGCCATGAAATTGGGCCCTGTACTCTATTTTAGCTGCTGGTGCCACATACTCCTAAAGAGTTGAGAAGGTTTGAGAAATGCTCCAGGCAACATTGAACAGGGGTGTTGTAGTGTGAGGTGATTTGTTTAAATGTAGTAAAAGCACCTGATAAATGCTAGATTCTTACGTGTTTTCTTATTTATGGACTGGATGATACACTTTGTCAAGCACTACGTATACAAGACTCTGCAAGATGTACATGTACTTACCTGTGCACTAACAAAGGCTTTACACCCGATCAGGTCAGCATTACCCAGCACGGCTTTGGCTTTCACTAGGGGAGCCTGGGAACAAGACATGACAAACACTTACTTTATGATTTCTTTTTATCTACAAAATGCTGCCATATGATTAAAAAAACTGAACATGCTAGAAAGTCCAGGGTTTTGATTTCAAGACAATAGACGGATCCATTAAGCCCCGCCTACTACCTTATTGACCAATCACAGCCTTGCAAACGCCACTGAAATTCAAACAAAAGTCTGACACGTTAAAATCCCATTCGAAAAGTAAACAAACTGCCACCATTGTTCTGACACACAACTGTACTGAATTTTGTTTTGTTTTAATTTCTAGTATTTCTAGTGGTGCAAATCTTCCAGCAGTAGTCCCTGTATAGTCGTGTAATTTTAGTGGTTTGACAGTGTTTTTGTCTCGTAGTTCTTTGGACTTTGTATATATGTGTGGTCATGGTTTTGCCTCCCATCCCAGTAGCAGGACTCAGAGAGCTGTTAGCATACAGTGCTAATCACAAATCAGTGTTTATTCTAAAATGCTGATGCATTAGGTCCTGTGTTGATGAATAACCTCCCCAAGCAACAACGTGATTGAACCCTGATGCAATAACAGACTGTGTAAAGTTGACCTGGAGAGCAGGCAAGTTTTTGCAAGAATTTTGACTTCTGGGCACCTTGTATAGCAGCTACATGTACAGCGCGTATTGTGGCGATGTTTAAAAAGAACTTGTATTGTGCCTTTTCATAAATAATTCATCAATTGAATGGTTTTAACAGACAAACGCTTGATTTCTAATGTGAAGTTTTTAACAATTATGCAAATTTTTGAGACTTTTTTTTTAAGCCAACCTTATTTCTGCTTAACGTTTGAAACCTAATACCCACACAACAAAAGGGGATCTTTGTGATCCTTGATGTACATGTACATGAATTTGAGAGAGCTGCTGAATTCAGTAGTGGTGCGATTCAAATTATTACCCAACTTTGGTTTTTCGGTTCAGTCAAACACGGTTTGCGCAAAACAGTCTGCCTGAATTCCCTATTTAACATGCCAAACCAAATGTTGGAAGTCAACATGTTCACGTGATATTTCTTCACTTTCTCAAAATTTTTCCAAGTTCGTATTCATTCAGACAATATTTGTTTGGCAAGTGGACAAAAGTGATGTCAGATGTTACAAACAAAAAAATCACACAAAATTGCACCTGCATTAATATCAGAAAGATGCCGGCTCAGTCAGAGGTACCCACCCAGGAGCTCAACGGTGACCTCCTCATTGCAGGGGTGGATTTCACAAAGGACTAGGACTAGTCTTTTCCTGATTAAGGATGAGTAACTGGTCCTAACTTATGTGACTTGTCCTAAGATAGGACTAGTCCTAAGTTAAGACTAGTCTTAAGTTAGGACTAGTCCTAAGTTAGGAGTAGTTTTGTGAAATCCACCCCAAGACCATGAAGACTTACATGTACACAGTCTATCACATCAGTTAAATGGACTTAATTTCAAACTTAAAAAAAAAACAAATTTTCTTACAGTAGATAAGTTGACAGGATCAAGTTGGATTTCTCTTGGAGCAATTTGCCTCAACAATGTGTCGTAGACCTCAGAATCCTTGATGTCCTCACCAAAGTTGGCAATACGGCGCCTGCTACCTGAAGACAGTTAAAACAATCAGAGTTAAAGGGTCTGTATACGTTTGGTAATGACTCTGAAAATTTATGGCAATAATAACTCACTTGGTAAGAAGTACAGCAGCTTTGGATAGTATAATGCATGTTGAGAAACGTTTCACTTCGAAGTACTGCAGTTATGGAAAAATACATCACTTTTTATCCCCCAAAATTTGAATCTGAGAAGCGTTATGGCCGTAACGCTTCTCAGAATGTGTATTCCAATGACAGATACTTCTTCTGCGTGAACACAGCTGCTCCAGATTTTTGGTGATATCTCAAAAACGCTGCCACCTTTTGAACTGAAATTTACACAGTTTAGTTTTATGGCATATATCTACAATTATATAGCATTAAGGCAAATGTACGGTTCCAAAAACCAAAGGTATACTTTGCCTTTAAAGTACACCATGTACACCGTACATATACAGGCATTGCGTTTAAAATTTTTGTCAAGTAGCCCACAGGGCTAGTTACAAGTGCATTTCACTTGTCCCCAAGAAGTTTTCATTGCCCAAATTTTAAACATGTACAGTCACTGTCATAACTGTATCTGCCTGCTATTAATGGTAGTGGTGATCACAACCAGTTTAGCGGTCAAATGAAGTTACACTCACACACTCCAAAATAAATGAACACATTTCTAAAATTAGTTATTCACATCTGACAAGGAAGAATTACGAGCATTGTGAACAAGTACATGTAAGTTGCACAATTTTTAGCAGCCCACAGGGCAAGTTGAAAAGTGGTGTTTACTTAGGGAATAACAGTGCGAGGACCCGGTCTTCACTGCTTGGTAATGACCGGGGTGGTGGCTGGCCGCTGTTAACAACCAAGCCGGAGGCGCGGTCGTTAACAGCAGCCAGCCACCAACCAAAAAGTGACGTCATGATGACATCATCACTAGTCAAATTACAACATTTAAAACATTAACTAATTAAATCGTTGAAAATTGGTATTAAAACAACTTGTTTTGGGCAGAAATAGGTAGAGTTAATATAGGTCTTCATTTTTTGTTGTGTGCGTGAAATCATGTGACCTCTACTTCCGGTCGAAACTTGATGTACCTTATAATTTAAAAGTGTTAAAAAATTTCAAATGCTTTCAACGATGTTATTGTCCAGCAATGGTCTGGTTTAGAAAATAGTGCTGGTGACTTCAGGCTCTGGATTCCACTAGCTGACCCCCCCCCCCACCAAGTATGGTATTTGTAATTAGTTTTAAAACTACAACTGTAAGTCAAAAGACAAACACTAAACATGCACTTATTTTCATGTTTTGAACACCATCTTTGTCTTTGTCATTTAGCCAAAGAGAGCTCTGTTGTTGTTCTTTTTAGATTTGAAAGGTTTCCAATGTACAATGTACTGTACAGTCCAACAGAAAACTTTTGTCTCTAACTTTTCCTGGTGAAATTTCTTCATAGTGCTCTTCCTCATTTATTAAATTAATTAAAGATGATGTATAGTAATTTGATCTGACTGATGGATATGAAAAATGTGTATATATTTACAGGACATTTATCTAGGACCAACCAGAAAACCTCTAACCACCTGGAGATTTTTTTCTTTTCTTTTTTAATTTTTTTAATCTTTTAATTTTTTTTTATGCAGTTCGCCCATCACAAGGCCCAAAGTCCACTCGAGGTGAGGGCTACTTTTTTTGAAGGGATAGAAACCTGCCCCAATGCGCAGAAACAAGACAAGGAAAAATATATACGCGTCTCTTCACACCACAGCTACATGTAAGAACAGGGAGGGGCAAATGAATCCGTTGTGAGTCAAACATAACCGCCTCTTCTCCTTTTTGAAACAATTATAGTTAAGTGTCTTGCTCAAGGACCCAAGTGTCAATACCGGGATTCGAACCTACATGTACATCGTATCGACTAAAACTCCATCCTGATGGAGTTGTTCTGAAATCAGTGTTTTTCCACAGAGGCCGATTTCACAAAGAGCTAAGAACTGCGAATTAATCTTAATTGCTAAGCAAAGTGTGATGTCACAATAAAAATCAATATGGCAATACTGACAACTCGTCTTAAGATGAATTTTAGTGCTTTGTGAAATTGAGAGCAGGTCCTAATTTCATAGAGCTGGTTAGGCATAATACCTGAATACATGTAAATGACTACATTGTAAGCACAAAACAATTTTGCTTAACAGAATAAGGTTACCAGCCAAAATGTCATGCCGTACATGCCATAAGAACCATCTGTGACTGGTTTCGTGCTGCTGTAGTTTCTGCTTTACAGAGAAATTGATTTCAGTATTTTCTGCTTAAGCAGCTCTATAGAATTGGCCCCTGGCTGATGAACTGAGATTGTTGGTAGACATTTAAACTGATGAATGAAGAGAATTTACACAGCATGCAAACTGACAAGAATACAGTGATCACATCTACACATCTGTATTATGCATTGTAGGCCTTGGTTTTTGATGTAGAAGTCAAGGAAAAAGCTCATAAATGCACAAAATAAATGCATTTTGATTGGTATTACTTTATGGCAAATTTCCACAGTGAGGTGGTGACATTCATGACATTGGCGTAAAAATGAGCAAGGTGGTCAAAGCAAAAAGCAAGGTGGGCCGCCTCACCTTTGAACAGTGGCATAGCCAGGATTTTTTCAATGGGGGTGGGGGCACAGGGGGCATGGCTTTTCAGTGTGATGGGGGGGGGCAAGTGCGATGGGGGGGGGGGGGGGCAGGGGCCATGGTTTTTAATGAATTGCATGTCTTTAGATTTGTTTCATGGGGGGCACCTATGAGAGGCTCTGGAAATTTGTGGGGAGCACGTGCCCCCCCAGCACCACCCACCCCATTGCTACATGTAGCATGGTTAGCATGGCCAGGGTCAACACTGCCTGAAATATGAGTCTGAGGAAAAATCAGTGACTTTGTACAACTGTAATGCAATCTGAGGGCTATGCATTCACCACTATGGTGGCCTTTAAGATTGAACCTAAAACCATTCCAATGCTATCAAATGCCCCAATCAACAGAGAATAAATGTATCAAGTTCCACAAAGTTCCAATAAAATGTCGTTGGAGGAGAAAATGCAGACTGGACTTGGGTGTTGCTGTTGGAGTATGAACTCACAGTTTAGGAACAAAGCACATCCTGTTCACACAACAGGATATGGACCATTACATTTCCTTTTATAGTCTCTCTGTGGTATCAAGCCTAACCAGGAAGTTCAGATAACATCAATATTGTATTTTGTTTTAGAGTGTGTGTGTGTATAAAATGAAAGTGTAATTGACTCTTGTCCAGGATAAATGCTGCCTTGGAAAGGTTGGACAATGGCCAAATTCTAAGATCTAGTAACCCCTACATGTGTGTGTACAATATGTACAGTGCAAAAATTTCATGATCTAGTATACATACCAGATCATGACACTTTTGCACTGTACAGATGTACATATGTACTTAACCCACCCATAATGCACAAGGACAGTGCACAAATTTCAAGATCTATTAACCCATGTACCAGGCATGCAACTTGGAAATTTACAAAAAAAAAGAGGAAATGGATATACACACACAATTTTGTACAGACTTTTTCAGTGTTCAATGGCACAAAAATGAAGAAAAAAGAGGAAATCAGCTGATCCGTTGAAAAGTTGCATGCCTGATATACAGAGCTTGAAGTTTACGCTGGACCACAGGGCGAGGCCAGTGATTTTAGCATCGGGCCATTAAACTCTTGACCAGACAATGTCCGGAGGTCTTGTATTTTTCAATTGAATAATACCTCACTCTGTAATATCTTGAAAAAAAATATATTATGTTCAAATGTTGACGTCAGACTGATAAATATCTTTCATGGCTGACTTCCAGGCTGGCCTGGTTGCATTGGAGATGAGCTTGCCTAACTGGCAGCTCTGCTTTTGTTAGGGAATTAGACCTTTGAAAATACATGTATGTTAAGATAGGTGGATTAAGAAATCATAGGGCCCAGGCCCGGCCGGGCTTATCAAAGGCTTGGTTGAGTATTGATTTTCGCCAGGCTCCTTAAGACAAACAAGTAGCCTGTATGATAAATCTTGTCTTAGATGCCTTAGTGCCTGTTCCAAATAATAAAAAAAACAGATTATAGGTTGGTTAAACTGTGTAAAATCTTTGTTCTCATTTTGATTCTGGTATTACACACAAATTTACTGGTCTAGTAAAAACAATTTTGAGCTATGTATGCAAGCTCTACAGTCCAACCACTTACAAGTTATTAACAATGCATAGTTAAAGGGTCTGTATACGTTTGGTAATGACTCTGAAAATTTATGGCAATAATAACTCACTTGGTAAGAAGTACAGCAGATTTGGATAGTATAATGCATTTTGAGAAACGTTTCACTTCGAAGTACTGCAGTTACATATACGGAAAAATACATCACTTTTTATCCCACCAAAATTTGAATCTGAGAAGCGTTATGGCCGTAACGCTTCTCAGAATGTGTATTCCAATGACGGATACTTCTTCTGCGTGAACACAACCGCTCCAGATTTTTGGTGATATCTCAAAAACGCTGCCACCTTTTTTACTGAAATTTACACAGGTTAGTTGTATGGCATATATCTAAAATTATATAGCATTAAGGCAAATGTACGGTTCTAAAAACCAAAGGTATACTTTGCCTTTAATATCAGTGTTACACTTTAGAGGATTTATATACACCGTGCTCTCAGTATCACTATTACATGTATGTAAGAGTTTGGGGTTGAGACATGGGATGTGTGTTTCTTCCCTTTGCAGTCACTTCAAGTCTTTCAAGAAATTTGAATGGCAAAATAAGATGTATACAAACATCCTGAAATCAGGAAAAATCCAGACAAACCACAGGCCTGTAATCACACTCATAATTGCTAAATATAAACATGCTAAAAGGAACTTGGTTATGCTTCTGCTTAAGTACTGTATAAATATTAATAAAAAAACCCACTAAATTACAGTTTTCGATTGAAACTAACTCTATTTGATTGTAACAAGGGACAAACCGCAAAAGACTTGTCCCTGGCCTCAATCGAAAAGAGTGATTTTCAATCAAATTAGACTGATTTTCAATCTAACTATTTAAGAGAGTATAAACACGCAAGTGTGGTGACGGCAGCATGAATATAAACTTCACATTTGTGAAAGGCTGGACAATGTACGGCCCCGGCTGCTTTGAATATTTCTACCTGAGTATTGTGTGTGCTATGAGAGAGAATTTAGAACAATCCTCATTGGTGTGAAGTGGAAAACATAGAAGTATTGTAAATGTACAGTTTGTATCATATACATGTACATGTGAAATGTTTAAGGTATGTATGCATGTATTTGTCTTTATTTTCCAGTATGCACTAACCCTCCAATCAGGTTGCTCAACAGGAGTGTGATAATAAACCCATATCATACTGTAGTCCAAATTGCAGTCTGCGTATTTTGGGTATCATGCGTCACACTCTGTACATGGACAGTGCAAAATGATGTTATAAATTTGCACGTGCTCGTTTTTTTCTTCAACATAACTCTCAAAGTTGTATTATCTTCTACACTGTAGTTGACTGGAAGATAAATTCGTTATCACACTCGCATTCGTGGAATACTGGAAAATATAGCGCGTCTGCATACCATATCCAACTCAGTCTACGGCCTAGTGGGATACGGAACGCAGAAGCATTTTCCCGTATTCCACTCGCGCTTGTGTGATAACTTTTACATAATATTTACAATGTACATACATGTGGATACATGTAGTATGCATTTGTCTACTTGTATACATGTACAATGTTATGTAGGCCTACTTACGGTCTACTCAGACTCTTGGGTGGTTTGGGGTTTTTTTCCCCTACTTTTTTCTGTTTTTTTTTTTTTTTTAAGTTTCCGTTTCATGTGTGTTTGAATTGATACACAAATTGGCATTTTCAAACTGGCAAAAGTCACAACTGATACAGTAAGCACTGTGGTGCTATACAAAAGTTTATATTGTGTGTGTTTGTTTTTTTAGTCTGTCAGCTTCAGCACTTTATCTCACATATACATTTCAATTTTCCTGCTGCTTCATTCAAACCACAACTTTACTTTTACTTGCTGTCTTCCTGAATTCAACAAATTCCAACTAATGTGAAATAAAATATCGAAAAAGTGTAGCCTGATCGGTTTATTAAAACAAATATAAATGGTGGCCTCGGCTTTCTATTCAACCATATGTGGGTCTAATTTCATCAGGCCGTTAACTTTTTAACTCCGGAATTTCTGCATGGACGGAATTGCATTTAAGAATGCACTATTAACTAGTAAACTTGCGGGTACAACCATGTGTTTGAATCTCTTTTGAAAGGAGTGTTGGCTCTGACAAGAGCCGAAGTGGTCTCGACATTTCGATCAGTATACTCTGATCGTCTTCAGGAGAATGCTGGACTCTAATGCTGCATGGGGCTTAAATACTGGGATGTTCGATGGAATTGTTTTTGTTAGTCATTTGATATTGTACAAAATCGAGGCCAATATACACTAATCCGACCAGCACTCGTTTATACTGTTTTACACCACCATACATGTAGCTATGGCCGTGACACAACCTGACAACAATTAGAGCGTATACATGTATGTACCAATCAGCACTGTGACTGGTATGATAGGTGTATTGTGCTTGAATAATGAGACTCTTTTTTCTAGCACCTTGTGTAAGGGTTCACAAGGTGCCACCTACCACCACACCAGGTGTGGATTTCACAAAGTGCTAGGACTAGTTGAGTTATGGCGAGTAACTAGTCCTGACTTATAGGACAAGTCATAAGTTAGGACTAGTCCTAAGTTAGAACTAGTTTTGTGAAATCCAACCAGGAACACCAGGGCAGACCCTTTCTCTTACTGATAAGTGCCGGGGTTCTTTGATGGACATTACAAAAAACACAGGACCGACAGCTTTAACCCCCCCCCCCACATCCCCCCCCTCCATCCGACATGTCCGAAGGACATTGCAACAATGTCATGGTTATATTACATGGCCTGTTGACTCGTAACCCTTTTCTGATTGGTCAATCTATAGATGACATAGTATCTGAAACGTGGTGTGTGTTTTATTTTGCCAAACACGCATAAAAACATAGCGTAATAAAATGGGTGCACGTCCATACAGCGGTCTCACTCTCGCATTGTCACACAGATATAAATCACTTAACATTTTCCAGGTTCGTTTCTGTTATTTGCACAAAGCACAGACATGTTTCAGGAAATAAAAAATTGTTGTCAACATTTGACAGTGAGTTTTTAAAGTGTGTACCAATGATCTGGACCCAAATATACACAACAAAAGTGACTACCGTGTTCTTGATCAACAATATCAATTGTTTGGTAGGGATTCTGATTCCAGACTCAAGTTTCTTATACATGTTATAACAGATGGGTATCAGTTTCATTTCTTGTTTGTTCAACCTTTGATGATAGGCATTTTTCTCTAGGTAAGACTGAGTGATTTTGTACGCACAAAGCCACTTTCTGTGGCAATTTATGCATGCTGCCTTTTTGGCTGCATGACAAAACTCAAATTTCCCAATGATCAATCTGATAAACTGTATCAATACTCTGGATACACTGCATATATACATGTATCAGTATCACGTGACACACGTTTGGCAAAATGGCTATGCGTATAATTATGAGGTTTTTTAAATTGTTGATCTAAATGACATACGTGTAGTATCTTTACGGCAAATTTTGCCATACTACGTGACACCCGCGTCGCCATCACCATTTTGCCATACACGCGTTAAAAACGGCATAATACAATGGTTGCCGGCAGTTCAACCACAATCTTCAACTGAGTAGTTCTCTCTCTCAGTGCTCTCCGGTGTCACAGTCTCAGCTGTCCGGCGTGCCCAGCTATCGGGATGACGTAGCTGGGCATTTCAGCACGCTGAGGTCATGGTCTCAGTATTCCGGTGTGCTTGGATATCCAGGTGACAACATCGGACAAAAAACAGACAGCTTGTTCTCTATTCTAACAATTATTCTCTGCCCAATCACATTCTCTTAGCCCATCTTCAAAGGTATACCTCCATTCTTAATTTTTGTATGGAAACTGTAAACACAATAAATGACTAAATTCTTTGTTTTTTAATTCGAAAAAAAAAAAAAACTTTTCAGTTGTATTTTGTGTGAAACGAACCCGATCTTCTGAACATCCGCCGACCCGTCTAAAAACAAACCAATGTTTAAGTAATGGATAATTTTTGTGTTCTCACAAAATTCATTGAAACAATCCGCACCTTCTCTGCAAGAGGAGGCCACCATAAGCCATTTTGAGATATGGTGGACACAATATGACACTGTTAGGTTTGGGTAAATTTGTCTGTATACACCCAAACCAAACAGTGCACTCATATAGCATCTGCCATATCTCAAACAGGCTAATGGCAGCTCCAGCATGCATGAATGCTACGTGTACACAACTCACCACAGTACTAAAATGGACAACTTTCGCTTGCTTTGCGCAGACATGGCATGACGTAATTTTACCATATTTGATCATCCGAGTAGATGAGTACTCCGGATATCTGAGACCGCGACACCGGGTTTAATTTCTATTATTTCACAATACTTGAATCACAAGGCACTTGGTATTCATACTCTTTGTCTGAGACTGACACAGAGGTCGTGCCGAGCAGACATACATGTAGGCGGCAATCAAGCACAGCATTCTCAGCTGTAATTCTATGAGTTACATTACAATATCACCACCATCTAAACCCTTTTAGCGTCTGTTCATGCTGGTGGCCGAGGTCCCTCAACACTAATGGAATTGTCTATGATGTAATTTGTACATGTATGTATTGTAAGTCCTTCTCCATGGAACTGTCTTTTGTCTCAGCACACAATATTAAAACGATTTTTGTAGGTCAGGGCTTCACAACTACCACTTTAATAGAACCATTATCATGATGTCTGACTGCGTTTGACCATGGACTATCCATGCTTTTCCTGCTTGTAATGGGATAATTTCCAATTTTAGTCAGCATTTTGGAATTGATGCATTTGCCAGGCATTCCCATAGACTTGTGAACAGACCAAATCCTCCTCACCTACTCCCCAACCCAACAATTACACAAAGACACATACATGTAGAGTCGATGGGTGGTTTGCGACTAAAAAACATTGTTAGAAATACATGTAGGAGAAAAGCCCTAAGGGCGACGGTACATGTAGAATGTCTCCCAAATATTTTAAAGCCCCAGCTCAACATTGGTAAGTGTCTGTAAATGCTTCTATTCTTTCCACAAATTAAGATATAATCAAATCAACCTTCAGCTCATTTTGTTGTGTCATTTGCGAGAAAATGGTAAAAATGCCTTCAGTATTTTTGTTCGCATTCTTAGGCATAGTTTTGGTCTCACATGAGATGAAAATTATTTTGGATCTTATTTCATTTATTATGAAAAAACATTAACACTTAAAGCAAAAAGACTTCAAGAGAAAGTTTTCTACCTTTGATATCTTTTAACATGAGAGGTAAATGCAAATCTGTGAACATTTATGGATTCCTTTCTCACCGATGTTGAGCTTGGGCTTTAAATGAAGCAAAAAGGGTCTCCCTAAACGTGCTAAAGGGCTCTCTCCATTTTGCACGTACATGTGTTGTCAACAAAAAAGGTGTTGCACACCTGGAACAATAGTGTGTCTTCCCTCTCCAAGCCATCACATCAAATCAACCCAACCCTCACCCCTCCCTACCCTAGCCACCACCCCTACCCTCAACAAACTCACCAGCCTGCTCCATGTGGTAGTTGACCCACCGGATCAAGAGGCGAGAGAGACAAAAGGGCCTTGATGTCTACTCCATCTCACAGCCATTACAGTCCACCCAACCCATACCCCTCCCTACCCTAGCCACCACCCCTACCCTCAACAAACTCACCAGCCTGCTCCATGTGGTAGTTGACCCACCGGATCAAGAGCTCCTCTGGTGAGAGAGACAACAGGGTGCTGATGTCTTCTCCTGGTCGCAGCAATCTCATCAAACCAGGCACCTGCTGGAGATCAATCTTCGCAAACAGGCCCACCTAAAAGACATAAAAACTCCCACTTGAAATAAGGTCTATAATTTTGTGTAATTGAAATAAAATAAACAGACAGGGTTTGCAGCAGAAGTATCACTAATTGACCCAATTCACCTGTACATTAGCCTTTCGTCAAGACCTTCGTGGCTTGGACAGCCGCGAAGACCAATACAAGTCAGTGCGCACGATCGAGTGACGAAGCCACGAGGGCCTTTTCCAACTTGATTTTGCAGTTTTTTGTTGATGAATTATTCATAAAGTTTCAAACACAGATTATTCATAATTTTTACACAAATAAGAAAAGCACGGAAAGGTTAACCAATCACAATGCGGATTAGGCTAATACACGCTGACCCCATCACTTCTGATTGGCTGGGAATTGGGCTACCTTGTTAGAGTAGCAAAAATTGAGAAATGGGTGAAAAACATTGGAAATTCCTGACAAGTTGAAAAAGGCCCTCGTGGCTTTGCCACTCGTCGTGCGCGAAGACTTCGTCTAGAGTGGCTTAGTGGCTACACAGTGTCTAAAAGCCACACAGGCCTTGACAAAAGGCTACCTGTACACGATCACAACAATAATCATGGTTGCACCATTTGGGGAGTCAATGTCACTGTGTATTATACAGTCTAGTGCGAATTTTAGGCGACATGGAATTTACACGCCTACCCATAGACTACAAAATGGTGAGCATGGCACAATCAATTGCATGTGACGTGCCTGAAAGGGATCAGTAAAAGCACCCAACACCATTTTTTATCCTTACACGAATAATCTGCCACAAGAGCCCAAGCACGAGATGGGGTGTGCCTTGTAAGAGATCCCCAGCTCCAATGTTAACAATGTTACACCCGATGGAACGAGCGGAGTTAAGGGCTAGGGTCAGGTTCTCCTGCTTGGTGTAGATGTTAAGCTTCTTGCCGCGGTTGATGGCACGCTCATCAACTGTCTCAGGAACAGATACGTTGATCATCTTGCTGTAGATACATAGAGGAAAATAACTCATTAAATAACACTTTAGTTAAAATAACTGCAGGGATCACACCCGAGTTTACGATACAACCTGGGCCCGATTTAATAGAGCTGCTTAAGCAGAACAAAATTACTTAAAAATGTTCTGCTAAGCAAAAATAAGCAAGGATACCAGTCACAGATTTTACATTTGACATGGTATTTTGGCTGGTAACCTTACTCTGGTAAGCATAATTTTGTTGTGCTTAGTCACTTTTTGTGCTTAAGCAGCTCTATGAAATTGAGCCCTGGGCAGAGGCAGTAAAGGGATCACCTTTAAAAGTGGGTGGGACTTTTTTATTTCAAACCTCTCTTATTCTTTTTCTTTTATTTTCCAATCACACACTAGTTCTCATATAGCGCATTTCACAATAACGTCTCAATGCGTTTTACAGTAGTGCCCTTGTCATTGGGCCAATAACATTCCTGTAATCTTTCTCAGCTCCCTGGGGAGTATATGTCAGCCCCGAGCTGCCATGGCGTTCCGAAGTCTTTTTCAAACACAATATCAACCTCTACCCTCGCTGGTACCCACTTATACCACTGGGTGAAGAGAAGCGATTATAGTAAAGCATCTTGCTCAAGGACAAAAGTGTGATGACCGGGATTCGAACCCACACCCCGATGACTTGACCACCAGAACTAGAGTCCGGTGCACCAGAAAGCTTGGCCATGACAAGCTAAGAAATACTCGTATGATGATGTATGATGTATACTACATAATAAATATTTGCAATAACCATGATAACTTGCTCATAGTAAGTGTGCGGATGGAGGTCTCCAAAACGCAGAGCTTGTCAAGTGGAGACCCCTCTGGGTACGAGAACAAATCAAGACAACAACTAAGTAACATTATCAAGTAATAAACCACTAGGAAAACCGACCAGGTTACCGATTGTAACAACTTTCAGCCAACTAAATCCTGAAAATCATCAGCTCTGGTACATACATGTACTTGTGGGCAATCCAAATTGCTTTACTGCGCTACATGTACAATGTAAGTCCATTACACAAGGCAGCTTCAGATTTTACTCCTTTTTTTCCATTTTGAGCCCTGAGGCAGTTTCAAGTGGTATAGAATGCGGAAACTCAAGGGATCTTGCAGGACAGTGTACCAAAATGTCTTAGACAAAAAACATAGACCTACGTGTACATGACGTTTTGGTTTCCCATGCTTGGCAAACTGTGCAGAACTGTATGTACATGTACACATGGACAAGGGTGTTCACCCTTTTTGAAGATTTAGAGATTACATAAGTACCTACATTTTGTACAGTATACTGCAGAGTATACAATGTTTTGTTTTTTGGCTCTCAGTTGTCTGAGTGCCTTGATCAACAAAAAAGGCTGCATGCATGAATCATTATTTATTTCTTATTTTCATCTTTTTCTTTTTTTCATTTAAACTGCACCAGGTATTTGCAAAAACTGTGCTAGATTTAAAATATGTTGGGGCACAGGTTTTCTTGAAACTTACCAGAGCAGAATTCCATCATCAATTTTTTTGAAAATATCATTTGTTCCTTCATTGATAGGCAGGTATTTGGATGCTTCTTCGTCTTTATCCAGCTTCTTGTTAATAAAATCTGAAATAATAACAATTACTACATAAGTACAAAATAACTAAAAATTACTAACAAAAACGATGTACATGTACTATGAAAGGCTACTCTCCATAGAAGTACTCTTGAAAAGCTGTTGACATATCTTTAAAATGTTCACTTTTTTTTTGGGGGGGGGGGTGGTGAACAAGATACATTACTCACAAAACTCAATCACAATAATATCAACAAGATATCAATAAATAAGGTACATGTAAGTAGGAAATTTGGTAATTTCTTACTAGACGTACAGTACCGCCCGCCGGGCTGCCTACAAAGCAAGTCTGACTAGCCTGAAGCACTCTTGACTGTTTGTTCACACTCCTGGCATGCCTGGCTAGTGTCTAAATTGAACCCCACTGATTTCTGATTGAGGTACATTTGATATTAATCTATAAAGGCAGTGAGTACTGCACAACTCCTCTTGGTTGACTTTGAAGGATTGATGCAGTATGGATTTTAAGAAACCCATGATTTTAAAGGATCAGGAATCATGGCAGTTGTCTGCAAGTTTAATATCAAGAGAGTTTTGTTTGTATAGTGTAGGCTTTTACCATGTAAAACCACCAGGCACTTGAGGTGGGTCCCGGGAGTCCTGACCCCTCCCTCCTTTGGTCTGGACTCCTTTTTTTCTTTTTTGGGGGGTGGGGTGCTATCTTTTTCGTTTTATAAACTTTAAACTTGTGCCATCACATAAGATCAGCCCTAATCTCACTACAAACCTCAATTCCTATGACAAGACATGTACAATGTATGTGGGGTGTTTCAAAATAACATGAAATATGTGTCAACCAGTGGGTCAAAATTTCAAGTATGCTGAAATAATCATATATACACATATTTTTTATTGCCAGATCTTATATTTATTGAAACCGAGAGGAAATTCTAATGCTCCCTCTGTTTAACTGTCAGCAAGACGTTGAAAATAGCAACCCCACTGCTGTTACGCATGGGACAATGTCTATTGTAGCCCTCCACAAATATTTTTAAAAGCAATATAAATGTAAAATAAAGGCTAGTTTTATGAGAAATGCATACTCCTGAAAAAAAGAAGATGAAAAAATCTCAGAAAAACAATGGCTTGATTTATCTACACCACAGTTAGGCATGCCGCATGGTGCTATGAAAGCATCACTCCAGTGACCAATCACTACAAAATAAACAGAAGGCTCACTATCTCATCAAATCCTACCTGGACCCCATTAGGAATAACACATAAATAAATGACAAAAATGATGTTAGTATATGATTAAAACTTTTCACTGTGTAGATGAAAAACTTAAGAGCTTGCATAGCGTTATGCATGGGACAGCCCTGTTACGCATGGGACAATGTCAAGAAGCATTAATTGCTATGCTGATAAGTTGGTTTTTGTGGATGTCTTTTGTCAGTAATTCATGCACAATACATCCAACAGGATTAAACCATATAAAAACATTGATTTAAGACTAATTTATCTACACACCAATCAGATATTTAGCATATGTAGTGCTACAAAAGATTTATATAACTCACGCAAAGATCCTTGCCACTTGATTGGTGGAACTTACATAATGTGGTATTCAATATTACTCCCATCCACGTCGGTGATCAAAAAGTCCTATTTGCCCATGGGGAATGGTAAACTATTCAACGGTTAGGATCATACGTGCGTACAGCGCGTCTCCAGTGTCTACATGGAGTCCTCCACATTATTTAGTGGAGGGGGAGGGGGGATTTTCAAAGTGTGGGATGGTCAAGGTGTCTACTTTATGTTTCTTGTGAAAATGACATGGATCTGTATGCGAGTTATATAAAACAAATATTGAGTGGCTTTAATTCGTGAAATGGGAGGAATATTATCGCTTGGTAAATTTTTGATTTTAGATCGGGCTTAGAGCGGTCGGATAGGGTAAAGTATAACTATTTTTTTTTAAATTGACTCCGAAAAAGGGAAAACTTAACAAAAGAAAAATATACCATTTTCGAGGATGATAATTCTGAACTGCAGAAAAAATGCCACCCGGCGGTAGAGCCAACAGCCATTTGAAAGGAATTGATTTCCATAGTGTCTTAGGAAACGTCAAACATTTTCACAATGTCAACAGTCATAAAAAGAATTGTAAGGGGGGGGGAGGGGTTTGAAGGGGAGAAACCTGTAATGTTTATGAGGGGCTGTTCAAAATTGTACTCATTTGACTAATCATAGAACCCTACCTTATTTTCTTTAAAAAAAAATTAAAAAAAAATTAAAGTGGTTGTTTGCATGTTAAAAGATGTGAAAATGATGGAATACATGCCGTTTCTTGTTTAAAAAAGGAAAGAAAAGAACCTGGATCCAGACCTGCGACAAAATCTTCCGCTAGCGGAAGTTTTGACTAAGGATGTGCGCGAAATCATCGTGTGAAAGGAACCTTTGTTTATTGAACGACATCCTGTGCGAAATCTCCCATACTACGCATGCGTGGCAACTATTTTTGTGTGACCTTTGCATCGCAACGTAATTATAAGCACTGTCAAGACTGTTGAATTGAGCTGGCTCAAGTTGAGCATTCACGCTGCTGGTGCTGCTTTTTGCGGCATATTCTTAACTCTGTTTGTCATAGAAATAGAATGAAAACAATTTATTTTCAACTACTAACCTTTTTAATTGCCGTTGCCCTTAAATAAATGCAAAAAAACCCGCTTCAACTGACATAATTAGACAAGAAAAATCAATCTTTTTACTGCTGTCTTAAATGCAAACAAACGTTGAAAGTCACTCTCTGGTTGGTGCAAAAGACAGAAAAATTTGCTTTAAAAAGCAAAACGTATAGCAAACATGCGTAAAGGTACGCAGTATCAGGGAAATTCCCTTTGAAATCACTGGTGTGCATATTAATAAGGTTCCTAAGGCAGCCGGCCAATAAGAAAATTCGTTACCTGCTCTGTACTACTTAACATTTTTTTTTTATTGGCTGAATTCCCAAATAACGAAGGAATTCAACTAATAGGAAAATTTGTTAGGAGCTACATGTAGGAATTCAGCCAGCACGCGCGTTGTTTCATGAACACTGCAGTCAGTACATGTAAGTCACGCTATTAGAATACCAAAAACTATTATTTCTCGGCAAAAGAAATCTCGCATCTTTTCCGTTTTTTTCCTGAGCCTGGTTTTGCACCCCAAAACATGCAAAACAAACGGGCTGATTCTACTGGTAGTATTATCTATTTCGCTGATATATCAGTCATTCGCTGGTTACCAGTGATGTGTGCACTATCATAGCGCACAATGGTTGTGAGTTTTTTACTTTAGCCGTGTGAAAGCTCGCTAAATCATTCATGCATGATGACAACAAATAAACAATCAGCGCTCGTAAAATGTGTAGCAAGGGACGTTGGTAATTTTTTCGTCATGTGAAAAGGGCATGCCTAGGCCTAAGATAGTTGTTTATTAGCGGACGCCAATAAGCAGCCAATAAGCGCACATTATTATGAGTCATGACCATAAAAATAGAACCCAGAGAACGCTGAGTGCGTCAGTATGTGTGCGCTTCCGTTGTGAGACCATGTTATGGACGCGCGTATGCCATTTTTATGCGGCCGTTTCATGTCAACACTGTGATACACAGGCTTGCCATCTTGTAGCGTTACAACCGACGGCCATTCGAAGAAAAAGAGCGAAAACAGGCACAATTGGGCGTGTACGCCGGGCCCCCTGATTTTTCAAGGACGGTCGAGTTACACTTTTAAATATATAAAGTTGTAACTCAGAAATCACCTCTTTTTGCTTCGCCTCGTGAAATGGAACAGTCCAAATTTTACCTTGTGATAATATTCCTCCCATTGCACTCTAAGCCACTCAATATTTGTGTACTATTCGGTGACCAATCACAACAGAATGAACAGAAGGCTACATATATATCAAGTCCTACCTAGACTTCATAAGAATAACATACAAACAAATGACATGAATTGTGATAAATGAATAAAACTTTTCTGTATATTAAATGAAAAACACAATACCTCGCAGAGCGCTATGCATGGGACAGCCTGATTGGACATGGGGACAATGTCAGGAAGTATCCATTGCTACATATGTTGGCAAGACTTAGGTGCTGGAAAATCGTTTTTTATGCATTAGCTAGGGTCATACTGCAATACATGTACAATATCCCAGAGGTATTGTGTGAATTACAATCAAAAAATTTTAATCATTCTATTGAAGAAAAGTATTGTTAGCACATTTCCTTTAACAACACTGAATAGATTTATTCAATTGCTAAACACGAAACAAATTTATCCAATTGCTGAACACCAAATGGATTTGTCCCATTTCTAAACAATATACTAAATATTCTGCCTTAATCACATGGAGAACAGTACAAAATGGTGTTTTCAACTGTTCTTACACTCAATAAATACTATTGGACCGAAGACAAGACTGAAATCCAAGGTTTTTAAAGTTTTGTCCCATACGTAACGCTGAAGGCTGAAAACGTTATGCATGGGACACCAATTTTGAATCATGCCTCACCAACAAGCTGCATGGTATCAAACCAAGTTTGTATTTCTTTCCTATTTCTATGTCATAGTGCTACATAATAGCATGATCACTTTTCATCTGGAGGTTCCTACCTATTAATGGAATATGGTGTTATGCATGGGACAAATAATTTTTTCCTATAACAGGGCATGACATTTTGGGCACTTTGTGATTCCAGACAAGTTCAGTTTAAATCAAATAAAAAGTGTCTATACAAATAAAATTTAGATATCTAGCTTTGATTAGAACTGCTTACATTCTTACTAGCTCAAAGAATATTGCCTATGATGTAAAAAGAAATTTGCCATTTGTAGATTTCTGGCGTTACGCATGGGACAAACAGGACCAGGTTAACAGATGGTCTCAGTAGAAGACCACAAGTGTCCCCAGGCTCCCTTGAATGGCTTTATATGGATGAGGGATTACAAAGCAATGTTGCTAAATGTATTTTAGCAATAACTACCAATAGTTCATGCAGTATCGTGAAAATGTAAAAACAGCTAAATTTGCGTTACGCATGGGACATGTACCAATGCAAACTATACTTGATGACTGCTGGCAATTAATGATATGCTTACCCAGGTACATTATTTTTTTTCAAAGCTGTTGTATGTATCAGTCTCCCAAACATTTTAAACCAACTTTATCTGTTTTACACCCCACCTTATTTGGAACCATGAAAAATGAGTAGAAAATGCAAGAAAAGTGTTACGACGACGCTCAAAGTTCACTGTCTCCCCAAAATCTAACAAAACACACAACAAGCAAAAGCTCCCACTGACATAAATTTGGGACCTTTTTCTGAACAAATAAATTAGAAACATCTCCCTCTTCCTCTGCTATATTTGAGAAATCCTCTGTTGAAATCATGATACCCTTCCTGGTTGACACAAAAAAGCCCAAAAAGCGTTATGTATGGGACACATCTGGGCAAATTATGAGAAACTGTCCATTCTGAGAGGAAATTCCGAAGTGTGCACAACCTAAACAATGCCTAAGAAGGAAGAAAATGCATAAAACTTACAACTAGACAGGCACAGTTAGTCTGGGGCTGCCTGTTACAAGGCCTTTGTTGGAAATTTCACGTTATTTTGAAACACCCCATATACGTCAGTTTACAAAACATTCACTGAGTAGCTTTAAATTTCAAAATGGGAGGAATATTATCACTCTGTAAAATTTGGACTGTTCCATTTCTCTCTGCCAAAAATTTACCTTGAGGCAATATTTCTCCCTTTGCACTCTGAGCCACTCAATATTTGCATACTATTTTAATTTATCTTTTTTTTTCGAGGGGGGAGGGATGTTTTATTCCTAGATCCGCACCTGAAAACTACATGTTGATGATAAATTGATAAGGTTACTAGTGTATACAATGTAGTTCATGTTTTTGTTCCAGATGCACTCACGACATTATAAAAAATTGAAAGCTGGCATATTCTGTGAAGGGCTATAATCACAAATCCCTTCCTCAATTTTATGAGCCATCAATAGACATAAAAGCTACCATCTATGCATGACGAACAACCTACTGTGAAGGGAAGGATCAACAAAATTACATGAAATGTTTTTTTGTTAGTTGAAGGACGCTGTTCGAGAAAGATACATTTTGTACACATGTACAGTATGTGTACTCATGATATAGTTGTTATGTGAAAGTGTGGAAGACACATTCCAGATATGGAAGAAAATATCAAATTCTGCATTTTGTGAACTTGATCGTGTGTAGGTAAAACTGCATTTTCACAATTTACATAGCGATACGAACGCCACAAACTTACACCTTGTGTACAATTTTCTTTCTTTTTTCATTTTTTTCACATTTATACAATATTTGTCAAGGCCTACAATTTCATAAAGTTTCAAAGCTTCATGAGCTTTACTCTTTTACTCACGATAATTATGTATGGCAACCTTTGCACGAAAAAGATAATCTTCGTTTTCATGAATGTCACACAGGTTCCATTTACCATTGTAATGCACAGCGCGCACCATACTCGTGACCAAAAACTATTGCACGAACTGACACAAACCTAGTGTGTGAAGGGTGGCATGTGCGCACGCTGTCAAATTTACTTCGTGAAAACAGATATACATGTAGTCTGTTCTGCGTCTTTTGGGGTTTTACGAACTGACATTTGTATAGTGTACCTTCCCTCCTTTAGGCCTATTGCTTGTTAATTTAGGTTGTAAAATGGTCAAAAGTATTAAGTTCAAAGGATAAAGAATCCACAATGAGAACAACCAGTTGAAAACACTCTGAAATTCTAAAGGGTAGTGGTGTTTTTAAAAGTGTTCAGCTTTAGAGGCTGTTTGCTAGTTTTTACTGGTATCTACGTGTGTGTCAGTTCATGGCATCAGTGACGATATCATGTGCATTGTTAAAAATAAAGTACAGTTTTACGCGATCGGCATTCAAAAACAATACTAGCTTGAGGGTCATACATGTACACCTGTATGCCTTTAGACCCTAACAGTACTCCAGAGAAATATTTCAACTGAAACACTATTAGTGTTGAAATAATAGAAAGAAAAGACTCCCCACCCCCCAAAAAAATAAATAAAATAAAATAAAAAAATTGAATGTGCAATACATGTACATGTCAGTCAATATGAATGTTCACATAATCACACACAAAGCATCTATTCATCCATTTGTAGTTTCATTTTTTTTCCCAAAAAGTTATTTTACAATTTTTCAACAATGGTGAAATTTTCACAGTTTACTACATGTTGGAGATACAGTAAGTAAACTTTTAAAAAGTGCAAAGTTTACTTAAAAAGGAAATTCTGAAAATCAATAATTTATACATTTCCCTTTAAAGGACAATGTTCAAGTGTGCATTTGTAAGGTACATGATGCAATGTATACATACATGTACCTGTACACTTGCATTGTAAGTTTGTACATTAACTCATTACAAATACACAATCAAATAAAAGGGTCTGTAGATCTTTGTATGGGGAATTTTGGGTTCATTCCTGACTTTCCATGATGTTTAATCAAAACGGCGTTGAATTTGACCTTTTTCGTCCTCCTTGGAATGTCGTGTACAAATCCATTATGTTGTTTAAATCCAATTCCGATGACATCATGTTTCAAATTTCGCTCCGAAAAAGTATCAAACACAAATGCCATTTTACACCATTTTATTGAGAGGTTAGAGACAAGAAATTTTCTGTCCACTTTGATGAGGACTCTCTACAATGTACATGTTGAAAAAGGAGTAAATGACAATTTTAACTGAATTTGACCTAGGAGACCCTACTCAAGTTTGGCAGGCACAATGTCAACATAAGTATTGTAGAAGTTCCCAGAAGTATTGTAGAAGTAAATTTTTCTGACACTGTACATTCTACATGCAATTGCCTCCGTTGCCCCTGTTCATTGCCTTGGTGCCCTTGAAATGTCCCAATAGAAATTTACAATTTCCTTATAGAGGTGACTTTTATCAAGAAGAAAATGCCTTGGTGCCCTTGCCCTTTCAAGAATAAAGCAATCGGGCCTGTACATGTACCAGAGTCTTACATAGCGCACGTATCTACAGTAAATTGTACATCATGTAATTGTTAATTTTTTTAAAGACAGGTTTAAAAAAAAAATAATAATTTAATTATGAGACCAGTTTAATAGCACACAAAAAGGGTTTACAAGGTGCAGCAATGCATATTCATCAACCACTGCCAGAAACAGTAGGACAAACCCCTTCTGTCATGTGTCTGTTAGTGATTTACAATGTACATGTAGTGTCACTGGGTTCTTTTCCATTACGTGCATTACACAATGCAAGGGACTTATAGCTTCACGTCCCATCAGAAGGACGAAGCAATAATGGTTTTGTCTTGCTTACGGACACAAGTGTCAAGACCAGGACTTGAACCCACACCGAGCTGATCAGAAACACCAAAGTCAGTGCACCTGATTGCTCAGCCACCACACACGCCACATTGAACATACCTGCACGTAGAGCTGTAATCTACAGGAATTAAGTGAGCACTTGCACATTACAAGTACATCTACAGAATCATTTTTGTTGCAATATTATTTTTGTACGAGTGCACATGTACATGTACGTATGTAAAACCAATTATTCCCATTTTAAAGGGTCGCAGGTTTCATTTTCACAAGTCATTGATTTTGTTTTGGACTGGAAATGATCTGATTAAATACAAGTGTTGTTAAAATACATTACACTAGATTTCAATGAACCAGTGGTACAGACATGCAAACTTGCGAAAACAAAACAAAAAGAAAATGGCGAACCAAATTTATCTTTGTACTAGATTTCAATGAACCAGTGGTAGAGACATGCAAACTTGCAAAAACAAAACAGAACGAAAATGGCGAACCAACTTTATCTTTGTACGGTATTTTTCATTTTTCTATGGCACTAATGGCAAGGAAAAAAAGAGGCAATTGGATGATCAGCTGAAAAGTTGCATGCCTACATGGTTGTGGTATCACAGAAGCCTTGAGGCAGAGTGTTTTGGGTCTGGGGCCAGTTGCTGACTTGTTAGAACGAGGTTTACGTTTTACCAAAACAGAAACTCACTGGCCCTACATAAATTTACATGGGGATGTTCTACATTGTACAATACATTTATCTTCCAGCTCATCGGAAGTGGGACAATAAACCATATCATACTCCTAGTAAATATATTGCACTCGGTGTATTGTATCATGTGGGTCACGCTCCGTATACAGACCGTGCAAAAGAACATTCTAAACTTTGTGCGTTGAATTTGCTGCTTGTTGTGAAATAACACTCAAAGTTGTATTATCTTCCAGTTGGCTAGAAGATAAATTCAATATCACACACGCGCTCGTGGAATACGGAAAAAATATAGCGCGTCTGCTTCCCATAATCCCACTCAGCCATCGACCTCTTGGGATGTGGGCCACATAAGCGTTACATTTTTTCCGTATTCCACTTGCGCTTGTGTGATAACTTATAGTACATGTACCTGGAAATTACAAAGCACTGAGCATCTCAAACATGTGTTCATTGCAATGAACAGTACATGTACATGTATGAATTGAAGAGCAGACAACTTCCAAAATCTGAGAGAACAGCTGAATAAACGACAGCCCTTGTCCCATTGTTTACAAAAAGAAAGACCTTGTACAGTCCACGTCATTTCCTCACAGGCAAGATACTACACTGGTCATGACAAGTTGTTCATCTCGTAGCATGTTTACCACGTCACATAAAGTTTTTTTTTTAAATAATTACAACCGAACATAAAGACAGCAGCACCTTGTACATGTAAACCCTTTTAAGGTGCTAAAAAAAAGTAATTATTATTAAAAAAACACAAGAGCAATTTCCATTGAATTTATTGAAGATATTTTAAAGGGGCTGTGTCGTTATGATTGTAGCAGGTCTGTGGCTGTGCATGAAATGATGAACTCTCACCCAGATACTGCACACTTTCGCTCTTGAGCAGGTGTTGAGGTCAAATCACAAAGTGTGCCATCTTTGTCAAACTGTGATGTGATCGCCAGCGCACTTAGTACCTGGGCTATTCCTTTTACTGCTATAATAATGACAACACAGTCACTTTAACATTTTATGTTTTGTTTAAACGAGATGTGTACAAATCTTGCCTGCTAGAAGTCTAGATTATGTGGCACTATAAAAACATGATGTCACATCTACAATGTACATGTACATGTAGGCCTACCAGGAATAATATTTGACCCTTAGAAAAAGTTGAAAAATGTTACTGAAAACAAAGGGCTGATCCTACATGATTTTTCACTCTACAAAGTAGCAATTTTGCCGATTTATCAGAGGGAAAAACAAGTCGGAAATCAGATTACAGTAGGAAGCATCTCAAGGAGGCAGTGCATCATTATTTGTCAGGCTAGTTATAGTCTGTGGCTTCTTGTTTTGAAGTGCAGTTTTTTCGCATTTTTAGGCTTTTTTCTTAAAGTTCTATTTATGGTACTGCTCGTGCTCTCAGCTCGATGTTACTTTTATGAGATTATTGATTACCCACCAGCGCTGTTTGTCAACTCTGTAGAGGTCAGTGTGGTGTCTTTTTAATCCTTAGAAGATGCCCTACATGATGACATTTGGACTTAAAGTTTTACCTCAAAGTGTCTCATTTACACAGGCTGAGTCACAAATCTATAAAAATGTTAAAAACTTTGGACAATCATTTACCAAGGCAAAGGAAACTTACTTGCGAAGGCCACCTTTTCTGCTTCAGCTACTGAATGGGTAGTACCTTCAGCGGACGTATCAGAGGTTCCAGCTATAGCTGAGATTCCTTCTCGCTTTGAGATTGCCTTACGGAAACTCTTAGCGACATCCTTGTTCTTAATTTCACAGTATAGCTAAAAGAAAAATACATGCATAGCATGAATCACAGAAACAGCATCCTCAGCACTACAGAATAGATCAAAGAGCGTAATTTCTTCATACCTGAACAAAACAGTGGCTATTTGTTTAACCAGGGAAGTTATTTTTTTAAAGTCTGAATTAAGATAAAAGTCTGAAATGTTCTCATTCCTGTATTTTTTATTAAGGATACTCTAACACTCTGTCAATTTTGAAGGAGCCAGGCAGTTCAGTCAACACAAGCATGGATTTTCATCTTTGAGAGGGCAAGGCCATTTTCATTTTGTAAAGGGCATCCATTTGACATGTTTGAAATTCTTGACGTCTATGGGGAACTTTTTATGGGGTACAAAGGCCAAGACCAAGACAACAGGAGCCACGGCCTCCATGCAATTACAGACCTGCAGCCGGTTTCACAAAACTTTACGCAACTGCATAAGTCCGCTTGTGCAACATTTAGTGCATAAGTTTGGCCACGCAATACAATCTGGCGCAAATAGACTTATACAGTTACGTAAAGTTTCGTGAAATCGGCTACTGTCATGCAATAAACACAAGCCTGGAATTTTATCTTTGAGAGATTTTTTTTTTTTTTTCAAAGGACACTTCCATTACTTATTGAAACTCCTCTCTGTCCAGTTTTGAAGGAGTCAGGCAGTCTAGTCAGCACAAACCAAGAATCTCATCCACTTGAAAATCTTAAAAGTCTATGGGAAAATTTTAGAGTGGCACAGAGGCCAAGACCAGGGCAACAGGGGCCATGACCTCCATGTACACTCCACACCTGTCAACAGTTAACATCAACGAGGCTAAGGTTAATGACTTACATTGAAAAACTCTGATAAGTTGATGGTTTTGTCATTGTCCTTGTCTACTTTCTCGATAAGATCACGGAGTTCATATCCGGGGAGGTCAATGTTAACACTTTGGAACACATCACGAAGCTCATTGGAAGTTATGTAGCCGTTGTTGTCAATATCAAACTGTAGCAAGCATTGGAAGAAAATATACCATCTAGTAAGTTTTGCAGAGACACCATGTAATTATCTCTAATGAGTTGCTGTGGTTCTGAAAAGAACAGATGTTAACAAGTCAAAATAAACAAACAAAACATAGAAAAAAGAAACTAAACCAGTTATGTACATGTAATGTACATTTAGGTCATTATTTTTAAGATCTTTGTGTGTTATACATGTACATGTATTGTAACATTTTATACTTTCATTTTATTACAACATTTTCTTTGGTATAAAGACAGGTACAGTGCATGCAGACAGTAAAAGCAGTCTTTAGGCTACAAATGTGTCTTTTTAAAAGAGGAAATTAATAAATTTGAAAAAAAAAAAATAGTTTATTTATCATTAATACCATGATGAGCACATGTAAAATCAAATTAAAAAACACCAGTATTACAATATGTTAAATTTTGATTGTCATTTCACTGTGTTATTTTTTGTAAAAATTTTACGGGAAAATTATCTATAAATAATTACATGTAAATTCCAAGTACATATAGTATTGGCCTATTTTAGCACAATATTTTTAAAATTGTTATTTCGATAACATAGGCCCTAATGTGTTATTTTTTTGGTTGAATTTCTAATGTTAAAAATGATCTACAATGTAACAGACCTATTGTTTACTTAATAAATGGTTATGAGTAACACTGTACATGAGTGCATAAATAGGCCTACAATATAGTATTTATCAGAACCTTGTACATGTATGTACGATGTGTTTCATTAAATAATCATTGTTTATCCATCCATTTTCTTCAATTAAATTAAAGGGGCTGTGTCGTCGTGACTATAGCAGGCCTGTGGCTGCTCATGGGAAGATCATCCAGATACTGCACAAGCGCGCTTGCAGTTAAATCACAAGGGCTCATAAGCATGACCACACTGCCCCTTTAAAATAAAAAACACTAAAAAGAGGCACACCGATTCCAATCCTCTTGTTTTCAACTTTGTTCAACTAGTAACAACATTTTTTTCAAAATTATTACAGCAGATTAGACTAGGAGCATAGGCCAGAAAAAAGTGAGTGCTCAACTGTCACCACATCTAAAGGTTTGACTGTTTAAAATGGTAGATAAGGCCTAGAAGAGCACTTCTACAATGGACATGTACATGTAGCATGTGGTATCAAATTGTGGTATCAAATTGTGGTATCAATTTTTTCAAAAATGTCCTAAAAACATGCTTAAAGGGAGGCATAAATAACAGTTGTTCAACTGTTGAGATTTTTTGCACGTTGAACAATATATGTCTAATTGATTTTTTTATTTCTTTTAAGTACTTCAAGTACTTGAGAAACTTGTCTTGAGAGACAACAGGAGTAAGATTGTACAAAATATATTCTGAAATTAAAGGGAAGTGATCTTCTCTTTACAAGTCTAGAAATTACATTCCCTTCAAGGTTGCATGAGGACTTCAACCAGGTACATTGAACAATATAATTATTGCAAAAATGGGAAGTGATCTCATAATAATAATACCGGACTCTTACATCAGACCTCGATCTTAAGAAAAAACGGGGGCGGGCCTTTGCTTGCCAAATCAGAGAAACTGTACAAGGGCATGCACGCCAAGTTGGTAGTGACAGTGCAATTTTTCTGAAGGGCATGCTGGCCAACTCACAGGGCATGAGGCCAATGGCCTCGGTGGCCTTGGATAAGATCAAGGCCTGCTTACAGCGCACATATCTACCAACATGACCAACAAATAGGTACTCAAGATGCTTACATGTAGTGTATTTATTTTTAACAAAGGCAGGTTTTTGAGTTTTGTTTTTTTTTATTTATGAGAGCCATTTATGGAGCATCTTAGTTAACCTTGGTTAGTAATGGTTAACAAGGCCCTGCAGCGCATTCAGCAGCCATCTAATGTAGAACTCTCTGTCCAGAAAAGAAACTTTTTTAGGCTGCCTTAACCCTTATGTACATTCCCTATTCCAGCACGTTTTGTTGGATTTTGTTGGACTGGGGACTGCATGAGTAAACTGAAATAATGTTTTACATTGTACAAGGATTCAGGCATACCGCCATAATCAGAGTACCAAAGTTTGGGTGTTGAGTTACCTGTCCTAATGGAATTTGTTAGAGTGGGGAAGGATCCTCATAAATCACTCATCAAGGGAGTTAGGGATAATACATATTAGAGGACTACAATGTACTTTGCAAAAATGGAGAAATCATCTGAAATTAAAGGCAGTTTACGTATAGGACATGTAGGAGGAATACATTCTACAACAAAACATGCATATAAAGGCATATTGTGCATGTACAAAATGTACATATAAAGGGCCCTTACTGTACAATTTTGACCCCCAAAAAAGAAGGGGAAAAAAGGAACAAATTGAAAATCTTCTCAATAGTCTAGAGATGAAATCACCTTTAAATAGGCTTGTGACTTTCTCTTGGTCTTGAGAAATCGCCTTACTGATGCATTGTTATCAGTATCAACAATGTATAATGCATGTGTACATGTACAAGTACCAAGCCATTCTGTGTCAGATCAACCCCCCCCCCCAATTTTTGGAAATTTCGGCCAAACTAGACATGGTCATCACTTTTCAAATGACCTTATCTCCCCATGGAGGTAGAAATATTTGCTGGTGTCTTCAGAAAGGAACTTGCATTTTAAGGAATTAAAATGTATTTTCAAATAGACTTTTTACGCTAATTTTTTAATAAAAATTTTGCTAATTTTTCTAAAGGCCGAACAATCGGAAATCAGATTTAAGTAGGAAGAATATCGTTCCTGCATTTTGAAGAAGAGGCCTTTATGACAACCTTTGACACACACACCTGCATACTACAAGGTACATTGTGTATATGTGCATCTTGCAAAATTATAATACAAAACGAAACACAATTGCTTGACCTACAAACCTACAAAACAAAATGAACTGGCACACAATCACAATGCTGCAGCCCCGCCTATACAAGGTTCTCAATCAGTGATGTGAACCACTCATTGTGTATACAGATACTCATTAACACACCCTGCACTGACATGCTGTACAGTAGCTCGTTAAAAGCAATGCCTACGGGTAAAAAAGCATACTGATAGAACGACACTGAAGTGGCTAAAAATACACTTCAGTTCGTAGACAATCAATTTTTCATACTACATGTGTATATTCAAAGCTTAATTATGCAGGAATGTTAAACCATTGTGATCTGGATTTATATCCATACACAGTTCAGTGATTGAATACATCTGTTACATGTGTTTGATTATTTTGACACAATGAACTTATTATAAAAGTATTCAAAATGCAGAATTTTTTAAAGAATACTTTCAAAAACAACATAAAAACGTGTGTCTTGTACAGTGTAGGCCTATAGGCCTAAGGTTCTTTATGGGACGACATCCATGTATACCAACATTTTGTAGTACATATGTAGGATACCTTCTACAAACTTACAAAGTTCATGAAGGAGTTCGTTTTTTTTCTCAAATGTTACCTGTATATATGTGTGATTTGTGATGTAATGTAGTTGGGGTATAAATGTAAACACTGGTGATTTTTTTCTAATGACGAGTGTGCAAATTTACAAACAAAATTTGGTCCAACACACCCTGCTCATGCCAATGAAGTAGCAGGTTTTTTTTGTTTGTTTTTTAACAACCCAAAGTTTCCTGGTTCCTGAAAAGAAATAGTTGTTTCCTTTTAAAGTTCAGAGTTCTTCCTGCTTGGACGAAAACCCTTGGAAAGGACAGGAGAGTATGCATTCACTCCATAAACAGGCATGCAACTTTTTTTCAAAAAAGAGGAACCTGCACAACAGTACCAACACTGTATGTACATGTAGGTCCTGTTGTACAACTTTGGAAGTGTTTTTCAGCTTTCTAATGGCACTAAACAAGAAAAAACAGGAAATCTGCTGATCAGATGAAAAGTTACATGCCTGCATTTATAAACTTTACTGGAATAGACAATCAATTAACCCTACCTCCCCAGGTGTTTTTGCTAGAAACCATACTAAATCCGCCAAAATTAATCAATTGATGGACAGTAAATACATGCAACTGTACTGAATCAACCATAATCAACCAATGCACTTTATGCATAAGTACTGAATCCATCAGAATCAATCACTAAAACTTTGGAGTATTTTGATTGATTTTGTACACATGGCTTCCAACTCAAGTGCACTACATGTACTTGTTTGTTACACAGTACTGAATCCATCAAAATCAACCAATTGAATTGAACATTGACTGAACACTTTAAGGGATGTCTCTGTACCTAAATAAGGTGTTTGTGGTTATTTATTTATTTATTTATTTTTTTTTTTTGGGGGGGTGGCTCAGTCACAATGATATTACCTTATTCGCAATGCCATGGCAGGAATACATGTACCATTGTTTCATCACTGCCCTACAGGAATGCCAAATACTATAGTGTAGTGTGTACACAACGCAGTGTTTTCAAAATAACTGTACTACGTTGTACACATGGTATAGTGTAGACCTAATACTAAATTCAACCTGATCACACTTGGTAAGATGTAGTCTGGTTTCAGACCGTGCTATTATTTTGTTCCCGTGAGCCAGCCGTCCAGCTCCGAATATTCGAATACTACTGTACCGCTGGATCGGTACAATATGGTACGGTACCCAATCCGCCCTCATGCTATGCAGCGTACTCTACGATAATTGGTACCTGTCCATCCTCTGTCTGGCACTCGTCCCAACGAGTCGGCAATGTATGTGCGACATGCACATGCAGGCACTGCTATATACATGTAGCCCCCTCTATTGGTGTGTTTGGAGCAAATTATTCGGGCCCGTGCGGTAGGTGTACAGTACGGGTGGCTCAGAGAGGGAACAAACGAACAACTCAGTCTTGAATCAAGACTAGGTAAGATGTGGTTGTGTTTCAAAAGGTTGAAGTTCATTAAAATCATGGTTTTCAAATGGCTGAAAGACCAACTCCATCAAAAGTGGTTCAACAGGCCGGAAAAATTAACTCCATCAAAATCAACCAAGATTTCATATTGCTTTTAAATACAACTCCATCACAGGGCTTGAATTTGGGATAAAATACTGGACCAGAATTTATTTTACAAAACCAGAATCTTTTATGGGAAAGAACTTTCAACAAAGTTTAAAATGGAAACTGTTTTTATTTGAACAAGCACTAAGAGAAGATTTGTCTCATTTGTCTTGTGGGTAAGTATATTTTGATACTCAACAGAATTAAAAGATATTGATCAGATTCAAAGTCAACATTTCGAACATCGTTTCTCATGTTTCTTTTTGTTAAAGATGTTACACAGTGAGGTACGTTGTATTATTATTCAGTTGAAAAACACAAGACCACCGGACTTGTCCAGTCATGAGTTTCCTGGCCCCACGCTAAAATCACTGGCCTCGAGCCTGTGGTCCAGTGTAAAATTCGAGCCCTGCATCAAAATCAACCAAATGTTTCCATCTGGTGGTGTACTGGATCAATCGAATTCAAGCAAAAACCAGCCGATTGATTTTGATGTATTTGGTACCATTAGGGTTAAAGCTGTAGTGCCTCACCCAAGGAACAATCTCTTCCAGCAATTTTGCACAGCAAAATATTTAGACTGAACTTATTTTGTGTACAATGAATGCTGACATTGTGCTGCAAATAATGATTTTTGAGCAGCAACTGGCACATTCTGTGTTGCATTTTGCTATGCTATGCCAGGGAAATCTTTCACTGACACTCCAATGAATGACATTGCATTCACAAAATTCTTTAAAAAAGTTGATCAGGGTGAACTTCAATTACAAAACATCAACAAGCCCAGGGCCAAATTTCATAGAGCTGCTTAAGCAGAAAATGTTGCTTAAAACAATTTGCTGCTTAGTGAAAATGAGCAGGATACCGATCATAAATTGTACATGCAACATGGTATTTTGGCTGGTGACCTTTCTGGTAAGCATAATATTTTTGTGCTTAGCTAGATTGTCAGCTTAAGCAGCTCTATGAAATTGGACCCAGGCCTGATATTCACGGAGACAACAGAGGCAATTGCCTCCGTTGCCCCTGGTCATTGCCTTGGTGCCCTTGAAATGTTCCAATAGAAATTTACAATATCCTCATAGAGGTGCCCTTAATAATATGCCTTGGTGCCCTTGCCCTTTCAAGAACAAAGCAATCAGGCATGCAAGCCTTTAAAGATTCATGAAAAAGTTCAAAGATGCAGCCCATCCTCCACCTCCCCCCCCCCCCCCACCCCGAGAGGTGATCAGAATCGACACTACATGCAGGCCCACATGTACAGTGTACCATTTCCATAAAAAGTTCCTTTTATCAGACTACAATGTAGGCCCTACACACTTTGTGCCTGCAGCAGGAAGTCAAGTCTGTGAGTACAAAAGCAAGTTATTTTGTAAAAACATATCACATGTCATGAGTCACGTACACCACCCTCCAAGTGATCAAGCTGGCTGTTCAATGCTTTCTGACAGCATGTCCAAAGCTGCATGCATTGAATGAGTAAACCACTGCCCATACATTTGTGCATTTTGAATCAATGTGAGGATTTTCTTAACCTTTAACTTAACATTCTCCAATAGACCAAGTGCACAAAATAAATGTGAGGACACTAAAATACAAAGAGATCCAATGTGAGGACAGCATTTCTCCCATTGTTTTGCTGTCCCCACTTTGATTTTTAGTGATTGTCCTACAAAAATGATAATGTTGAAAAGAATTACCATAAGCTATCACTATCAGTGAAAAACATAGAGGCTACGTACGTGTACATGTAGTGACAACCTGCTTTTAGTTCATCTACATTATAGCACATTGTCTAGCTGGCCAGTCACTGAAAAGGTGAGCCATGGGCAACCCAGTGGACCACGATGGTAATCTGTATTTGACGTATTAATATGCCTACATGACATGTACATAGGACAATGTGTACCTCTAGCAGCAATACTTCACAATGTAAACTAAGCAAACTTACCAGTTTAGTATTACATGTATGTACAGGCTACAATCAGGCCCTATACTTCGTTTAAAGGGGCTGTGTCATCATGATCATTGAAGGCCTGCATGGTTGTGCATGGAAAGATGAACTCTCACCATTGCACACGAGCATGCTTGCCGTCAAATCACACAGAGTGCCGTCTTTGTCAAACTGTGATGTGACCGCCGGCGCGCATGCACGCAGGGTAACTGGGTCATTCCATTTACTGCTTTAATCATGACAACACAGCCCCAAAGGCAAATTTTTCACCAATAAAGGCCACATATAGACTGCATTTATGGCAAAATGTACATGTACATGTACATACATAATAATAAATAAGGGCATCAAGGCAATGACCAAGAGCACAGAGGCAATTTACAATCAATTGCAATCTTGAAAGGGCAAGGCAGTTTTACTTTGTAAAGGGCACCTCTATATGTAGCTACGTATTGTGATTGGAGGCGATACCCTTGGATACCTCTGTGAAGTGCATGTGTAACCTACATTGTAGGCTATCAGGCCTGAAGGTTGTGTACATGTACCTGTACCTAACAAACATTGCCCATAGCAGTTATGTACAGGTACAATGTAATGTTATATACTTGAACTTCACTCTTGAAAGGGCACAGCAATTTTTCCTCTGGTATGGGGCACATGAAAAAAAATGTGAATTTGTATTGGAACTTTGCAAAGGGCACCACAGCAAAAGTACAGGGCACCACGCAATTAGACCTTTATCTTGCTGCCACCATCTTGGTCATGTTCCCTGTATCCAATAACAGTAATAGATGCTAATATTCATTCTACAAAAAGCAACCAGACTATTTGCCCTTCCAGCCTCGGTTTGGTTACACTGGTTTGAATGGCAGAAAATCAAGATGGCTGCACCATGATAAAGGTCTATTGCTGTGGGTGCGCCGGGTTAATTCGAGGCCTGATGTATACCTACATGTGTACTGTACACCATTACCTATTTGGACGTTACATTACAGGTCAAATACTTGGGATTCCAACACAGTATTCCTGAATCACCTAACCACAGTGCTATTCTTATTGCACTATTAATAAACACCGACATTTGATAATTACTCCACACACCCACTGACATAGCTGATATGATACGGGGGTTTGCAGTCGTATGCAGCCAAGTTGCAGCACTGTATTGTTCAAGTGTTTGCTCACAATTGAGCTTTTACAATGTCGGTTATTTAAACAATTCCAACTGCCACCTAGAAACCTTACTGGTTGTCATGTACAGATGTGAACGCTGTACTTTTGTGGCTAAGATTTTTTGGAGTGCTGGCTGGGTTATTTATTTCTGTGTCCCTCTCTCTATTTTGACCAATTTCGGAGTACATGTATGTTCAACCTACAATGTACTTAATGTAAATACACTTTGCAGCCAATATTTGAGGAATTGGCAACGATAAATAATCCGGGTACAAATTGGCTCACACTTTTGTCTGCTACATGTTAGGCCTATCTGAACTCCACTGCAAAATTATACACACAAAAATGTGCTTCTTGTACTGTACAATAAATGTACACTACGTGTACTGTATGCCTACTGGTAGTTGTACACACACGTACATAGTACCAAATGAAAGCTCACAGACAACTGGTTTTCCAAAACTTGGCTACATGTAGTTATGAACAGGGTCCACTCCTATCAGTGACTACACCTCACTTAATGTTTTGCCAATAACACCAACCACCCTATAATGAAGATTTTCCCGAACTGATACACTGTACATGTTTTTTATGGAACGAAAAATGCTAATTTTGTGTCACTAATGAGCTTTTCCCTTTACCTCTATAGTAAGAACTCACAATCACACACATTGTAGATTGAATTATCGTACAAATTTGTGAGCGCTGCATTTGTCAGTTTGCAGTACTGCATTCACTTGGCCTTAACCCATCAATTTGAATTGTTACCACCTCGCTCAGTTAATTAGCCAGGGGAAACAAAAGTACACTGTACCTGAGTAAATTGTGTTTGTGCATTAATAAATGGACTGTACATGTATGGTGTAGATCCAGTGTAGTTGTTTCAAGAAAGATTAACTTTTTTTGTACCTTCAAAGAGAAAAAAAGCTGTTTGTTAGTACCTTTGGTTAGCAGCAGGTTACATGTGTATCATGTACATGATGTGACACACTTTTACAAACACAAAATGATTGTTTACATCATGCAAGTAATGCTGGAATGACTTTGTCCAGCAATTTTTGCATTTATAGCAAAATTTGTAGACTGGACATGTTCTGTACACATCGAAGCAGTGGCGTAACTAAGGGGGAGCACGTGCCTCCCACCCCCCCCCCCCAAAATATGTCAGTGCCCCCCCCCCCACCGGGCCCCCAACCCCAACCCATTTGTGAAATCTGTTATTATATTACATTTTATGAGCTTTTATGTAGTAATTTCAATGTTTTTTAAACTATTTTTTTATTGTTTACACACAGAAAGTATTTTGTTTTACCTTAACTCAGAAGAGCACTGAAAATGGGCTTGTTAAGAAAAAATACAAATGGAAACTACAGTTTTAATCGGCAAAAAGCGCCCCCCCCCCCCCAAGGAAAAATAAGGCCCCCCCCATTGTGCTCCCCTAATTGAAGGCTAATATTGAGTAGTGCATGATCGTTTTTTGTTCTTCAAACCTGATCTCTTACATTCTATGGACATAGCATTTTAATGCTCTTCAAGGGAAATCGTTCAGTGTACAGTACCTGTTCATTCAGATCCATTGAGAAATGGACCCAAATACATACATGTAGCGTACGTGTATGTAAGAGGCAATTCCCAAACAAATAAGAGGCAACTCCCAAACAAGTACAACATTACGTACACTATAAAAACTTATAAGTTTTTGTATAGTGCTACATTGTAGATCACAATTGACTGCATGCGTAGTAATGTACATGTACATATTGTACATACCAAAGGTACTACATGTACATGTATACAGTGTGTACATGTATGCGTACATGTACTTGACATACATGTTAATCCTACATAGTACGTTTCCATTGTATAACATCAATGTAAACTAATTTTATCTTGGATCTGAACTATTCAGACATCACTCCTTAGAATTTTTGTAAACCATTGAAGCATGGAGCTCAATGATGGACAACAGGTGTGTGGTGCACCCAATTAACCTTTTTGAGATAATGTATGGTGGACACATTACAAGTGCACTATTTGGTAAGGGTAAATGTGTCTGCAACTCTGCATACACCCTACATGTAACCAAGCAGTGCGCTCCTACATGTATACACTCCGCCATACCTCAAAAAGGCTAATTACTGGCTGACAAGATCCTGGAGCTACATGTATCCCTGTATCCAGGTCAAGAGGAAGTGAAATTCCTTGAACTACGCATACTGCACGCATACTGCACGGCCCTTTTTGAAACCATGACCCTGGTCCTTGCTCTATGCCATGACTTAACCTTCAGCTCGGGCTTGAGCTTGATGCACTTTATGCTAAACCACATTTCAAGGAAAACACAGGACTGTTCATACCATACTCATACAATGTACACTGGCTCATCCAACAGGACATTAAATTGTATTAATAAATACTTACGACAGTTTGTGGATTCTGATTGGTCAAAACGTGATCACGTGGGGGTGTATTAACGGCGATACAAGCAAGTATCGCCGAGAAAGAAAAGTTACAAAACGGACGATTTTAGCCGTTTATTTCATTAAAAAGGTATTTATTAATGGGAATAACAGTGCGAGGACCCGGTCTTCACTGCTTGGTAATGACCTTGGGTGGTGGCTGGCCGCTGTTAACGACCGCGCCTCCGGCTTGGTCGTTAACAGCGGCCAGCCACCACCCCAGTCATTACCAAGCAGTGAAGACCGGGTCCTCGCACTGTTATTCCCTAATTAATAAGCTGAAACTTTTTTCATATCACTTGTATTTTTATTGAAATGTGAAACTGCAAATGGGGTGAAATTGCCACTTGGGCATTTTGAAAGATCAGTCACATTAATGTATGTAATGTGACACATGGTCATTGTTGTGTTGAGAAAAGTTATTTATTGTACCAAAGAGCAAGGACAGAGCCATTGAACCTTTAATTAAAGGGGCTGTGCCATTATGATTATCAGATTATACAGGTCTGTGGCTGTGCATAGAAGATGAACTTCACTCAGATACTGCACACACCCACAATTGCGGTCAAATCATTGATTGCCACGATTGCTTTGCCAAACTGTGATGTGACCGCCGACACCCATGCAAGCATATTAACTGGGTTTTCCCATTTAACTGCTACATGTATAATCATGACGACACAGCCACTTCAACCTCATGATTTACTTTGTGCATGTATGAAGCTTAAGCAGTAGACACTGCATTAAAGCCTGTGGGTTGATTAAAATGTGATAGATCATATTATTTGCAAACTTTGTTCGCACTCATCAAAATTCAACTGATTGTTCTTTTTCTACTGTGTTAAACTGAGGACTGCGCTGGTAAACTGATGAGTATCTAAGTACTACTAGTTATTGGATCAAGCATACCCAAGCACAATCGTATCTTGTAACTGGGCAAGGAGGCCTGATACATGTACTTCACGGAGGCAACACAAACAAGTGCCTCAATGCCCCTTGTCACTGCCTTGGTGCCCCTTGAAATGTTAAAGTATAAATTTTAATTTCCCTCATAACATAAATGTACACTGTATGTAGAGGTGCCTGTTAGGCCTATCAATTAAAGAAAAACTGCCTTGCCCGGTTTACCCAAACAAGAACAAAGTATAAGGCCTGGGCAAGGAAAAAGTGATCTCTTATGAGGAAAAATTACAAATTTGTATTGTGGGGTATGTATGTATTTCAAAGGGGTACTGTAAGTCAATGACTTGTTACATTATGACTGTCATTGCTTTGAGACACTTGCCTCCAATGTTACTTGGAATGAAGAAATGGTCTGCATTATACCATAATCAGAGTCCAACAGTTTGGGCGTTGCTTTTTGTGTTTTAATTTTGATAGAGTGAGGAAGGATCCTTGTACTACACATTATAACTCAGTCTAAGGGAGCTTGAACTTGGTTATTGTCCAAGGATGTCCTAATAATAACATGTTGTTGCCATGTCCTATTTAAGATCCATTGTTGATACATGTCCAATGATCTTACTTTATTTCATTTATGTTATTTTAATTATTTCCAATCAACAGGAAGGGATTAAAATTTTAAATTTTAAATAGAGCCCAATTTCCAAAAACGATGCACAAATCACAACAAGAATTCTTGAAGAGTTGGAAAGTTAAAAAGATCACTATAGGCTAGGCCCTATATTTGGGCATAGCTAAAACAGTTTGTCCTCCAATACTGGAAAACAATATTCAAGAGCCTAGTCATCATGTACCAAAACACGTCTGCTGACTTGTTTACGAAAGCAAATTAGAGATGATGCACCAAACGCATCACACCTATACGTACATCATAGCAACTTGTAGGAAGAAGAAATTCTAGAAAAAGTTAGAAAAAGAGGATCTTATCACCTCCGATCGGAAATATGAGGCAAAGTGGCTGCCCACAAATTTTACTGGGTCACAATTTCAGGAACCAGTCAAGCACTGAACAAACAATTATGGTTACACACTGTCTTGAGTCATTGGAGTCACGTACACCACCCTCCAAGTGATCAAGCTGGCTGTTCAATGCTATCTGACAGCATGTCCAAAGCTGCATGCATTGAATGAGTAAACCACTGCCCATACATTTGTGCATTTTTAATCAATGTGAGGATTTTCTTAACCTTTAACTTAACATTCTCCAATAGACCAAGTGCACAAAATAAATGTGAGGACACTAAAATACAAAGAGATCCAATGTGAGGACAGCATTGTTCCCATTGTTTTGCTGTCCCCACTTTGATAGCAAGACCTATGACTTTTAGTGATTGTCCTACAAAAATGACAATGTTGAATAGCATTACCGTAAGCTATCACTATCAGTGAAAAACATAGAGGCTACGTGTACACGTACAATGCACATGTAGTAAGTCTAAGACAAGCGAGTCTAGCTGGCCAGTCACTGAAAAAGGTTAGCCATGGGCAACCCAGTGGACCACTTATACTACAATGATGACATGATGTATGTACAATGTACATGTAGGCCTACCTCCAGCAGCAGTATTTCACAATGTGCATTGTACAACCCGAGTAGTGTCTGAGCATGGAGCAAGGAACAGTTCCTTGCTCTTCATAATCTGACAGATACCCTAGATTCATCTGTTCATTGGGCTGCATACTTGCAGGTGCAATCCTACTGTAAATAGCAATTTAAAATCAAAATAATTGACCATATCAACACAAACACAATCCCAGATAAATCATATGGCCAGGGGGAAAAAACCGTCTTGAAATTTTAACAGGCCAGTAATTTTACCTACATGAAAGATTGGAATGAATGTCCTTTTCGAAACAAAAGAAAAAATACAATAATACAAAACTTTGCATAATTTTACAAAAGTTAGGCCTAAATTGTTTACATCATATGTAGCCTACACTAGTATTGTACAGTATGCATTTTTCGAAGATTTGTTGATAAACTAAGCAAGATCATATTCTGTTCGGTTGGTGTTACAAAAACTGTCCATCTAGTACAAAGTTTACATTGTAGGCCTACCACTACTTGTACTACTAACTAGTACTTTTAGAATTAGTAGTACTTTTATTACTAAAATAGCTAGGCCTAGCTACATGAAGCAAAAAAAAATAATGAACACAAGAAGTCAAGATACATTTGTAAGTAGACCCAAACACTTCTATTTTTTCTAAACTTTTAAGCTTGGAAGCTTCACTTCAATTTCCAAAAACACTAGGGTTAGTACTTCAGTTTTAGTTCCCACCACCACAAAATAAATAAATTTCTTAATAAAGTTAACACTTTATTATTATTACAATATTAGATGACGAGTGAAAATCAGTCTGGTGCATGGCCCATGGCCATTGACTGGAATGAGTAATGTCTGTAAAAAGTGTAATGTGCATTTTACTTTTCTAAGTTTGCGAAAAAAAATTACCTCCTGAAAATGTCTGATGACTTCCTCAACGGTCTCTTTAGGGAGCTTCTTTTCTGCTGACAGTTCAGCCACTACCGCGGGATCCACTTCCATGATTCAAGAGGAATAAGAAAAAGAGCAAGCCGAAAATCTCAACACCAGACGGACCGAACTCGAACCTTGCTCGCACTGCTAACAGTTGCCGTGAGCTTCCCGTAAACAAACACACACACGCCCGCTTGACACAGAACCTGGTTTACTTTTCGACTTACTGAATGTACTCTCAGATGCACGATAAGATAATATTACATAGTCATAAAGCTTGGTCAAGTACTTCTGGTAACTTGGTACGAACTTTTATGCGTCTGAATCACGAAATGCAAGTTTGAAAGGGCGTTGTGCCTGGGCTGTGTACATCCATCAACGAGGAAAATTATTAGGCGGAAGTAGTTCATGGAATAAAACTGCAGCAACGGGTACGCACAGGTGGTTGGTACGCATGCGCAGAAAGGGTATGGCAATGTTTTGTTGGCCTCGAAGCTCTTTCATTGAGTCGTGTGAGGTGACCCGTGAAGGAATTTCCTTCCTTAGTGGGCCTGGTGACTGGAAGCCTCACTAGGGATAGGCGTGGTAACTTGAAAGGGAGGATTATAAGATGTTAAGTTACAAGGAAATACATGTTGTATTGTCTATTTATGCCATTGGAGAAAAATCTCTCATACTTGTTTTGGGAATTATCGTAGTGGTTAGCACCAAACACAATTAATGTAGATGACTGTTTCATGCTTATAAGTTATATTATAAATATGTATGTTGATAAATTTCGCTTTCGACATGGTCTTTGGTTCAATGGTTTCATTATTATCTAGACAATGAACAGTGGCTTACTAGGAGGGAGGGGACGGGGGAGGGTCAGTTGTTCTGAACCCTTACCCCATGACCCCGCTACCGTCCCCTAACCCAATGAGATCGAAAACATGCACAAGTGAATGGTTTGGTGCACTGGTTAAATAGCCCCCAAATTATGTCTTTAGTCCGCTCTTGCCGCCCCCCCCCCCCAAAAAAAAAAAAATAATAATAATAATAATAATAATAATAATAAATAAATAAATAAAACACCCTGATTAGCCTAATTAATACAGACCGGTATTTATTTTTGCTGTCACTTGCTGAACGAACCAACGGGTATTATTTTTTGGAACTCCCAAAAATGTTTTCAATTTATTATTGTACGACGGGGACAGAGAAAAGTACTTTATTATACGTTTTAAAATAAGTTTTACTTCTCCAGTAAAATCAATTGACAAAACAACAATAAAAAACAACAGTTGATAAAAACAACAATAATTTGTTAAAGAATGTTTACAAAATTATTTATTTGTTTGAATAATAGAACACTTGGACGCTAGGGGGCAGCAGCGCACACTTTCAAGAATCTGAAACAGCACCCGGCCGGCAAGCGCTGTTGCTGTAGCCGCCGAGCTTCTCAAGTTTTTCCCCCAGCCGCGTTAGAATCCGATCTCATTGTAACCATAGAGAAATGACCCACTTGTAACTCAGTGTCCATGTGAAATTAGGATGTACACATAGCCACTTATTTCGTTTATGAATTATTATGATTGATGTTACCTTTTTTAGAATAACTCCGACTGGTACAAACATAGGCATAATGTCAAAAAACACAAAACGAAGGATGCCTGATTATAACAATCGCAAAGGTCATCACGTATCCTTTGTTCCACTAAACTAGTTCAATTGGAACGCCACCTAACTGAAACCATGGCACGTTATTTTTACTAGCCTACAATATCAAACCAATTTTATACTGACCTTTTTACTTATTTACTCAAGTTTCGTGTAACTTTCTGTGTCTTTTAGCCAGGTGTTTTTATGATAACTTTGAAATTTTTGTAATTGTAAATCATAGTACAAAGGTGTTGGTTGTGATTCATGACAACTGCCTTCTAAATATTTCTGTATTAAAATGTTGTGTTTATCTTAATGTTTTTTATATTGTAAATTAATCTTTTGAACAACTGCTTACTTTCCCTTTTTACTAGTCTGCTCCTTACTGTTGTGGAAATGGAAAAGTATTCAAATAAACCAGGAATCAAATGAAATTAAACATGAGTATCTTTTAATAAATATTATGGTATAAAATACACTAATCTGACAGTTATGGCCGCTGCGCATATTACCGCGCATGTGTACGGTAGCAATAGCTGCGGTGCGGGTGTGTAAACGCCCATGAACGAACTGCTCGGAAGTTAATCTTCAGGTACAGCCATCTCGAACAATAACAGTTTTATCAAAACGAGGTTGGAATGGAAGTTAGCCTGGCTCCACTAATGACAATTAATGATTGTGACTATAAACAGGAAATATATTACCAAGCAAGATGACAGTCAGCATAATTTACGTCATCACTTAAACTTAAGCGTAGCTTTTATACAAAAAAAAATCATTGAACGACCCAACAGGCTAATAGAAAGTGAAACAGTTGACTATCCTTGAAAAGAGTACCATAACCATACTTATACCGGACGGAATTCAAAGATATATCGACAACTCGTAAACACGGATTTCCATGTTTCCACAATTCATAGAAACGCGGAATCTAATGATGGGACACATTGGATACGCAGATTTCCAACCAGGTAGATTGAACTATTTTCTTTCAAAACAAAAATAGTTTAATTAATTGTGTTTATCACACCAGGATATTGCGCAGTGCAAGAGTCAAATACTCGGATGTCACGGGTTTGCTTCAAATGATTTTTGATTTCTTTTCCGAATGCCGATTTTGATTTTTGATGTATTTCTACATGCTTGTAAGGTTATTATCATAAAATAAATTAAAGGTCAAATTTAATAGTGATAAAATGTTCGTGTCTAAGAGATCCATTTTTTATTTAATATTTATTTTAATCAAAAATTCACTTTAATTAACGATTGAAGAAACAGGGTATTGCATTTTTGTTTGTCCTTCACTTTTCAATTTCCACTAGGCTGACTCGACCATAACCGAGTATCTTTACAGGTTTTCTTTTTCATTATGTTACATTATTAATTTTGCTTGGATAAACATTTCAATTTTACTGTAATATTCATTTAAGCACACATCATTAACTCGCGCCGCTCGCGAGTAGGTTTTTTTTTCTCTCATTTTGCTCGTTTAGTCTACGTTATATTTTACACATTTTTAGTGTGTGTTTTCTTATACCTGTAGCCTCTTTGCATATGTTTTTGTCTTTATGCCACGAAAAGTATTTTAACAACATTAAAATACACATTTAAAACCATGAGCTCATTGTGCACAACCGATCGCAAACACACGTTGACAAATTAAAAAAAAATAATAATAAAAAGAAGCAGAAAAAAGGAACAAGCAGTCTAGGCTAATACAAACAATCATAATGTAAAATCAGTGAATAACCATGGACCGATAAATATTGTTGGGTCCATGAACTGCTTAAAATATTGCTTAACAACTTCCTGTGTAAACAAAGTTCAATAGGAAACAAGTCAAAGACAGTACGAGCGGTAACATTATTCTGGTAAGCGGAATTGTTTTGTGCTTATTAGTATTTTTTTGCATAAAGCAGCTCTATGAAATCAGGCCGTGATATCTTACAGTATGTTTACCATTACACTGAAAATACAACTTGTCATTTGTAATTTTTTAAAGTTTAGATGTCAATTTAATTTAAAATAAAGCACACCACTCCTATCTAAGGGTAGAATCCCCAGAACACTTTATTGTGGTAGTGTCCTCTTCTAAACTTCATGTTGACTCTTTTAATCCTGCCTTGAATAGATGAACTCAGTTTGCCTCTGACTATCCCTCGAGTAGAATTAGAAGACTGTGATGGAGTTATGTCTTCAGTTTGATAACGACGCTCGTGTCACCGGGTGGAAGTTTTTGTTCTTTCTATCTTTCATCTCTGTTTTGACGTCCAAGAGCGTTGAATTGTGTATTATTTACCTAGACGCCTGTACCATTGGCAACGTGGTGAATAACTTTCTCATTCATCGTGGCTCAGGGGGCAAGTCCTTGTCTGGAGTCATCCATTTCCAACGAAGTTCCAAAGCCAGTTTGATTTTCAGTTGACGTGGAGTATTTTCGGTAGAGCCTTGTAGACATGTCTTGTTTATGCATAGGCCGACGCGATGACGTCATTTTATGGATAACTTTTTCTTTCTGCACTTATTCCCTACTTTCATCTGTTACAGTAAGATGTTGTTTCGCTTATGTTGAATGACTTGTAACTATTGTATGATTGTGTGTTTTTAATTTATAATTTTAATTAAAACAAACGTTTAGTTAACACCCTAATTTGTATTCTTACTTCATACCACTTGCATCCTTCTTTCACCTAATTACAGACCATACACACGCAATGATAATTTCACCTAGCTAGTTCATCATGAAAACGGACCGTTTTCATTTTATGTATGCATCCACCAGCCGATAACCTGACTATGTTACGTTTATTTACTCAATATGAGCTATTTCCTAATCTACATACATTATCTAATTTGTCACAGGCCTATTATTAAAAAATAAGTAGATACGTTGCTACATTCAAACTTAACCACCTGATTAGATATTACATACCTGTCTATCCCGGTGAGACAGGTGTACATATAGCACACTACAGCCCTCAGCCTAGCCGGAAGTGGGATCCAAAAAACAAAATGGAAGAAACACCGAAAGGCTGCTGTGAGTCCAGGACATCTTTTGCTGATGTTATATACAACGAAGATGACATGTGCATTATGAGGAATGTATAATCATTCATTGACACTTACCTTCTGGCCCAGTCTTTTTGATTGTCCGAGGAAAGTCTTGAGACATAAAAACCAAACTGATGCTGAGAGTGAGATATACTCTCTTTTAAAATGACCAAAGACAGCAATAGTTACAAGGGAAAGATGAAGCAGTCTTCTTATCCCGTCATACATTGTTCTAACAGTTACCTGTTGATATCCACTTCGTTAAAATATTGGTATCGTAGCTTCGAAACCAAGAATAGTGTTCTGACGATGAGGAATAGTAAAACCCAAAGCAGAGGAAGAGAGAAAGCGGGGAAAAAACATTCCGTTTTGAAGTGTTTATGACGAAAGATGTCCCCTTTCATTGTCTGAGAGTCAGTTTTTCGCAAGGAGTGGATGATGCGGCATCGTTGCCTAAAGTACAGTTTGTGATGCAGCAACGTGATATGGAATGTTCAAAGACATAGGCATCAGTTTGAAGAAAGAGAAGAAGGGAAGGAAAACAACATAATAAAGTCTTAGGTGGAGCAGAGACAGGCTCAGAAACTGTGTTTGGTTAAAAACAGCGTTTCCAAAAGTAATGACTCATGAACACTGAGAAGTTTGCCGCACACAAGACGTTTAGAATTGTGAAGGAACATCAAAGATGAATCAAATACCAAAACTCCTCCGAAAAGACGTACCGCGGTACCTGATAATAGTTTATTTTCTTCATGTTTGAATTCCATATAGGCACATAACGCCTGTTGGTATCCCTCCTCAAGAACCAATAAAATGCGGTAAGGAATAAGTTAGAGATGGGAGAGAGGGGAATCAGATGGGGTATTATAAGTGTTCGATCAATTTGATCAAACACTTAAAGACGCACCTAAGAACATGGACGTGTAAAATCTCAACCGATGGTGAAACTTTGTACTCGTCACTAAGATAAAGTAACAAGAAAAGCTGTATAGAAGATAAAGTTGATTTTGGGTTGGGATTAATTGTGTCTTTATCTCACCTTATCGATCCGTTCACATCAGGGGTTGTTGGATTACGACATGCACGGGATACGGAAAGTTCAGAAAGTTTGGCTTCAGTTTAAAGAAATTGTGTCTTTATCTCACCTTATCGATCGCTTTACATCAGATGTTGGGTCACAACTAATGACTTCTGTCGCGACAATGTTTCTCCATGTGTCTCTGTCATCCACATGCCTCTGTGAGTTAGCAAACATAAGTCCTATCCCTGACTACATAGCCTAGGTTTCTAACTAATTAAAAATAAACTAAAGATTCCTTTACTACTTCTTATTCTATACCTTTAGCACTGTTTAGTTTGGGTTTACCTCATACTCACTGACACATTTTGTCATAACACGCAACTTTCCATTCACTTTCGTTCTCACATTGAACAAAGTAGGCTGATACAAAAAAAAATTAGTATGAAATAAAGTTTATTTGTTTTCAGTTTTGGTTAGTGTTTTCATGATTGTGTCCAGTGTAAACATATTTTAGGTTTTTGTGTGTGTTTAATCTTCTTGCTTGGCGGGTGAATAATTGCAGAAATCCTGACATAATTCTACTGCTGTATACGCCAAATGTTCATAAAAAATCATCGGGTGTCACTTGAGACGATTTTCTGTTGTGTTTTTACTCACAGTTCTCACTTCCATTAGTTGGTTTGTAGCTGTATCTCTCCCTAACGCCATTACTTTGGTATACTATAATATACAAAAAATACAACTTACAAAATACGTTGACTATTCAAATTGTTTACAACCAATTACAGAATTCAATGATGAAACGAACTATAATGCTATTTTTTATTTGGTGTTGTGACTGTTTTCTAGCGAAGTGTTTGTCAACGTTCATGGTGTTTCCATCTTCATCTGAAGGCTTCGAACTCATTTTGGAAAGCCTTGTCTTCTATAGTGTCGAAGCAATGAGCAAACTGGCAATCCTTTCGTCCATGCATTTTCTTGGTTTCGCAAAAGCTCCTCGTCTGGATGAAAGTTCATGAAGGTTCAGGTAGAGTTTGATCCCGAAAACAAAAGCTCCACGAGTATCCATTGTTGTTTCTGTTCTATTAATTGACTCCCGTGTGTACGATGAATGTGGTTAAGTTGATAAAATGTTTGGCTGATTGATCTCAATGTTTGTTTACAAATATTTTAATTATTTATTGAAATTATTTAATCTACTGTCAATCGAATACAAACATGCACTTTTTCACACATCTCATGTCCTCTTTTGTATAATTATTTCAGATAATTATTCTTAATAATGTGAGTTATATAAAGTAACACTAAAGCCTAATATTTATATTTAAAGATACATAATAGGCCTATTGCTTAGAACTATTATTCCGCGGCGTGATTGCCAGCTCATCTCCATGTACATCTCCATCAACTTACCTCTAGTTCCGGTAGTGGGACAGATCGTTTTAAGAACATACTAACTTACGCAAATCGTTATTTATTTTATTTCTAAATGACTCTTATAAGAGTGGTATTACCTCTTTTATAATTTTCAGACCTACATTATTAAATCAGTTAGTGTTTTGTTCATCTGAGTAAAACTAGCATTACTGTGAACTGTTTTATCGTTAATGCACATGCATCCCAACACCACTCTGACACACGGCGTTAGTCATCCTTCACTTCACACTTCTTGTGTTTATTATTGTTGCGTAAATAAATATTTACATTAATTTAGTGTTAATTGTTTAATGCAAGTAGTTTTGAGTGTCGTGTGATATATATAGAGTGTGATTGGTTGAGTTATGGTTGGCATGTCTTTGAAACCGCTTCCATCCTGATAAATAATGCGTTTACGATGTCCATGCAGCCCTGACGGTTTAGGCCAGTTTGCACAATCATTGACGATTTTTGGATCGTTTTCGATGGGTGTAATTAATTGACCATTCTTGATTGTCTTTGATATGTGTGGTTCAGGCAGTCACGTTGATGATTTCTTAACTGTCCTTGATGAGCGTGGTTCACAAAGTCATGTTGATAACTCCTTGATTGTCATTGATGGGCGTGGGCAGTCACGTTGATGATTTCTTAACTGTCCTTGATGAGCGTGGTTTGCAAAGTCATGTTGATAACTCCTTGATTGTCATTGATGGGCGTGGTTCAGGCAGTCACGTTGATGATTTCTTAACATTCCTTGATGAGCGTGGTTCACAAAGTCACGTTGATAACTCCTTAATTGTCATTGATTGGCGTGGTTTAGGCATTCACATTATGCGACTTCTTGGCTGTCTTTGATTGCGTTCATTGGTGGACTATTGTTATTTTTTACGGGAGTAGTTCATGCATTCACATTTATTGTCTTTGGTGGGCGTGGAAAATAGTGCATTCCCATTTATGTTCTTGGTTGTCTTCGCATGCATCAGGTGTGTAAAATGACGTACTGGGCTTCTCCCTTGGATGTCCTTGTTGTTACCGTGGTTAGCAATGCATTTATTTAACTAGTGGTATTTGCTGGGCCCAGCAGTGATTCGTTCAAATTGATGATATCTCCGGTGTTAACCAACAGGCATATGGGGATAGTGTCTACAAAGCGTGTTAACAACATTTGATAAAAAGAACATAAGGGATCAAGTAGCATCACAAACCATTTTACGTAAAATATTACCAATATGATGCTAAAGTCAACTGATAGCAATTTGGTCTGTAAACAATATTACAATTATGAACAAAATATACAAAAAGTCATCTAAAAAATAATACATATAGTAACTTTTTTGTACATGGAAGTATCCAGCTCAAAATCAGACTTCATCTCCAAATCCATTTTGCCCACATCTTCTAATTGCGTTTTAGATTAATTGCAAGCACTGCTAGTCTTGCGTTCAGGAGGACAGCGATTGTCCTTTAGCTCAGAGGTTGTCAAACATTCTCAATAACAAATGAACCAGGTGAATGTTTTGTAAAATGGGTAATGGTTAATTTTCTTTTAGATAGTTAGATTACCTGTCGACTCTCTCAACAAACTCGCACAGTTGCAAACAGTGCATGCATTTGCCATTTTGCTGTGGTACTTCTATGAAGCTTCTAATTGATAAATTAAGCCTCCTTAGTTTTCTTTGATAGGCGTGATTCTCAATTCAATACTCACATTTATTTCCATACCTCATGAAAATTTATAAACAATACATAACCAAACAAATTGAATTGAAAAAGTAATTAGAAACTAAAGATCCAGTATTTAAGGGTTTTTTTTGTTTCATAAGATGGGTGTAACAAATGGCGAATGTCTTTGACAGGCGTGGTTATTGATGATTTCTTGGTTGACTTAGGAATGGTAAAAGATAATTTCATGCTAATGACTTGCTGTTGCTGGTTGTCTTTAGTGGGCGTGGTAAATGACTCATTCAAGTTGAAGATTTCTTGATTGTCTTTGGTTGGCGTGGTTAAAGACACATGCGATCACATTGATGAATCCTGGCTATCTTTGGTGGATGTCGCAAATGACACTTTCACACTGATTGTTTCTCAGTTGTCTTTAGCGGGCGTGGTTAAATGATGCATTCAAATTGATGGTTTCTCAGTTGTCTGTTGTGGGCGTAATAAGAGACACATTCACATTGATGATTTTTGGTTGTCTTTGGTGGGCGTGGTTCAATGACGCATTCACACTGATGGTTTCTCAGTTGTCTTTGGTGGGCGTGGTAAAAGATGCATTTGTATTAATGATTCTTGGTTGTCTTTGGTGGGCGTGGTTAAAGATGCATCCATTGATGATTCTTGGTTGTCTTTGGTGGGCGTGGTTAAATGACGCATTTACACTGATGGTTTCTCAGTTGTCTTTGGTGGGCGTGGTAAAAGATGCATTTGTATTGATGATTCTTGGTTGTCTTTGGTGGGCGTGGTTAAATGATGCATTCACACTGATGTTTCTTAGTTGTCTTTGGTGGGCGTAGTTAAAGATGCATTTTCATTGATGATTCTTGGTTGTCTTTGGTGGGCGTGATAAGAGACACATTCGCATTGATGATTCGTGGTTGTCTTTGGTGGGCGTGATTAAATGACGCATTCACACTGATGGTTTCATAGTTGTCTTTGGTGGGCGTGGTAAAAGACACATTTACATTGATGACTCATGGTTGTCTTTGGTGGGTGTGGTTAACTGACGCATTTACACTGATGGTTTCTCAGTTGTCTGTGGTGGGCAAGATAAGTGACACATTCGCATTGATGACTCTTGGTTGTCTTTGGTGGGCGTGGTTAAATGACGCATTCACACTGATGGCTTCTCAGTTGTTTGTGGTGGGCATGATAAGAGACACATTCGCATTGATAATTCTTGGTTGTCACATTCACACTGATGGTTTCTCAGTTGTCTATGGTGGGCGTGATAAGAGATGCCATTTGCATTGATGATTCTTGGTTGTCTTTGGTGGGCGTGGTTAAATGACGCATTCACACTGATGGCTTCTCAGTTGTCTGTGGTGGGCGTGATAAGTGACACATTCGCATTGATGATTCTGGGTTGTCACATTCACACTGATGGTTTCTTAGTTGTCTTTGGTGGGCGTGGTAAAAGTGTTGTCTGCAGTATTGCAAATGGGATGCATTTCCTGAAATGATTTTTGTTTTGTGATTCAGTTGGGGGTTTGATGTATTTTGGTGGATGTAATTTATTTATTAGTTAGAGTTTATTCAATTATTCAGTTAGCCAATTTTCTACTATTTATACTCAAGTTCTGTATTTCACACTCTCAGGTACCCTATCATCATTCTCTCACACATAATTAATTTTTGTTTTCTCTCAGACTCCTCATTAAATTGCCAAATCTATTTATTTTATTTTATTTTATTTATTTTTCTAAGATTTGTTTATTTATCGATTATTTCTACTAATACGTAGGCCTACTTACCAATTTATACAGTTTACTCGTCATATTTTAGTTATCTACTGACTAAATAACCATTTGAAAAATAAATCCCTAGCATAACCTGTTGTAAGGACAGGTAGGCCTACCTTTCACAGGCAAGTCCCCACACCTGCATTTTACACTTACCTTTATGAGTTGAATATTGCTGACAATACAACATGAACAAGGGAACTCCAGACTGAGAGTACAACCAATGAGTCACAGAGAAAGTATCATTTAAAATGTTATATCCAAGATCCGAAATTGGATTCGAAACTTGGACTTAATCAGAAGAGAAATAGACTGCATGTAGTAACCACAGAGTCATAGAGAATGACTCTCTGTTGAAACACACATGTAATGAGAAAGACAGGAAGATAATAGATTGAAAATTGTGACAAGTGAGGATTTTCCAAGTGAGATGACAACCAAAGAGATACTTAAAGCAAACCTCACGTAATGGTTTTTAGGACAAGATGACAAGAGCAGTTGGTCAGAATGACCACACACACTGTATTAAGCTTTAATTAGTTTAAAAACACATGAAAGGCCAACAAACTACAATAGTTTACTTAATACACAACTAATTACAAGCTTAACCTCTAAAACTACAAATGCTGTGCACATTTTATGTCATCACAGCGTAATCCAACAAGGGGAGATAGACACCTGTTAAGTGTTGCTGATTACTTACACCATGCTCACCCAAACACCAGACAATGTAACTTAACTTTCCTTTTGAAATTATGGTAAATCTCTGATGAAAATTACATGGACTGAGCAAGAAGAGAAATAGCATTTACAGTAGAAGTCATAGAGAGCATAAGTTCCCATGATCCTTGTGGACATTATGAGAAAGTGAGAAAGATAGATTGAGAATTGTGGCAGTTGAGGATTTCCACTTATATACAGAGAGATAAATGCTCCAAAAGAAGATGAAAGCAAATCTCACATTAATGGACTCAGGGATAACAGATGATTCACTGATAGAATAACTGTTCAAGAAAATAACTTGCTAGCAAAACCTGTTATAGGCCAAGTCCCCACGCCTGCATTCACACTTACCTTTATGAGTTGAATATTGCTGACAATACAACAAGAAAATGGGAACTCCAGACTGAGAGTACAACCAATGAGTCACAGAGAAAGTAACATTTGAATCGTTGTTATATCCGAGATCCAAAATTACTTGGACTTAATCAGAAGAGAAATAGACTGTATGTAGTAACCACAGAGTCATAGGGAATGACTCTCTGTTGAAATACACATTTAATGAGAAAGACAGGAAGATAATAGATTGAAGGTTGTGACAGGTGAGGATTTTCCAAGTGAGATGACAGCCAAAGAGGTACTTGAAGCAAACCTCACATAATGGTTTTTAGGACAAGATGACAAGAGCAGTTGGTCAGAATGACCACACACACTGTATTAAGCTTTAATTAGTTTAAAAACACATGAAAGGCCAACACACTACAATAAGCTTAACACACAACTAATTACAAGCTTAACCTCTAAAACAACAAATGCTGTGCACATAGTACATGTGTCATAACATTAAGAGCAACCCAACAAGTGGAGATAGACACCTGTAAATGTTGCCCAAACACCAAACAATGTAACTTAACCTACCTTTGAAATGGTAAATCTCTGATGAAAATTGCATGGACTGAACAAGAAGAGAAACAGCCTTAGAGGGCATAAGCTCCCCTGATCCTTGTGAACATTATGAGTAAGTGAGAAAGATAGATTGAGGATTGTGTCAGTTGAGGATTTCCACCACAGTGAGATAAATGCTCAAAAAGAAGATGAAAGCAAATCTCACATTAATGGACCAGGGACAGCAGATGAGAGATGGAACAATCAAAACATCTAAACAAAAACACCTGCACCACAGATACATTGAGCGGTTTTTTAACTGACTCTACAATAGTTTATTTACAAATATACCCCTAACAAGGCTTAACCTTTGAACTTACAAAATGTTATACACAAAGAAGCAAAAGTATTAGAAAAGCAAAAATAACTTCTCACAAAAAGAAAACTACTTTCTTGTACATCTTGCCAAGTAAAACCATTTTAAATGCGAATGCATCATCCGGTAAGGTCAATGAGCTTATGGACTCAACCAGGAAAACGTAGACAGTAGACATGGATAGAGTCAAAGGAAACATGATGGAGAATTGAAGAAGATGCATAGTGCATGGTGAAAGATAAGAATATCCTAACTGGGATAAAACCCTAGAAGGTGCTTAAGAGCAAACCTCACATACTGGGTTGAGGAACAAGATGACAAGAGCAGTCAGACAGGATATGTGACCACAATTTGTAAAATGGAAATAAAGTGTTTGCTTCCGTTAAGCGTTAAATCAATACTTACTTCAATAATTCACTGCTAGAATAACTGTTCAAAAAACTTGACCTCTCAACTTAGAAACAGTATACTAGATTTCCAACAATTGGTACACAGTGTCCAAGCGAAGAATATATACTTTTATATGGTACAATGTTCACACAAACACCTAAAATTGAATATTACTTACCTTTTGAGAAGGGTAATCCTGACAATAATCAGAAGAGAAATTGACAGGGGAAGTCACAAAGAACATAATCTCTAATGAATTATTAGAAATTGAGGAAGATAATAGATCGGGATAGTTTCAGGTGAGAATTTTCAAAGTGAGATGATAGCCTCAAAGAGGGCTGAAAGTAAATCTCACATTAATAGATTGAGAGACAAAAGATGACAGTACATCAGGATGATGTGGCCAGAGTGAAACAAATCATAGCAGATTATTTGCTGAACAGTATAGACCTTTATCATGCTGCCACCATCTTGGTCATGTTCCCTGTATCCAATAACAGTAATAGATGCTAATAATCATTGCACAAAATGGAACCAGACTATTTGCCCTTCCAGCCTTGGTTTGGTTACATTGGTTTGAATGGGAGAAAATCAAGATGGCCGCACCATTTGATGGCCGCACACATCTACTGAGAGCCATGACTTATTAGTACTACATTTGACTTCTAAAATAAATAATTACAAAACTTATCATCTGAAATTATATTTGTAATTGGAAGGTGGTCTGCTGTTGGACTGGTTAGCAAATGTATACATAAATAAATAAATAAAATGTGGACATAAAGTACAACTGCATTTGGAAACCTGTAATGCAGATTTACAATCTTCCTCACTCGTATACACCAATTTGTCTATGCAATAAATAAATTACAGTTTTAAAATGGGTTATCTCTGACACATCACCAGAAGAGAAATATGAAGGAAGTCAAGAGAACATCATCTACTGATGATGAGAAGCCGAGGAAGACAATAGATGCTGGATGTTGGCAGTAGATCTGGCAACAATAGAGATGAAAGCTCGAAAAGGAGCTTAAAGAACACCTCATTGATTTAGGAACAAGTGACTGACAGATGGAGACGGACAAGAAATTTAATCAGAGTAAAATATTCAAGGTAGATTCAAATGCTTTGGTGAAACAACTATGAACCACCATCCTTACTTAAATTATTAATTCATACAATAGGCTAACTATTGCACTTACAAAAATCAACCATTTATGCTAAACACAAGGATCCTATCTTTTTATCACATGGCCTATTACATTTACATGTACATGTACATGTGACTGCATAACATACATGTACATCACCCACCCATTCATTGAGGTACACAACCCAGCACATTTTCCAAATAGGTTAATACTGACTGGGCTAATTACCCAAACACTTGGTACTGTATTAGAAAAATAGAGAGAAGTCGATAGAAGATTGGTGCCACTTGCAAATTTTGGAAGAGAATAGATGGAAGTGGATACAAGAAAGCAATGTTATAGTCGAGACCTGTTTGTGCCAAGACCAAGACTACGACTGAGGCCAGAGGGTCTAAGATCAACACCAAGCCAAAGACCAAGACCATTTGATCCCAGACCAAGACCCAATGACTGTTTGGTCCCAGACCGAGACCCAACGACTGTTTGGTCCCAGACTGAGACCCAACGACTGTTTGGTCCCTGATGCCAGACCCAACGACTGTTTGGTCCCAGACCGAGACCCAACTACTGTTTGGTCCTAGACCGAGACCCAACGACTGTTTGGTCCCAGACCGAGACCCAACGACTGTTTGGTCCCAGACAAGACCCAACGACTGTTTGGTCCCAGACCGAGACCCAACGACTGTTTGGTCCTAGACCGAGACCCAACGACTGTTTGGTCCCAGACCAAGACCCAACGACTGTTTGGTCCCAGACCGAGACCCAATGACTGTTTGGTCCCAGCCAAAGACCAAGACCATTTGATCCCAGACCAAGACCCAATGACTGTTTGGTCCCAGACCGAGACCCAACGACTGTTTGGTCCCAGACCGAGACCCAACTACTGTTTGGTCCCAGACCAAGACCCAACGACTGTTTGGTCCCAGACCAAGACCCAACGACTGTTTGGTCCCAGACCAAGACCCAACGACTGTTTGGTCCCAGACCAAGACCTAACGACTGTTTGGTCCCAGACCAAGACCCAACGACTGTTTGGTCCCAGACCAAGACCAAGACCAAGACCATGAATAAGACCCTTTGCTCCAAGACCAAGACTTATACCCTAGACCGAGACCAGGTCTCAAGATTTACAACACTACAAAGAATTTTAAAGTAGTTGATATGAAAACACAAGAAGAAACTTGTATTGGATTAAGGATGCGGAAAGGAAGAAAAGGTGTGAGTTACAGTTTTTCAAATGTAAAGCTTGTATTTTATTTTCTATTTATTTATTTAAATAAATAAAAAATAAACTACACACTTTACAAGAAGGAGTGCGAAGGATCACTTTATATACTGCACCAATGGATTAAGGATGCAGCAAAGAAGAAAAGATGTAAATACAGATTAAAAAATGTAAAGTGTGTATTTTATTTTCTATCTATTTATTCAAATAAATAAAAAGTAAACCACACACTTTACATGAGGCAGTGCGGGGGATTATTTTATACACTGCACCAAAGGAACTGACAGACACGGACAGTAAATGAGAGCAAGAATAAGAGAGGTTGAGTACACCTTGTGCTCCCCTGAGTACAGTTTGAAGTACCACTGACATTAATAACAGTAGGCCTTCTTTAAAAACACGGATATAGGCCTACTTCATAATATAATATTAACTTTTTATTCCACTACTATAATGCTAACACTCAAAAGCCATATTCTTTAGAGACAATTGGGGTAAGCACAGGTTCAAGACTTCTGAGGGTCCCTTGGTTTCATTTCCAGAAAGATGTAATAAAAACAAAATAAGAAATACAACTTTCACCACTGTGACTTACCTTTTGTTTTTACTTTAGCAGTCAAAGGTTTGTATTGAACCGTACAAAGAAGGATCAAAATTGAGTGTTAAGACAAAGACGAATTAAAGATGGGTGTGAGATGGTGCTTGTAGAAATAAAGTGAGGTGATGCACAAGGGAGACACCAACTCACTTTAAAAAGACAGGAAGACAATAAAGAAACCAAAGACAGTCAGATAAAGAACTAGAGTAAGATACACCCTGTGTACAATCACACAGTCAGACATGCAATAAATTGCAATCAAAGATAAACCTGTACAAAAAAGTCAAAAGAAATAACAGCTGAGAGGTTGCATGAGGATGCCCACTCACCCAGTGTGAGATCACACTATTATGTATACTCACCAATACTGTGTCCACCATTGTTTTAAAACTTGTCAACCGATTTTGAACACCTCTTTCATAAATTTCTGGCTTATAACTTTTACCCTGATGTTTTTTTTCACAGGTCACTGCTACTTCACATGATTGCATTCATGTTGTTCACCACTTACTCTGTTTTCTCTAACTTAGCAAGTTGTAGTCTTACCTTTTATGTTTTTTTTTATTATACATGTACCATTACACCAACCTACACCTTACCTTCTCTAATTATCTAAATTTCCATAATTACCTGACTAACATATCTATAGGTTTAATGTAATTATTTCTTAAGTAATTAATGTATTTCTGATTGCATTTATTTGTTTAAAGTTGCTCTTCTCTTTTTCTACATTTTAATGAAGACATACCATTGCTTCACTCACTCTCTCACAGAACTTGAGTTTTTTAATGAACTTATTCCTTTTTACTAAGTTGGTTATTTGTATTGTACCTATTTATCATCCTGTTGTAATTTTTCTTTAAAAAGCACGTTTGTTAATAGGCCTAATTAGTAAATTCTATCACCTGAGCGTATTTTAGTTTGGTGATTGCTGTTTGTGTCATTTGTGTTTGTTGTGTTTTGTACATGTATTTGCACCGCATTGCACAAGATGTCATCTTTAGCTAGCTGATGAATCCAGAACGTAAGATGGAGATCAAAATAAAAGGTTTTGTCAAGTGCTCATCTTCTGGGTAGGTCTGTTTTCATCGGTTGAAGAAAGACTCACCGAGATAGTTGGAAGCTTTTGATAAAATTTCATGATTTTTCTGTCTTTTTCCGGTTTGAGGAGTATCAGGTAAAGAGGGATAGGCCTGCTTCTTCCACATGTTTTTTTCCCTCTTTCTCTTCTTTTTCTTCTTTTTTTATTTTTTTTTATATCTGCTCCATAATCCTGATTTCATTGAAGAAGAATCCTGGTGGTTGTTAGAGCTTCTGATCTCTTTATTGAAAAAGTTCGTGGCATTATTAACTGTATTTGGCCAGTTTTGAGGATTGCATGACATGATATTCCATTCATAGTTTTCGGGGGAATGTTCACCATAAATCCTGATGAGATCCGAATAACAGTCTTTACTTTGTTGTTCAGAAGTAGTTCGCGACCTTTCTGCCTTTGTCAGATTGGGTGAGTGACACGGACAGGTGGATGCAGACAATAGTTGACCAGAAAAGGAAATTGTGTCTCACAAGAAGCTAATCCTGTTTTGAAGTGTATACATTTAACAATGGACCAACATTCCTGATTTGTTACATTCACTGAAAACTAGTTCACAAAGTTCAGAGGTCATTTGAGCATAGACTCCATATCATGACCTGTACTACTATTTATACATTCCACTTCTTTTTATTGATAAACAACTGTTGTTGAATGTGCAATTATGTGTTATCTTGCCCGTTTTAATTACATTAAATACAATTAAAATATAATGGCAAATTAAATGATGAAATTACTACGAAAACATTATCGCTTCAAAAATCAGTCCCATTCGGATGGGAGGAGTTTACCAAAGAAGCAAGCTCGACTCAGTGCTGTTTCTTTAGTGTTATGGGATGACTTTTATATCTTATTACAGAGAGGGTAAAAACATTTTATGGTGGATGTACTATTACTATTAGACTTGAGTAAAACAAATATGTTGGCTACAACAAGCCCCATATTTTTATCGTTGGAAAATAGTTATTTTTTGATTAGGGCCTATAAGGAAGTATCTACAATTTTTACTCTTGTGAACTTTTCTCCATTTTATGGAAAAAAATCTTCTGTTACTGTAGTGTTAGTGTTAACATGAGGAAATAATATTTTAACTGGGAAGGGGAATGGAATAAGGTTTACAATTATGAACATGATGAATGAAATGCTTTTACCTCCATGCTTATTCATTTAAGTTTGTTTCGACTCACCACCTCCAGGTCAAGTTTGACCTACCCTTGATAATGATGCAGAATTCGATCATTAGACAACAACCAGCACAATACATATCCACAAGATCCAATGACCGGGCCGGCACTCCTTTTCCGCGGCGTCCCCTGGGGGCAGATGCACCACTTCACAACTCAGGCAAGTAAACTCCAAACAATTTGGACCTCCATTGCGTAGTATCTGGTAGCTACTTCATCAGCAAAACTGCCTCCTCTCGATGCAAAGAATTTATGGCTATAATTTCAGTTTTTTCCTGACTCTTGCCTCTCCTCTTACTCGCTGTTGCTCAATCCCGTCGACTTGAGGAATGTGCGATGCTCTCATCTTGTAAAGGGCGATTGGAAGCCGGGGAAGCACACGGGACGGCAATTTTCCTCTCAAAAGTCAGAAATATTCTCCCTTTCCAGCTGCAAACGATTTCACTTTGGTCTATGTCGTTTGAGTAAAAAATTCCACTCCTTGAATCCCTAAAAGTCGGTAAAATAGTTGAATATTCCGACATTTAAAACAATAGGATATGCGAGATTGACCATAGAATGCAACCTTCAAAGGTCCGCCGCAAAAGTGCTGGACAATTCTTTTCTGTCGGCCGATTCACTTATGTAGTGCTACGCGCAATGTTTACTGTGAAAATCTATAAAAATCATACACTTTATAGAATAAGTGAAATTATTTTCTTGAAGATAAATTGTAAACAAAATAATTTGTGTAAACTAAATAAGTTTCTCTTCTATCTTTCCGATTTATACGCTACGATTAGGCACTATTTTTCGTAATGTGCGCAGGGATTTCAGTGATATGCGGTCTACACAATGTTGTCCGTGAAACTTTTGAGCCAAAGTACACGGTCGGCCCTGCTTGTGATTTCATTGGTTGGGATTGTTTTTAGGAGCGGTTTAGAGCAATTATCATTGGTCAAACAGTGGCCAAATAGACACAAACAAAACACTGGCAAAGCAATATTTAACACAACAATGTGAATGGGTTAATTTCAAGCGGTGTAGCCAGAATTTTTTCCGGGGCGGGGGGGGGGGGGGTGCAGGGAGTAATGAGGTACACGTTTCTACATTTTTTTATGGGGGCACAGGGGTCACTGGGAATTTGCTACTCTTCTCGTTATACTTATTGTTGTTGGCAATTAACTCATTGGTAAGGGTTTTATGTTGCAGTCAACACTTTACCACTTGAGGTGTACTCAGAGAATAGTTTTTTTAATTAGAAAAGATAAAATATTTCTTATTTAAAAACAATGAGTCCGCTTCATACTGCTTCTTTGAGGTCAAAATTGTTCATCTCCTTTGTGTTCAATCATTACTACCTTCTAAAAAAATAATATAAAAAAATAACATCCTTTAAACTAAGGTTGTATCGCATAGTGTCTCCACCCGTACCCCCTCTCCCCTACAATCTCCAACGCTTCGATTAAGGCAAGTAGCTATACGCAGTATTGAAAAATAAAAGATAATTCACTAACTAAAAATATACTGCAATTAAGTTGAAGTTATCGTACAAGGGCGTGGCATATCCATTTGGGTTTGAAGAAGGGGGTATCTATCGGGCTGCAACCTTGATATTGTTTTAGTACTAAAAGGAATTCATATCACGCTCGGCATGCGATTATATTCTCGTTTAGCGTCCCCCACACCTGCAACTCCGGTGCCTGCAACCACCTGCTCCCACCCCTCCCCACCTCAAAATCATGGACTGGTAAACCATCCTATTTTTCATTGCAAGCAAGCAAGAGGTGCGGCAAGAGGGGGCGGGGGTAAGGGTTCTTGGCCACCCCGCCCCCCCCCCCCCCCCCCCCCCACCGGTTACGCTACTGTCCCGTTTCATATAAACAACGAAAACGATGGAGGCTTATTATGTTTCGTCGAGGTGTTTTTTACGTTTTTATTTTGGTTGTGGCAATCGAAACAATTAGCTACGGCGAAAGAGGGTCTTCGCTCGACGCGTGACGGCGAAAGGGAGGGGGGGGGATTCGATATTTTCTGACTTTCGACACTTTCAAACGTCAGTTTTTCTGGAAGATTTGTTGGCCTTTACAGGTGAGATTAGACCCAGTAACTGGGGCGCTGTACTCCTCTTTTAAAAGGTTTGACATTGTCGGTCGCACTAGCGACAATGTCAAAAATAAAAAAAAATAAAAAAGGAGTACAGCGCCCCAGTTACTGGGTCTAAGGTGAGATAATTACAGTTAGTGATCTTCCAGATTCAGATGAAACCAATCAATTTTGTCTTTGATTTACCACTCCCGCGTTGCATCTGTTCCTTGCTGTATGGTTGTGTGGAGTGATTGATGGTTGAATTAATTTTGCTTAACAAAACAAGATTGTAGCATGTGGAAAGCATCGGTACTGTTCATCTTTTTATCTCCATACAAGGAGAAGTACACGCTGAAATACGAGATTACGTAACAATCAATCTAGGAAATGATTAGCTGTCCGGATGACGGATTAAAGAAACAAAAGAACAATTTGGCAAGTCCAGATTGTGAGCACCTAAGTATTTTAGTGGTTTGAATAATGTGAAAGTGAAACAAGGAAGTTACTGAATGCAATTAAAATTCAAACGTGTAGTTCATGTTTGTATTAACTGGCAATTCTATAGTAGTTATTCATTATCATAATTTAAAGTTGCATTGCCCGATTTTCGCTGAAAGTAATTTTCTTACCAATTTTTTCTCTGAACGAATTTTTACATTTGTTTTTTTCAACAATACCTAGTAACTTTCTCAAATCTATAAAAATAGCCATCTAAAATATAAATCTAAATTTTCCTAATACTGTTATATTTTAAGAGATGGCATTTTTGTGAATAATACCGAGAGGCAAACAAAACAATTTTTTTTCAAATCAAATTTTAATTAATTTTTTAATTCACTATTTGGATGAATTGTAATTCTCCCACACATTTCCGGCATTAATAAAATGGTTGGTTTTTTATTAATTAACAGATTAACAGTACTGCAAGGTTTGACTTAACTTGTATGATACAAGACAATAATTTATCATTTCTGTTGAATTACATTAAAAGTAGAAGTAACAAAATAACAAGTCTATCTATGGCATTGGGTGGGGTTGGTAGGGGTAGGAATTTATATCCCACTCTGTCCAGATAAGAAATGGGATGCCACAGGTTTATTACCAACCCCCCCCCCCAACCCCGCCCACTTTCACACCAGTAGTAGAAAAATTTTACAGGCATGACGTCCAATATCTTCGAGCACCCCACCACTGTTTTTGAGCCCATCCTCCTCTGTCATTCATTCTCAATGCAATAGACTCTTGTACTGATGACGTAACACTTTTTAACACGTGTGTTTTGCTATAGAAGCTTCAAATTCGTAACTCCCCCCCCCCCCCCCGCCCCCCGCCCCCCTCATTCTCTGGTACCCACCATAAGAAAGTGCACATGTATACAAAGCGTGACATCATCAGTACATGGGTCTATTAGCTTGTTGCATGCACTGGTCAGTGGGTGACATTTGGTTTTGCCCCCGCTCCCTTTTTAAAGACCCGTGCAGGTGCAATTTCAAAACTTCAGAATCATTGCTATAGACGATCAGCGCATACTGATGAAAACGATGAGTTTTTACACCACCGGTTCATTTCGGAACCACCACAACTCAAAGTTGGACATTTCATGTACAAGGTTTTGGTCCTAGCGCTATGGTGTTGCAGCAAACTTTTTATTATTATTATCATTATTTTATTCAGAAATAAAACAACTCCAACAAATCATTGCACTTAAATTAAACAAAAGGAAAAAAAAAACAGTTCTGGGATAGCCCAAAAAGCCAATTAAATAGGCTTATTCCATTGGGGCCCCATAAAAAACAGATAAACACCTAACAACAAAAAACAACAAAAACAATAACACCAAACCTTGCTAGAAAAATCATCCCCTCCGGTTTAAGCACTGATTTATGCCACACTGACCAGTACAAGTACAACCATCATCTACAAAAGTTTCCAAATTACAATTCAGAAACTATCAAAAATAAAAACTTTCCTCAATTACATATCAAAGTGCCAGCTACCCATACATTTACCCACTGCAGAAATACAGGGTGGTGCAAAAAGAAGAAACCCACTTTTGATGGAATGTTTTACCTACTTGTTGAGCATATTTTAAAATTTCTATTTAACGGTATTAAAATATTGATCTTTAAACATAAGTGACAAAATAAATGCAAACGCAAATGCATATTTTGTCTCTGAGATGTGATAGTTTAAAAAGTTCACGTGGCAAACTTGTTTATTCCATTCGCTTGACCTATTAGAAGAAAAATAACACTACACTTGTTATGTATAGTTCAATTCAATATGCATAATAATACTATTGTTACGATTTTTTAAATGATTATATGAAAACAATACCAATTAAAGTAAGTCTAGTAGGTTAAAATTCCTGTCAAAAGTTGGCCTTCCTTTTTGCACCACGCTGTACATACGTTTTGTAATAGTACAAGAAAATACAATACACCAAATCATGTGAATAAATAACATTAAATATCCCATAATTCATTAAATCTCATCTAAATTAGATTTTAAAATAAATCTATTATTTGTAAGAATATAGTTTATAATTCTGTACTGGAAAGTTTTGTACTTAAAGGTAAAATACAGGATTGTTAAAGCTGATAGTGATAGTGTTCATACTTTGTGTGATTCAGTATATACATAAAAAACAGAAACCTGTGAAATTTTGGGCTCAATCTGTCGTCAAAGTCAGGAGAAACTATGAAAAACCATGCACACTTTTCAGCATTTAAACACCTTGATCTTAGTTTTGATTGTTACAACCGAAATTAAAACTGAGGTCTTCAAATTCTATTTTCTTGACTTTGACAGTATATCAGACAAGCATATTTCTATGGAAGATTACTACTGGTAAGACCTTCATAATCAGTAAGCTTTCAGACCAATATAAGTCATTCAAAAATAGATGAATACTAATCCTGTATTGTATTTTTAAATGTGATTTTAAAGAGTTGCACGATTTGCATTAAATAATCCAAAAAACCACGGACCCATGGGAGAACAGTGAACTCACTGGTGGGGTCCCCAAAACAAAATAAGACCAATAAAACAAAAATAAAAAATAAAAAATTACCTGTGACTAAGGTATCACTAGAAAGCTGTATATTAATCTCCACACAAATTTAAGAAGAAAAAATGCTTCATAACGACCTAGTTAATATTTTTATTTTATTACATATTTTTTCATATATCCTATTGAGCTTTTTGTTTCCAGCAAATATTTGAATTATTATTATTATTATTTTTAACACGTTGACTGCCGTGAATAATTTCACATGGCGTTCCCATTTGCCAAGCGTAAGGGCCTATGCGCGTGCGCGCATACTTAATAGGTACTTACTTAAATAATTTGAACATGTACATTATATAGAAGCATGTCCTCACCACTTATTTTATTACATATTTTTTCATATATCCTATTGAGCTTTCCAGCAAATATTTGAATTATTATTATTATTATTATTTTTAAACTTGTCCAACCATTTTGAGATTCATAATAGATACAGCTATAGATGATGTGTGACTTGTTTACAAAACAGTGCAAGTGACCCAATTCATCTGACGTCATCATCACAATAACGTTCTACTGAAGACGAGCAGAGTATACTGTTTGAAACGTCGAGACCACACCAACTCTTTTCAGAGCCACCACTCCTCCAAAAAGAGATTTTTACATGGTTGTACCCACAATTTTACTTGTTTACTAGTTATAGTTTCCTATCCTTCACACCATGCAAAGCTTCAAACATCACTTACATGTACAATAATCTTGGTTGTGCCATTTTGTTAGTTAATGTCCCTGAATGTTATACAGTATGGTGCACATTTTAGGCAAGGCAGCATTCGCACGCTTACCATAATTTGTATGTGTGATTTGACCCCCGAAATGGCGAGAGCAGCAGACAGTAGCCATGTGTGATGTTAGTGCAAGGGGGTCAATAGGTAATCTAGTCTTGGTTCAAGACACTCCTGTTGTTCACATTCCATAATTAATTATTGAAAGAGGGCGCTATCTCGAGATAAACCACTATCACACACAACCCTTGGTAATGGTTTGTATTGTTATTAGCTTTCTAACAGACCCTCGCAAGTGACTATATACAGTGACCCACAGGCTGTAGATACCTGTGTGGAGAAGATGATGAAGAAATGTCAGTTTTAGATGTGAAGGAAAACCCCAGAAAACCCACGCAATCAGGCAGGGACTGAAAATCAAATCCACATGCAAGGCTCCAGTCCGGGATCTGAACCGGGGTCACAGAGGTGAAAGGCATGGAAGAAACCACTGAGCCAACTGGAGTGGCAATAACTATACACTTTCATTTGTTTATTTATTTTTTTAATGTATCAAACTTGTGCATTTTTTTCGAAAAAAGGGAGAGAGGGCAAGGGGTGCAAGAGGGAGGGCAGGGTTCTGAGCGGAGGGGCTCCCCACCCCCTCTGGTTACGCCATTAGATCCAAACTGGATGTGTGATAGCAGTTCATCTCGAGATAGCGCCCTTTTGTGGTGATTGATCATGAAATATAAACAACAGGAGCATCTAGAAGCAAGGCTATAGGTACAAAGACCAGCAGGCAAAAAAGTCATATATGTATTTGTACGTGTTTGAAAGAAAGTACACAAACTTGTTTGCCAGCATTGCCAGGGTACAAGTCTGTGAAAATATTACACATCACAGAGGAGGAGGCTGTCTTGAAACCCTAATTGGTATACAAATAATGAATGTTTATGAGTGCAATGCAGGCCTTGATCTTAACCGAGGCCACCGAGGCCATTGGCCTCATGCCCTGTTGAGTTGGCCAGCAGGCCCTTCAGAAAAATTGAGCTGTCACTACCGACTTGGCCAGCATGCCCTTGTACAATTTCTCTGATTTTGCCAGCAAAGGCCTGCCCCCGTTTTTCTTAAGATCGAGGCCTGCAAAGGTAAAAATATATTCGTGAGTTGAAAGATGGAATGTTCCATTCAACATGGCAAATAGAACATTCCATCTTTCAACCAATGAAAATATTCTTACTATTGCACGAATGAAAAACATTCATTATTTGTTTTATATAACATCCAAGTAGATCTTTGTCATTTGATTGGAGGATAATACTAAAAAATGTATAATAATAAGTAAAATGTACAAGCTTCAGCCATTTTAAATCAAATAGTCACTTCCGTCAATGGAAGGCGGGTGAGCGTGCAATAGAAAAAATCGGATGGAACGAAAAATGCACGGTGAATGGAACAAAAAATGCACGGTGAATAACGCAACGTGCAATGGTACGTTTATTTGCTATCACATGACCGACAATCCTCCAATCAAATGACAAGGATCCGCTTGGGTGTTATATAATAACAACTATTTCACTGAGGCACATAAAACATGTTCAGCAATTAAGTTATCTGAATGTTAAAAGCTGGGCTTGAGAAAGGGTCCAAAATGGGCTTGACCCCCTTAGTTATGCAACTCTTAATCACTGATACCTATAAGTAGCATAAAATATGTCAAGCTATTGACGTCCCCGCATGAAGTGCTAGTACTTGTAGTGTTTATCCTTCTTGTGCTTGTGCTTCTTGACCTTCACCTTGTGGCCTCCGTACAAGCCGCCATGATGATCGGAATCGCTGGAACTTGACGAAGAAGACGAGGAGGAGGAGGATGAACTCGATGAAGACTTCCTGCCGTGTTTGTGCTTCTTCATTTTCATCTTCTTTACTTTCTTTGGCTGTGAGAAAGAGAAAAAAGTCAACATTAAATTCTCTTTGTGCAAGATTATGAAATTATGAAAATCTTGGTTTGCATTTAACTATGGCAAAGCACCCATGAAACAAACTTTGTTCTTTTCGCTTTTTGGGGGAGGGGGGCGGAGATGGAAGGAGATGGGAGTGGGGTTGCTTTTAATTTGCAACATTTTCTGTTCAATGTTTTTATTCTGATTTTCTAATTCTTAAATGCACAGCACCTTAGCAGATTTCTCTCTACAACTGTTCGTTATGTTGTTTATAAACCTCAGGCCCAACACATTATTATTGATTATTTTATAATCTGGTATTTCAAACAGGAAGTACGATTCATCTTTGTTACCAAGGGCAGCACACTGCATCGATCTCTCTCAATACTAACCCAAGAAAGAGAGACACTATCAAACAGTGCTGATTAGCTCCTGAAAATGACTGCTTTGCAGGCCTGATGAAAACTCTTGAGTAGTTTTAGAGTACTTGGCAGGCATGTGTCAAAAATGCAAATAGTTTTACACAATCACACCTCAATTCAAATAAACCAAGTTTTACGCAGTCAACGTAACCTGCATACAACAGGAAACACAGTAAAGGCATCCACTTATCTACCGTCAAGTTGGCAATTTTTTTTCCCATTAGTTGTAACTTTTTTTAAGTACCTGAAACCACCCAAAAAAACATTCAACATATGAAGGGACATTATACTGAAAGTAATTTGAGTTGAATAGCTTTATTAATTTTTAATTACTCTCGAATTTCATTCAAAAAGTGGACGGAAAATGCAGGTAGATTTTTGATGAAATTGTGAGGGTAATTTAGAAATAAAAAATAAAAACACACAATGAATCAACACAAACTATTGTTGATATAAGCCTGCATGTCCATTCACAAGTTGAAACACTTTTGGCGGGTTCCAGGCACTTAAAAAAAAAGTTACAAGTATTGGAAAAACTGCTCATGTGACGGATGCAAAATGGCCCCCTTCACTGTGTTTCCTGTCACAAAGTTACACATGTAAAAAGATCAAAGATGAATGAGAGGGGAACAGTTGTTGTTTGACTTGACACCTCTTTCCCAGGTGTCATGCTTGAGCACACACTTAGAGCGTAAACTGTGCCATATTGTTGCACAACTAAATTCCAGGGGGCTGGAAAACGGCGAGATTTATACCCCAGAGGAATGAGGTTGTACAATTATGACTACATCAGTGTCTCAGTCTCAGGACCTATATTACATGGCGTGTCATGGCCAAGCGGATAAGAACACCGAATTCAAGGCTCTGGTGTTTCTGATCAGCAGAGCGTGGGTTTGCCCCGGTGTTCCCGGTTTGGTCGGCTGCAGATTGAGCCACAGGACCTTGTGAATCTGTTACATGGTGCTATGAAAAGGAACAGATCTCAACAGATCTCAATACTGAGCGCTTTGAGATGCCCATCGGGTGTGATAAAGCGCTATAAGAACTGCATATTATTATTGTTATTATTACACTTTGCGAGTCTGATACTTCGTTCTTGCAAGGGCAAGGCAGTTTTTCATTAACAAAGGCATCTTTAAGAGGAAAGTGGTAAATTTCTATCAAAACATTTCAAGGGGCACCAAGGCAATAACCAGCGGCATGGAGGTAACTGTCTTTGTTACCTTCAGAATGTATGAATCCTGAGGTCGATTTCACAAAGAGCTAAGATTGATCTTAAGATGAGTTGCCGATATCATCATAGCGAATTCTATTTCAGCCCTCGAATTAACCCACGACACCCACAGCAATCGTGGTGGTGCCCTGTGCTTTTGCTGTGGTGCCGTTTGCAAAGTTTCAATACAAAAGTAAGTTTTTCTCATAGAAGTGCCCCTTACCAGAGGAAAATTGCTGTTCCCCCTTCAAGAGCGAAGTTCAAGGCCTGTATTGTGACATCACACTTTGCTAAGCAATTAAGATTGATACACAATTACTGGAGGGAATGTACCTTCTTATGATGACCATACGCTCCCACTGCTCCTACATGACCAACTGGTGCACCATACTATCAAGGGAAATATCAAAATTACTTTTATTCAGCACTGTAAAATGTACACTTACTGAAACAATACAAGATAAATCTACTTTAATAGGATACAATAAATCTCTTGAAATAAGTATGCCCTGTTTTTATGTTTTTATAAACAATGTAGAGCGCGCTGTTATGTTTTTATGTTTTTGAAAACCAAAGAATAGGAATGAATGTACTCTTCCAAATACTAATTATGTACCATCCCTTTGTGATACTTTTTCTTGAATGTACTCTTCCAAATACTAATTATGCACCATCCCTTTGTGATACCTTTTCTTGAATGTACTCTTCGAAATACTAATTATGTACCATCCCTTTGTGATACCTTTTCTTGAATGTACTCTTCCAAATACTAATTATGTACTATCCCTTTGTGATACTTTTTCTTGAATGTACTCTACCAAAAACCAATGATGTACCAACCCTTTATGTTTTGTTTTTTTTAAACTAGAGGATTTAAACGAAGGTACTCTTCACAAAACCAAAGATGAACCATCCCTCCTTTTATATGCTTCTTGAAAACTACTGAGAAGATTGGATTGAATGTACTCTTCCCAAACCCAAGAATGTGCCATCCATGGTATGTTTCTTGAAAACTAGAGGATTTGAATGTTCTCTCCCAAAAACCAATGACTGGCATTCATTTGACATGATTCCTGAAAACTAGAGGATTGGAATGAATGTACTCTGCCAAAAACCACTGATGTACCATCCCTTTATGATATGTTCCTTGAAAAGTAGAGGACTGGAATGCATGTAGGCCTACTCTGCCAAAAACCACTGATGTACCATTCCTTTATGACATGTTTCCTGAAAACTAGAGGATGGAATGAATGTACACTGCCAAAAACCAATGATGTACCATCCCTAATATTGTATTTTTTTTTTCTTTAAAAAATAAAGGATTCAAATAAATGGACTCTTCTAAAAAAAAACAATGATTGATACAAACCTTTTTATGAATACCAATATTAGCGTTCACTGCGTAAAAACCAAAGATGTAGGCCTACAAGCACTTCAAATATTTATTTTTTGGCAAACTAGAGGTTTCCGTAATGTATTGATCTCAGATCATGCAGATGATATTTGAGCATTGTACTTACAGCTCCAGGCACTATCCCTCCTGCTTCTTGGTATCCGGGTACCCCTACTCCATAACCTTGCCCTGTAGGAGGGGCTCCATAAGGAGGAGGTGCAGCAGGTCCAACCCCCTGTGGAAAGGCAATGGCACAGAAATTAGGACTCACTTGATAATATTACCGGAGTCTTATATTGACCCAATTCACCTGACGTCATCATCACAATAATCTTGGTTGCGCTATTTTAGTGGGCAATGTTACTGTGTTATTCCGAGAAGTGCGCATTTTAGGCGACGCGGCGTTTACACGTAAACCTATTGATCACCAAAATGGTGAGCGTGGCACAGTCGGCGCGTGTGACGTGCGTACAAGGGGTCAATAGCGCACTTATCTACCAGCAATTAGGTACTCAAGGCGCTTATTATTGTCATTTTTTACGAAAAGTTTTGAAGTTTTTGAATTGTGAGACCCATTTATGTAGTACCTTATAAGGTTTTACATGGTGCTGCGGCGCATTCAGCACCCACAGACAGAAACACCGAGACAAACCCCTTTTCTTAGCGATAAGTGTCACTGGGTTCTTTTACTTACACTACACATGGGACCTACAGCTTAACGTTCAAACCGAAGGACACTTGAAGCAATAATGGTCAAGTGTCTTGCATAAGGACACAAGTGTCAAGACCAGTACATGATGGATTCATGTCCTTGTGGAAATGTAATCCCCCAGCAAAATATCTTCTAGGGGCAGCATGTACACTTTGAGGGTCGTGAATAACCCCAGATCTTGGCCTTTAGCGCTGGCAGCATCCTGCCAGATGTGCCTTTGACCTCGCATGCCATGTGTGTGGACACACATGCTACACTGAACACTCATGTGTGTCATATCACTACAAGTCTGGTAACTACAAGTCTGGCGTGTCGTGGCCGAGTGGATAAGATCACCGGACTCAAGCTCTGGTGTTTCTGATCAGCAGAGTGTGGGTTCGAATCCCGGTCGTGACACTTGTGTCCTTAAGCAAGACACTTAACCATTATTGCTTCGTCCTTCGGATGGGACGTTAAGCCGTCGGTCCCGTGTATTGTGTAATGCACGTAAAAGAACCCAGTGGCACTTATCGCAAAGAGAAGGGGTTCGCCCCGGTGTTCCTGGTTTGATCGGCTGCAGATTGCGCCACAGCACCTTGTGAACCATTACATGGTGCTATGTAAAGGAACAGGTCTCATACTTCAAAAACGTAACTCATCATACCTTGCAGGAAAAAATACTGAGCGCTCTGAGACGCCCATACATGCCATAGGGTGTGATAAAGCGCTATTTAAAAACTGCGTATTATTATTATTATTAAATACACATCACTACATGTATATAGCCTAATCCAGTAAGTTTTGTGGTATATTATATATTTAGGTTGTGTTCATCCATTGTTGGATGAAACCCTCCTCAAGCACTTTCCATTCTGTTCTATCATACGTCTGTCTACTCCATGATGCCGTGTTCATATATTATGTGGTGATTTCGTCCCTCCATCTCCGTTTTTGTCTACCTCTTCTTCTTCTACCTGTTCTAGGTTGCCATTCCGTGAGTCTCTTGGTCCATCTATTATCTTGTCTTCTTGTTAGGTGCCCTGCCCATCTCCATTTCATTTCCTTGATTTTCTCTATGATATCTTCGACCTTTGTTACTTGCCTAATGTAAGTGTGTCTGATTTTGTCCCACAATGAAACATTGAGCATTCGTCTTTCCATAGCTCTCTGTGTTGTTATCAGTTTCTGTTCCAGTTTTGTGGTGATACCATACAATTATCTCTAATAAGTTGGTGTGGTTCAGAACCACACCAACTCATTAGAGATAATGACACGTCTAAAATGTTCATGAGGCATTATGATCTAATCACAATCTTCCTTTGGTTCAGGTGCTTACCCCTGGGTATCCCTGTTGGGTAGGAGGAGGGTAGGCTTGATCCCCTGGTGGGTAACCCTGACCCCCTGGTGGGTAACCCTGACCCCCTGGCGGGTAACCCTGACCCCCTGGCGGGTAACCCTGACCCCCAGGGGGATATGCTGGGTGAGACTGCACCCCTGGAGGTGGATAGGCAGGCTGCTGTGGATATCCTCCCCCTGGTGGTGGTGGTGGATAACTCATGATGTTGCTCCCTTTGGATGCGCTCAATTAAGTAAGGCTGATGATCAAATCTCTGTAAGTTTATTGAGAAAAACATTATTAGAAATTTGGAAAACATCAATTTACAAGTATTACTTTTAGGACTCATGAGGAGCCATGTATGAAAACTGTTAAAGACAAAATAACATACAAAAGCTATGACCAATAAATGTAAACTCATTAGGGACCCCCTCCCCCCCCCCCCCCCACAACCGAGATCGGGGAAAAATTCACAAATGAATGGTTCGATACATTACATATCAACAACAACAACAAAAAATTTATGTCTTTTCCTCCGTTTCCCCCCCAACTTTCTAAGTGGTTTTTTAATGAATGATGGACATATTTCCCTTTTTTAAACATTCCTCTCAAGGAATTATATTGGTAGTTAAAACGCTAATTATTGACCATAAAAAAGGAAAATTCAAGCAGACATTTCAACACACGGCCGGAATGTTAATGCACTCATGCCAAAAGGGACTAAAATGATGATTAGCGAGTAGTGTTTTCAAGACCACCGTGTATCCGAAAATGGCTTATTTTTATGATTTTGACACTTTGTATGATACTCCAAAGTGCTTGTTTTTTTTATTGTTTTTTTTATGGAAGTCGCCAGACACACAAGGCCAGTAAGCCACTCGAGGTGTGGGCTACGAATCAACTGTTTTATCCAGGGGCCGTTGCCACCTACTCCTGGGGCTGAAACAGGGTAACCCCCTTTACAGTTCGTAAGGATGTAGGCTTACATGTAGGTATCATCTGTCAGAAGCCTGGCTGGTAGAGCAGAAGGCTCTACCTCCCCAACTTTTACGGAGCAATTATGGTTATGTGTCTTGCTCAAGGACACAAGCGTCATGACCGGTACTCGAACCAACACTCCGATGACTCAGCCACCGGAGCTTGAGTCCGACGCACTAACCACTCGGCCACGACACTCCCTGTATCCTGTATACATTCTGTCAACCTTTCTGGACGGGTAAGGAAATAATTTTACCTCAAGTAATAGAGATAGATTGGCAGTCGGATACGGTATTTTTGTCTTTTTTAGATGTATTCTATTTAAAAATTCTGACAATAAGCCAAACATTTTCAAACAAATAAAAGTAGAATTATTTTATTCACATAAAAAAAGCTAAATCAGGCAATCCAGAGTAGTTGTGCTGTTTTAACGAGGCTAGTTGCGATAATAAACCGATTGCACAACCAATGTTTTTATGTCATCACTTGAGCTGTAGTGGGTACTACATCATCTGAGCTGATGGCAAACTATGTGCAAATACATGCTGTGACTGACAGAGTCACACCAAAAGTCGGCTTTTGGTAATAATAATAATAACACAGTTACTAAGGCCTTTTATCAAAGTTGTATGCTGTTACATTGATTTCAATCACATTACTGTTTCATAAACTACCACGTACCAGTATTCTACTACAAAAGAGGTTTATTTTGAGTTATGCACTACCGGCGTCAGACGACTATGTAGCCACCAGCCTGTTATTTTGTTTGTAATGTAGGCCTAAATCACTGTAAAAAGGGTAAAGAATGTTGGAAAAGTGAGCATTTATACTTAGCCTTGCGAAATTTCAAAGAGGCAAAAGAATCACATAATTTTAGAAAGCCATTTCTTTGAATTTTTTAACCTCTGTGCCTAACGTTAGACCCAGTAACTGGGGCACTGTACTCCTTTTTTAAAGTTTTTGACTTGGTTGGACAGTCGCGTAGCGCCCCAGCCCAGCAGGGAAGCATAGGTCAGTAGGTCATGTATGTAGGTGTATCAGCTGTGACTGTGAGGAATTTAATTTGCTATGAATGTGTGATACTTTGTTCCAAAAAAATTGACTTCCCTTAAAATTGTGCCACCATGCTCCTGCAAAAGAAAAATTACTAAACTAACATTGCAGCCACGCCCACATCTATCTACGCCCCTCCCTACGCGAATACCATTTTAATATTAATAACATTCTCGTTATATTATCTGACAACTTTCCTATTCAACGTTTTAGTAGCGACACATTTTTAATCCCCCATATACTAATCAGACACTCTGAGTCCATTGAATGCAAAATGTCAACTTACTCGAAATAATCACGTTGGAAAAGCACATCAAAACACACATTCCATCTCTCCGCAGAAAAGTTTAACACAACATTCACATCCCAATGCCCTTTCGGTGGACTCTTGAGGGCGCCTACTACCTCTCTCTGTTTATGTTTTGTATGCATTCAGCAGGAGCATGCATGCATGGGCAGTTTGTATCTCAAGACCAAGTATGGGAATTTTGGTTGGAATGGTTGTAATTGATGAGAAATAATGTCAGATTATCGCCATGATCATAGAGATAGTGACCGCAGAGAGCAGGGTCGTCACAGAGGAGGACAAGATGATGAAATGCCAGAGCTGTACAGTATATTCCGTGGAGAGGTAAAATGAACATGATTTTACTTTTTAGGGAGTGAACCGAGCCGAGCAGCGCCAAGCATGCCAAGCGCTGACCTGACTCACACTCATTGAGTGATTGTGAATGGGAATGGATTGTCGAGTGATGAGACTGAGACTGAGACTAGTGAGAGCATAATGACACTTAAGGGATGTTTGAAGCTTTGCGTGGTGTGAAGAATAAGAAGTAACTAACCAGTAAACTTGCGGGTACAATCATGTCAGTGTCATGCAGTTGCGATAATCGTAACCCTCCATCCTCCGTTGACCGTCGGGAGGGTAGAGGGTTACGATTATTGAAACAAAGGCCTAACTAGTAAACTTGCAGCTACAACCATGTATAAATCTCTTTTGGGATGAGTGGTGGCTCTGCTGGAAAGCCGTTGCGGTCTCAATCTTGCGAACAGTGTACGCTCTGCTCTGCATGACACTGACGGTATTTTTGATATTAGCCTGACTTCAACAAAACTACAAACTACAACCAGGGGAAATCAATTTAAAATCAATTTAAAATCCACAAGCAACACTCTCGTCTTGACATCCGGAAGTACAGTTTTTCTCAAAGGATCATCGATATATGGAACAGTCTGCCTCCTGATGCTGTGTCAGTGAAAACAGTCAATAATTTCAAGGGCCAGCTAGACATATTCCTCAGTCATAGAAAGGGAGCGTATATGAGCCAGCAGGTAGCCGGCTCCCTGCTCCGTCGCCCTCCACGTCTCACTGCTGATGCTTGATGAGGTGGAGGACTCAGGTAAATGCAGGTAAATACTTACTTTAAAACGGTTGGACAGGGGATGAATTTGACGAATGAATGTCTGTTTCACTCAAACGCCTGAATTTACCTGTTTACCTGTTAGTGTCTGGATTTTACCTGGATCCTCCACCATTCATCACACGTATATCAGGTTGGACTGACAGAATGAGCGGGCTACCCACTGGCTCTTAGAAGTTTCTGCTCTTGGCTAAAGAAAGAGGTCGACATTGCTCTTAAATACATTAACCCTATTCACAATTTTATTCATACCATTGGGTGTTTTCTAGCCACCCTGCTATAGAGGGTATGCACAGCCGCTTTCCTACAGTAAACTTACGGCCGTTTTGACCTCAGTGAGGGCCCTGCTCATATACATCTCTATCGGACTCATGATGTCAGACGCATAAGGTCTATTGCTAATGCATCAAAATGCAACAGAGGTTTCCGTTGCATTGTGAAGTGAACTGGTCTACACCAGCCTTGGCACTGGTACCCTGCTTAATGCACCAATATGCATTGAAGTTTGCTGGGGACTCTGATTGCACATGGACATGCTAAGGCCAAGTAGAACCCTGCTAAGTGCAGCACAGTGTAACAGAGTGGGATTTGATTTGAGGTGACTGCTAAACATGCTAAATGCAACAAACTATCAGTTGGTGCATTTCGTTGTATTTGGCAGGGATAGAGTTAATGATGGCTTGAGCTAGTCCCTGACTCTACTCTTTTTACTTGCACTTCAACCACACAACCACCAGTTTCTGCACCTCTGCGTTTACGTGTTCCCGTACCAGCACCTTTGCACCCACAGTACGACAATCATTGGGAGTATTCCTGTATCTGTATCATATTGTTGGCAAAGCATCCTTGCAGAAACATCACACCAACTTGTAGGAGCCAGTTGCAGCTACTAACCACGCCAGAAACACCGGGGCGAACCCCTTCTCTTAGCGATAAGTGTTTGTAGGTTCTTTTACATGCATAGATAGACATGATAGATATTAATTCAACACACGGGACCTATGCCTTTACATCCCATCCGAAGGATGCAGCAATAATGGTTAAGTGTCTTGCTTAACACGTAGACTGCCGTGAATAATTTCACATGGCGATCCCATTTGCCAAGCGTTAGGGCCTATGCGCATGCGCACATACTTAATAGGTACTTACTTAAATAGTTTGAACATGTACATTTTATAGAAGCATGTCCTCACCACTGCCAGCAGCTTATTGGTTGCACCATCAGTGGTGCCAGTGTATTCAAGTTACAATGCAAAGACCTTTCATTTTCTACGAGTATATTCGTAGTGGCAGACTCCGGTACACCTGTTAGTACGAGTATATTCGTAGTCGGCAATCAACGTGTTAAAGGCAAAGTATACCTTTGGTTTTTGGTACCGTACATTTGCCTTTATGCTATAGAATTGTAGATATATGCCATAAAACTAACCTGTGTAAATTTCAGTTCAAAAGGTGGCAGCGTTTTTGAGATATCACCAAAAATCTGGAGCAGAACTGCGTTCACGCAGAAGAAGTGTCCGTCATTGGAATACACATTCTGAGAAGCGTTACGGCCATAACGCTTCTCAGATTAACATTTTTGGGGGATAAAAAGTGATGTATTTTTCCATAACTGCAGTACTTCTAAGTGAAACGTTTCTCAAAATGCATTATATTATCCAAAGCTGCTGTACTTCTTACCAAGTGAGTTATTATTGCCATAAATTTTCAGAGTCATTACCAAACGTATACAGACCCTTTAAGGACACAAGTGTCAAGACATGCAAGACCGCGTCCCGAACATACACTCTTCTGATCAGAAACACCAGAGTTTGAGGCATGTTACATGTAGCTCCTAAGAGGCCTATACTCATCGGTAGATGATGATGAGGACTGTCATGACTGGTAGTGGTAGTTTATTCAATACGTCTACAATGCGTTGGGAGAAGGGCAATAGACCCTAATGCGGCTGACGTCATGAGTGCAGTAGAGATGTACAACAGCACCCTCAATGAGGTCAAAACGGCCGTTAGTTTACTGTAGGAAAACCGCTTTGCATACCCTCTATTTATGAATGTCGAGACGTGATCTTGTCTATGTACTTTGATGGTGTGTCCTCTAGTTGTTGATGAGCTAAAAAACATCTGGATCTGTTTGGTTTCTTCTCATTAAACCTCTGATAATCTTAAATGTACATGTATCTGTACTTTACTACTATTAGGTCTCCTCTCAATTGTCTTGTTTCTAGGGTAGTCCTTGTCTAGGCTTGGGGTAATGTACAATTACAACAGTAAAGATGATGTTTGAAAATGAGGTGACCCCTACATGTATGCCTAATGGTTCTGTTTTTAAGACCATGTCGATATTTTCATGGAATTGTCAATGACATGAATGAAGTGAACTGAGTGATTTGCGACTAGATTGTCAAAAACCCTATCTACCCTAGCCCCCATGAATGATAGTAGTGCCAAGTCTCTGGTTGCACTATTTATGTGGCTTCAAAAACCATTCTCTGGTGGGGCAACAGTTGAATTAGGCCTGTAGCTCCGCATTTTTTAATGTTTATTTTATAAAATTGTGTAAATCTCTTTTTTTCAGTTTTATGTGCTGGTAATGTTGTGCCCTTCAAGAAAATCCAGGCCTACAAATCAAGAAATTAATTGATTCTGTTTCTTTTAAAAATTTTCAGGTCGCATCTATTCAAGCGTACGGTGCATTCGTGAAAATACCAGGATATAAAAAAAATGGTAAAGTAGTCCATTGAAGTCAAACTAAGGATACTTCACAAAGGCGACAGAGGCAATTTAAATGCCTTCATTCCCCTGATCAATGCCTTTGAGCTTTTAGAATAAACGCTTTCATGGTAGTATGTGCCATGTTAAATCATGGCACTGATGTAATGAATCGTGCCGGTTCAAAATAAACATCGCACCACGGCACAAAGGGCAGATTCAACATGACATATTACTGTGAAAGGGTTGCCTCAATGGAAATTAAAATTTTCCTCATATTGACCCAATTCACCTGACATCCTCATCACAATAACCTTGGTTGGGCTCCATTTTGGAAGTCAATGACCCTGTGTGTTATACAGTGTAGTGCACATTTTAAGCGACGCAGCGTTTACACTCTTGACTGCTTGAAAAATTTACCTGCAATATGACTCCCCAAAACCCCAAGACAGTAGCCGTAAGTTACAATGGTGCAAGGGGTCAATATGTTGAATACAGATCTTGTACATCCAAAACTGAACTAGACCATGAGTATTTTTACAAGAGTACAATGTAGATCAAATAAAATGATCCTTCTCTTTTAATATTGACTGAGCCTTCAGGAGGAAGTTTGGGCAGGAAAAGCTAAAATATGCAAAGTTAGTCCCTGTTTTAAAGAATCAATCTTATCGAGAAAGGCTGTTGCACCGGGTCTACCTGCTCTTGAATATTGCCATTTATCACAAATGAAATTATTTCCTTGTATTATGCATGTGACTTTCTTGTTACAGATAATGTTTTTCTCTTTCTAGGCCTTGTCCACAAGACCCAGATATCTGCAGCTAGAGTGGAAGATGTTGCTGAAGTCTTAGAGATTGGGGATAGAGTCTATTGCAAAGTCATTTCACTTGGGGTTAGTTACTCACTGGTTGAACTTTTTGTTTTGGTTTTAAAACCCTAGCACTAGCAGTGTCCTTGGCCGATTAAATCCGCCCGTTTTCCACTTGATGCCAGAGGACGTCTTCTTATTACGCATGAAACTCTTTCAAACTGAGAACCGATGGACACATTTCAAAACAGTTTTAGAACATCCTCTTTTGATTGAGGAACATTTAAAGACGCACGCTCGTCAAAGGGCAACAAACAAATTCGTGCCACGAAAGATCACCTTTGACTGGCGCACGCGTTGTAAATAAATTAATTATTCATCATAGCATGAATTATTCACGTACTGGTTGGATGTCATAGTACCCTGGACTTGAAGATGCTTGTAAAATACCTCTTTCCAACATCGTCTCGGTTCAAAGGATGGTTTTGGACCTGACTCGACTAAAGTGAAAGGCCACTTTCTCCTTTTGTTTCATTTTCCAGGAAGATGGTAATGGCAAGATCTCCCTGTCCATGAAAGTCGTCAATCAAGGAAACGGAAATGACCAAGATGCTAATCAAGTGCAAACAAAGTGAGTAAACCAAGTAAAATATTTCTACTGTCCTGAACAATAACGCATAACAATCCAATGGGAGACTTGGAACGATAGGTGGCAGCAGATAAACCAGGTAAATTGTCATTGTTTACGTAGTTATGAGCATGCGCACATTTCTGAAAACAATGGATATACATGGTAAGTCTGCTGCCATCTTGCGAGCTCCAAAAAATTGTTGGTTACCAGAAATAGGTTACCAGCCAAAAACTATTTCACATGTACAGCTTGTGACTGGTTCCTGCTAAATTGCGCTTAGCATAAATTTGTTAAGCAATAGTGTTGGTTACCAGAAATAGGTTACCAGCCAAAAACTATTTCACATGTACAGCTTGTGACTGGTTCCCTGCTAAATTGCGCTTAGCATAAATTTGTTAAGCAATATTTCCTGCTTAAGCAGCTCTATGAAATTGGACCCAGGGAAGCAGCATTTGAGGTGATCACATCGCCTAATAATTGTTTTATAATTGCCCGGTCAGTTTCCCTTATGGTTTATTACTTGATCTTTAAAAGTTGCATCTCCTCATGGTAATCCCCTCACTGTGCCACTGGTTTAAAAAAAAAACATGTTCTATCTGTTTGTTTTTATCACTGCAAATTTATAATTGGATTTATAGACAGGAAGAACAGAGACGAAAGAAAGGCGGGTCGTATGTCCAAGCCAAGATTGAACTTGGCGCGGTGTTCAACACGGTGTGCCGGAAATGTGGAACTAAAGGTACGAAATCTAAAAGTCAACTCAAATCATTTATTGGATTTCTAGAAACCGACATCAGTTTTTCCATTTTTTTTTTTTTTTGCTTGACTAAGCACTATTGGTGTACATAAATGAATTTTTTTATTATCTTTCTGTTTTCAGGACATTTGGCCCAAGATTGTTTCAAAACTCCTGGAGGTAAATCCTATGAACTCCTGCCGGCTGAAGAGTTAAGTCTTCCTAGTGTCCAAGAAGCTAAGACGCCATCAGCCCACAAGAAGAAAAAGAAGAAAAAGGTTATTGCTTGTAATTTTAATAAGTTGTCCGCAGTTGTTAGCTGTACTAAACCATGATTGCAACTTGTCAGCTGATGAGCCGATTTCCTTTCTCCTTCTTTCTTTTTCATTGTCATAGAAAATTGAAGAGCATTGTACAAAGCCATTTTTCTCCTTTTTTCGCAGTTACCAAAGTGTATGTTTGCTAAACATTTGACTTCTTTTGCTCTAGGCTTTCTTTGAAACGCTGTATTTCTTGAACATTTTCCTCAGGAAAAGAAAAAGAAGTCCAAGAAGAGTCATCACCGATCGGTGAGCTCAGATTCATCAAGCTCTGACAGTGACACACCCCGTGACAAACATAAACATAAAACCCCTCAGGCACACCATCATACTCAAAGAGAGAGCAGCAACCAACGGCGCAAATCAAGACATTCCGAGTCTTCATCGGATTGTGACGAATTTAAGAGACACCCACAGAAAAATCGACATGAACCACGGGAGGACAAATCATTCCAGCCACAGCTTCCGAGATCAGAACGAGATAAATACGGTCATCATAAACAACATCATGATACAAAAGATAGGGCTGAATTTACTAGAAAACGTCTTGAAACTCATGACAGGAAGCGAAGTTCAAAACCTTCCCCAGATAGTGACTCATCTAGTGATGAACACTCCAACAGACAACCTAAGAGAGCCAGACAAGAAGAGAACTCCACTCACAGAGATTTACAGAGAACAGAACGGAGGAACATTTCTAAAAGTTCACATGACAACAAAAAACATCATCATCACAGGCGAGACAGAGACTTTTCAACTTCATCAAAACATTAATCAGCAGAGTGTGGGTTGAGTCCCAGTCTCGACACTTAAGCAAGACACTTAACCATTTATGCTTTGACCTTCGGCTCTGATGGGACATACAGTCGAAGGTCCTGTGTGTTGTGTAACGCAAAAAAGGAATCCAGTACACTTATCGTTAAGAGAAAGGGTTTGCACAGGTGTTTTCTGGCATGGTTGGCTGCATTCAGTTTGTGTGGCAGCACCTCGTAAACCATTACCAGGTGATATATAAAGATGTCTTATAATTCCAAACATAGCTCTGCATAGTGCATACCTACACAAAAAATAATGAGTGCATTGAGACGCCCTTTGATGTGATAAAGCACTCTATAAGAACTGCTTATTAGTATTGTTATTATTGTACCGAAGTTTCTTTATTCACAGGTCAAAAAAAGTTTTTTAAAACATATGTTAGGATTTTTAACGAGGTATTAAATCTCTGTGTTGAAATTACAAAATATGTTAAGTCAATAATATAGTTGCTTCTGATTATAAACTATAAACAAACATCTGCCAAGCAGATTTCCTATGGGCTTTTTTATTAATCATTGGAATTAGTCAGTGTGAAGGAAGCATTGCTTATGATGTACATCAACAGGATATGACTCTTCTTGGTGCCAGACACAATTATGGGGTTTGTTGCTATGGGAATCCTGTGCATTAAAGCATGTTCTCAATGACAATCAAGCCACAGTTGTAGCCGCTAATTCGGTCAAGCCATTACGTGGGTGCTAGCAAAGGCTATCATTTTTCTGATTGCAGTTTGTGGACGAAGTCTAGTTAGTGTACAGCCCCTGCAGGCGGTTTGTGGACGGTTTTTGTCCAGCAAGCCTACATGATTCAGTATTGAGAAACGTCTTGCACCAAGACGAGGACATGACATCTAAAAACATGTATTTGTGGCTATTTTGGTCCACTGAAGGTCAAAAATACAACTATTATGCGACCACCAGCAGCCACTTTGGACATATCAGTTCGATTCTCTAAAAGTCACGGTCAAAAAGTCACTAAAGCTCTTTGCTATGGACGGTCGAATAATCCATAGTCCGCTTCGTACTATGGTTATTCGTCGGCATGTCAGATCCGACTTCCGACACCCTGATAAATGAATATTCCTAATCCTAATCCTAATATAACCCTAGTGTGTAGATCACAAGTGGTTATTGGAACATAGGGATGTTGGAACAGTAAGGTTTTAGACCATTGGCCAGTCACCCTGTCCACACTACAGAGCCAATTCACAGGAAATAAAATACCAGGAACTTCCCAGGGAGTTTGAACCCCAACACCACCCTATTTTTGTTTCACACTTTTCCAAGAGAAAATGTACACACTCGGTATGCTAAACCTGGGGTTATCTCACTTCCTACACCCAAACATGGGAGGCTAGGATTGACAATTTATGTGTGAAAATACCCCAAGAGTTTCCTGGGAAATTTGTCTGGTGTAAAAGGGGCTAAAATTGTTTTTTATTTATAACTAAACACCGCTGTACTCTAATCCAGATCAGCCATCAGTCAAGAAAGTGGACACAAAGTTGTGTTTGATTTCTATAATTGAGTAAATATTTATTTGTAAAATTACCTGATACATGAATTAATTAAAAAGACAGATACAGTGTTGCATATTTGATCTCAGCCCGTTTCATTGAAACACCTGTACTTTGGCACAACAATTTGGTAATCAAAGAAAACTCATACTTTGAAAAAAGAAGATTCAAGGTCCCAATATCATGTCGAGGCTCTGCACTTCTGGCCATCAATCTTTTAAGGGGTTAGGTTTAGCCCCGAATTTGTACGCACTGACACAAAAAAACAGTGACAATAAGCCACAGTTGTAGCCACTAATTGGGTCAAGTCTTGGCATGTGGAATGACAATCCTTCCGTTGCAATGAAATGTACTTTTACTAAGCACGTTTTTGAATCTGCATTTGAAAAGTATTCTTAACTTTTAAAATAAATTTTAAAATCTGAAAGTAACAACTTTGTCTTTGTGATAAAATTCCATTTCCATTTTTGTTTTTAAATCAGCACTGAGACAAGAGTTTATCCTAGTTGTTTTCAGGAGACTGGTCTGTCTGTCATATAATTTTGTAACTGGGGAGTGGTGTGAAAAGGAGGGACAATAAGCCACAGGTGTAGCCGCTTTTGTGAAAAAGTGAACTTTTAGACTGGTGACCAAATGAACATTTCAGGCACTGGACCGTGACTCACCTGCCAATTGCTGGCCGATTAAACCCACTGCTGCAGAGGTAATGACTTAAAATTAGGCTAAACTTAACACCAACAGAGGTAAATTATTTATTGAAGCAGTTTGTTTTTATTATATATATTTACGAGTCATTGCATTGAACTACTCATAAAAGTTGAGAAAAAACTGTGGATGATAGATCGATTGTGAGATCACCTTTGTCGCAACCGGACCTACCTGATTTTTTATTTCATATATTAATTCTGGTTGTGAAGCCAAGGATTCTCAGAAAAGCGAACTTAATCCCTGTACTAGCCAAAGAACCCCATGAAGAGAAGACAAGGAAGGAAGTTTTAGTTGTGGGAGGACATAGTTCCCCCGGCGGGAGTTGAACCGGGATCCTAGAGGTGGAAGGCGAGGAAAGATGCCACTATCCAACCCAACCGCCTGACCGCCCATAGTTTGCGATTCGTTGGTTTAAAGCCCAGCTCAAGAAGAAAAACAGAAATGTTCACAGATTTACTAATACCTTACATGGTAAAAAGATTCTGATGGTAGAAAACTTTCCTTGAAATCTTTGTGCCTGAAGTGTTATTGTTTTTAAATAATGAATGAAATAAGATCCAAAATTAGTTTTCGTTTAAATGAGATGAAAACTCTGCCTCTAGGAATACATACAAAAATACTGAATGCATTTTTACTGTTTTCTCGCAAACGAAATGAGCTGACCTTTTCACAGATATTACAAATATCTTGATTTGTGCAAAGAATGGAAGCATTTACAGTCAGTCTACTAATGTTGAGCTGGGGCTTTAAAGTGCCATTGTGTAATGACGTACTCATATGCATTGTATCTCATTACATGAAAACAAAAATCATAAATTCAACAATACAGACCAAGAATAAATTGCATTATTCAATAAAACAAAAAATATACAAATTAACTACAAAAATAGGTGATAATTTAATTTCCTCCTGAATTTTACTACCAGCCAAACATGTATTCCAACGTCTTGCTGACAACATTTGAAGATTTCTGCGGAGTGGAACTTCCTTGTAGAACCTTCACACAAATAAAATGACAAAAATTGATTCAAATTTAGACATTCAAAAAAGAGTATGCTGAGACTCCCTTGAGTGTATAATATAATATGAGCAAGGACCATAGTTAACCATAGTTCGACTAACTCTAATTGAACTCACGCTAGTCAACGATGGTTGGACTAGTCTAGTCGACTATTCATGTCCAGCCTATCGAGGTTGGTCGCATTGCCAGTTACCAATAGCCGTTTCATAAGCACAGTGCAGAGGGGACCAGTTATTTTAAATCTTTCTGGTAATGAAACCAAGGGGTCCTCAAAAGTAACTAGTACTGTAACCAGTAGGCCTGAAGACAATAGACCTTTATCATGCTGCCACCATCTTGGTCATGTTCCCTGTATACAATAACAGTAATAGATGCTCATATTCATTGTACAAAAAGGAACTGGACTATTTGCCCTTCCAGCCTCGGTTTGGTTACATTGGTTTGAATGGGAGAAGATCAAAATGGCCGCACCATGATAAAGGTCCATTGAGCACAGAGATGACGATGAAGAAGGTTTAGTCTTATACAGTGGAGGGAACCCCAGAACAGGGAAATCCAAATTAATCAGGTCGGGACTTAAAACCCAATCCACGTGCAAGGTTCCGCTCTAAGGAGGGATTCGAACCGGGGTCCACAGAGGTGAAAGGCAGGGCAAGATCCCACTGAGCCAACCTGATCCCCGATTACACTTACATGTAGGTTGTATTTTGTCTGACAAATATTTTTTCTTACCTCATGGTTGCTACTTGCCGCTTTATACGCAGCCGTCAGGGGTCTGATTGGTGTTCGTTTGCTCGTCTCAGCTTCCTCGCTCTGTTGCATTATGGGATACCTAGTGGGAGTTTCTGTATTTCGGGCGCTGACATTGCATTGATCCCCTCCCTCCATAATGCTCTGTGGAATAAACAAATTCGTTTGAATAATTGACCTGAAGCACATGACGTCACTGCGGTGGGTCACCCTCACGTACAGGTCCAAAGGAGGTTGCTCATTGGCCCATCCTGTATTCTAAACACACTTGATCAAGGACCATATTTCAGCTAATGTGATCAAACTCACGCTAGTCAACGATGGTTGGACTAGTCTAGTCGACTATTTACGACCAACCTATTAGGGTTGGTCGCATCACTGGTTACCAACAGCCGTTTCATAAGCAGCGAAAAGCTACAGGGAGGGGGGGGGGGGACACATGGGAGGGCAAGTGCCCCCCCCCCATGAAAAAACTCTGTTACATGTAATTCATTAAAAAACTTGGACCCTGGCCCCCCCCCCCCCCCCCCCCCACTGAAAAGAAACACCCCTCTGTGCCCCCAATTGAAAAAATCCTGGTTACGCTGCTGTTCATAAGCACAGTGCAGAGGGGACCAGTTATCAGAAAAGTGATAACGTTCATTCTTTTATGGTCGCATGGATGCGACATGTTTAGAATCGTTCGCACTTCAACTTCAGTGCGCATGTACTGCATACGTCACTAAAAACCAACCACTAGTTAATCATTGGTCCCTGATCAAACTGCTCTTAGCTTCACGTTTCCATGAAATGTAAGATTCTATGTTCCCTTCCATTGAGCTGTACACAAACTGTACCTGCAGGAAGTCCAGGCTCTCTGGCTCTTTTGTAAACATGTGATGTTCATAATAATAAAATTTTATTTAATTTTTAGGGAGAACAAAGAAAAGTTGACTAGAACGTGATTTTAATCTGCGACTTCCGGATTAACGTGCAGGCGCTCTACCAACTGAGCTATCTACACATGTAGCCCAACAATGGCAGTCTCCTTATTCTGTCAATGTCTTTGTTAAGGGGGTGCCAGTTACATTGCTAATATATGTACATGCTAGAAGAAGTCAGACATACCTTGTCAATACATGGTGTCACACCAATCATGATGTTACCAGCTACCACTTTACCGTTCTTGCCCAGGGCTTTCTTTGCTTGTAGTTTGGAGCTGTAGTGGAGATGAAGCCAGTTACCGTTGCTAGCAACCTGGAAAAGAAACCATAAACACAGGGATAATAATAATAATAATAAAAATTACATTATAGGGCGCTTCATACGGGTGTTTCTAAGCGCACAGTATTTATCCTGCAAGGTATTCGGAGTTATGAAGTATGAGACCTGTTCCTTTACATAGCACCATGTAATGGTTCACAAGGTGCTGTGGCACAATCTGCAGCCGATCCAACCATGAACACCGGGGCGAACCCCTTCTCTTTGCGATAAGTGCACTGGGTTCTTTTACGTGCATTACACAACAAACGGGACCTACGGCTTTACGTCCCATCCGAAGGACGCAGCAATAATGGTTAAGTGTCTTGCTTAAGGACACAAGTGTCACGACCAGGATTCGAACCCACACTCTGCTGATCGGAAACACCAGAGCTTGAGTCCAGTGTTCTTATCTGCTCGGCCACGACACGCGAGATGAGAGTCAGTGCTGAAAAAAAAAGTCTGAAAATAGGATCCAATTTAAGGAGGTATGTTCAAATGCTGGCATTTCAACCTTTTGGTAATGCCTGGAGATATAGATTGAAATGAGCTTCTTAGAACAGTATCCTCAGCACTAGAGAAGTAGAGCAAAGAGCAAGATTTCTTCATACCTGAAGAAAATAACATCAATTTTTTTCACCAGTCAGACATAAAAAGTCTGAAGAATCTCATCCCTGTAAACATCTTTGACAAACCCATCATTAAAATTATCTGTGATCAAGCTTATTGAAAAAGGGGCTTAGGTTTGATTTGATTGGTAATTACACATTGAACACACAAGTGCCAACAACAGGAAGAATGGGAGATGATGAAGAAATGATCAGTTTGATATGGGGGAGTACTCAAATCAAAAATTAAATGAGAAATGAAATCAGTAATGAAAATAAAAAAGAAATCAGTAATGAAATCAGAAATGAAATCAGAAATGAAATCAGAAATGAAATCAGAAATGAAATCAGAAATGAAATCAGAAATGAAATCAGTAATGAAATCATTAATGAAATCAGAAATGAAATCAGTAATGAAATCAGAAATGAAATCAGTAATGAAATCAGAAATGAAATCAGAAATGAAATCAGTAATGAAATCATTAATGAAATCAGAAATGAAATCAGAAATGACATCAGACATAAAATCAGTTACTAAATCAGAAATGAAATCTTTAAATAAATCAGAAATGAATAAAAATCTGTAATAAATTCAGTAATGAAATAACAAATCATAGGTTTGTTGATGAACAAATCATAGGTTTGTTGATGGCAAGAAACATCCTACAAGAGTGACACTGTCATGGAGCACTTACCACATGCCTGAGGATGCTTCCATACTGTGAAAATTGCTGAATGATAAACGATGTTGCTGCTGGTGGGAAACTGCAATGTGATAGATACATGTAACATTACTGCAACTTAAATATGCCCGATATCTGCACACAATCACTGACGAAACACAAGCTATACTGCTTTTTAATACATGTATGCTAAATTTGCATCGGGGATAAAGAATATTATTTGTGTTTTACCCATACACTGGTGTGTGTGAAGCACTGTACTTTCCCTAAGCCCTGTGAAGAAAATCCACAGGCTTATTACTTGGGTGGGATTCAAACCCACAACCTTTACCAATCTAGAGCAGATGTCTTACCACTAGACTGCTTTTGTTATATTTAAACTCACTATTAAAATGGAAAAACCAAATTTGTACGGACGGGCCGTTAAGGTGTGTTAATTTGAAGAAAAAAAAAATTTGAATGAACACACTTTTCCAAAAACTAATAATGCACTCTCCAGATACACACGCATGTAACGCAATGACTTACACATCTACCAACAGGATTTATATAATAAGAATGGTCTTTCATGATAGATTTTATTTTATTTATTTCTTTGCATCGGAGATAAAGAATATTATTTGTGTTTTTTACCCACACATTGTACATGGTTAGGCCTGATTGCTTCGTTCTTGAAAGGGCCAGGGCACCAATGCATTTTCTTCTTGAGAAAGGGACCTCTATGAGGAAATTGTAAATTTCTATTGGAACATTTCAAGGGCACCAAGGCAATGACCCGGGGCAACGGAGGCAATTGCTGGCCTGGTTGCTTCGTTCTTGAAAGGGCAAGGGCACCAAGGCATTTTCGTCTTGAGAAAGGGCACCTCTATGAGGATATTGTAAATTTCTATTGGAACATTTCAAGGGCACCAAGGCAATGACCAGGGGCAACGGAGGCAATTGCCTCCAGTGCCTCCATGAAGTATCAAGCCTGTATGCTTTTTAGGTGTTCGGCTTTTAGCCGAAAACCTATTGTTATTGTTAAGTTTTTTTTTTTTTTTTTTAGGTGTTCGGCCAACAGCCGAACAACTATTGTTATTGTTCTGTTTTTTTTTTTTTTTTTTTTTTTTTTTTTTTTTTCCTCGTGTTCTTCTTTCCCTGCGAACCTTCTCCGCCAATTTTGAGAAAAACTGAAACTTGTATGAACTTGAAACTTCTCATGAACATCAACCTCGGTGAGTAGACGGCACCGCCACTTTTTGGGAATGGCGACGTCATTGATGACGTCATTACGTTAAATAAACGTTAAATAAACCTTAAATAATTTGAAAAATCATATCTGCAAAACCAAAGGAGCTACGTTCAAGATTTTTTTTTAACATGAAACCTCTTATAAAGATCTACAAATGCGGTGCACAACGTGACCCCATTTGACCTTTACTTCCGGTCGAAACCGGAAGTTAAAGTAACAAATCATGTTATTTTGGGCTCTAGAGCCTAAGTGAATGAAAATATGAAAAAATGGTCAATGCATAATATTTTCTTTAACTCAAGAACATTCTAAAAATATGATGTGTGACGTCATAGCTACGTCACAACGAAAATGGTACACGAGGTCGAAAAAAAAATTATTTTGCTATCTCAAAAAATAGAGCATGTACGGACTTGAAACTTACCACGTATTTAGACCAAAGTGTGTACATGACAAAGAACAAAATTTGGAATGATGACGTCATCGATGACGTCATTATATTAAATTGAAGTTTTTTATTAAAATACTCATATCTCCAGAATCAGATATGCTACATACATGATCTTTACACCATATGAAAGGTCATGAAGTATTAAACAAATCTTACACAGGGTGTGACCCCATTTGACCTTTACTTCCGGTCGAAACCGGAAGTAGTAGTTTGTTTTATAAAAAATCGTATCTGAATAATATTATTTAGTGTATTAATATAATTACTTAATTTTAAGGCCCTTCGACGATTCTACAAATGTTTACAATGTGTGACCTCACTTGAATGTAGTTTATGACCTTTGAAAATATTACATTGATGACGTCATCAAATGTTACAGTTTGTTACGACGACGAGTTTAAAAATAATTTTTTTTTTTTTTCAATTTTATTTTTTTGAGCAAACTACGTGTTGAATTTTTTGGTAATAGATAACGACTATAAAAGCCCAATTGTGAAATTTGAACAAAATTGGCCGTTGCATAACGAAGTTATATTAAGGTGAAAAGTGCCGTTTTTAGCGCGATCGGCGATAAAGTCTGTACAGTTCCCTCAATGTATTGCACCACGTGCGTGTGCACTCTAGGCTTTTACTGCATGCTGTGTATAATACCTACATGCGACAAGTCAGGTCTTGTCACAGTTCATCGAACTTTGCGGTGTGTTGTTAAGTTCTGCGTGTGGGTGAGGGTGTGTGTGTGTGTGTGTGTGTGTAATAATGGCGACGCAAAGAAAAACATGCAAGTCATGCCAAGTTCAGTCTGGAAATGTTTCCCTTTATGTCATTCTGGTGACTTAATTGTGACAGGGAGAGGAAGAGGAGACTTTACTGAGACGATCACATGCTCACGTGAGTTGTTTGATGTATAATGGTGGAGAAAATGCAATTGACAAAATGATCGTCTTTCGTTCTAAATTTACCGATCACGTACGTGCTTACATACGAGAGTCACAATGTGCAACAGCGGGGCCAGAGGCACTTTACCCCCGCGAGAGTTGTTGTCGGGATACGCTGAGTAAAACTGTTTAAAAGTAAAGTTTAAAAGTAAAGTCATCGCCTTTCAAAATGGCTGTGTATTTCTTTAGCCGTGCACACTTGTGTTTATGATGTTTATCAAAGTGGGGTAGTTTTTATAAAACTTTGGTACTTTTTAATACAGATAATGAGCTCGGAATTTGAATCTGTCAAATGTCAGATTGACTGTACAGTACACCAGTGTTCGTGATGTTACAAAATAAGACCGTTAATTTGATATAGCGCCACCAACGTTCACTAGCGATACACACTTTGTTTTATTGACACCGCATAGATGCCGAACAAAACGGAGGGCAGCAAGGGTTAATGTTTTGATAAAAGGCAATATGAATACTATTTTGAACACACAACCTGGCGGCAGCCAATTGCACGGCGTGGAAAAGGAACACTTTGGAAAGCACGAAAACATTGTTTTTCCTGGCAGTTAAAACCAAAAAGGTAACTTGTTTTTCCTCCAGGAGTCGAGTTACAATAAATGTATGCGGTTCTTTATAATTCTTAGTGACCTGAGTTGACCTCGCTTCCTGCCCAAACCGGAAGTCCCCATGAAATACATATGATAAAGCTCTTTTTAATTAATTTCATATTCATATTTAAAGGTTTTATTTGATTTCACTTTCAATATATCAAACAAAATCAAAACCATGTGTTATACGGTGTCTCATAGAGACCATTATGTTGCTTTAAATGTTAATTCCTCCAAAATTTTCTTCAAATAAATAACTCAAAATTGAAATTAAACTGAACCTTGAAACTGTGCATATACTTGAACCTCAATATGAAGACGCGAAATAAAACAATGACGTCATGATGATGTCATCAGATGTTGAGTTACAATAAATCAAAGTTTAGTCATTAAATCAGAACTCCTGAAGTGCACAATGGATTTTTATAATCTACACATCATCGCAAAGGTCTTTTGGAAACAATTTAAATGTCTCAAAGAAATGACCCCAATTTGACCTTGTATTGCGGTTCCAACCGGAAGTTGAAGGAAAGAATTGTTATAAAGCCATTCTTTTTTAGTTCTTTGGTCAGTATAAAACGAGCTTTGGACAGTGGTTTCAGTGTGTGAGTAGGTAAAGGACTCTGCGTTTTCAAGTTTAAAACTGATGACGTCATTACATTAAACAGCGTCCTCTGGTAACAAGTTTCAAATCAATGGTGCTACGACACTAATTGTAACGGCTTTTTTTTCCTCGTGTTCTTCTTTCCCTGCGAACCTTCTCCAGCAATTTTAAACAAAAGTAAAGCTTGTACAAACTTAAAACTTACTGTGTACATAGGCAATAGTGAGAAGATAACCCGCCACTTTTTTGGAATGATGACATTTGTCAAGAAACGGGAGTTGTTACAAAGTGTGGTACAAGTTTAACTATAAAAACCAAACATTGTATACAAATTCATCTTTTTATGTTCAATGTTTTTGAACTACGTCATTATGTAACGTTCAACCGAACACCGTATTTTTGTAATAAACAAAAATTCTATGTCTAGTTTTTTCCTCGTATTCTTCTGCCTGAACCTTCTCCGCCAATTTTGAGAAAAACTGAAACTTGTATGAACTTGAAACTTCTCATGAACATCAACCTCGGTGAGTAGACGGCACCGCAACTTTTTTGGAATGGTGACGTCATTGATGACGTCATTACGTTAAAAAAACGTTAAAAAAACCTTAAATAATTTGAAAAATCATATCTTCAAAACCAAAAGAGCTACATTCAAGATTCTTTTTTGACATGAAACCTCTTATAAAGATCTACAAATGCGGTGCACAACGTGACCCCATTTGACCTTTACTTCCGGTCGAAACCGGAAGTTAAAGTAACAAATCATGTTATTTTGGGCTCTAGAGCCTAAGTGAATGAAAATATGAAAAAATGTTCAATGCATAATATTTTCTTTAACTCAAGAGCATTCTAAAAATATGATGTGTGACGTCATAGCTACGTCACAACGAAATTGGTACACGAGGTCGAAAAAAAAATTATTTTGCTATCTAAAAAAATAGAGCATGTACGGACTTGAAACTTACCACGTACTTAGACCAAAGCGTGTACATGACAAAGAACAAAATTTGGAATGATGACGTCATCGATGACGTCATTATATTAAATTGAAGTTTTTTATTAAAATACTAATATCTCCAGAATCAGATATGCTACATACATGATCTTTACACCATATGAAAGGTCATGAAGTATTAAACAAATCTTACACAGGGTGTGACCCCATTTGACCTTTACTTCCGGTCGAAACCGGAAGTAGTAGTTTTCTATATAAAAAATCGTATCTGTATAAAATTATTTTGTGTATTAATATAATAACTTAATTTTAAGGCCCTTCGACGATTCTACAAATGTTTACAATGTGTGACCTCATTTGACCTTCATTTCCGGTCGAAACCGGAAGTATAAGTTTGTACATACAAAATTGTGTATCTTATTAATGAAACGTGGTACATTAATAATCATTAAATCAATTTTGAGCTCTCTGGCAATTCTAGATGTTATGCACAAAGTGTGACCCCATTTGACCTTTAAATCCTGTCAAACCGGAAGTTGAAGTTTAATATGTCAAACCTTCATGCATAAAGATAAAAAAGTACAAATAAATATTTCGCCCGTCAGCATAGCACAAACAGACAAAAAACCTGCACACAATAATGACCTTAAAATTACGTAATTAAGCCGAACACCGTGAGTTTGTTCACAAACTCTCAATTTCTAGTATTATTATTATCATTAGTTCAGATACATGTAGCTTCACTTACCCAAAGACTGTGACCCACGTTTCGTCCAATACACCATCAGGGGTGATTGATTCTCTAAAACAAAATCATGAATGGGAGAAAAAGATCAGAATTTTAGTTTGCTGTAACACCATGTATAAAAACAATTATCTCTAAGCAAATTTGAATCCTCAGTTTTGATTGGTCGATCCACAGCAACAAGAGTGTGATATTTAGTCATATTGCACGGCCCATATCACACCCTGTTCTCTAATGCGCTGTTTTTACACATTTTCTAACTCCTATCTTCAGAATTCATTGTAAATTCCCTGCAAATTCAAAAGTGGCGTGTTTGCTTGAAGATAAATTCGATATCACACGCGCGCTCGTGGAATACAGAAAATAGCGAGTCTGCATCCCATATCCAACTCGGCCTGTGGCCTCGAGTGACAAGGATCTATGTGCGAGTTATATAAAACAATATTGAATGCATTCCATTCGTGCATTGGTGAGAATAGTTTATAATCACTTAGTGAAATCTGGCTTTTTCATTTCACTCGGCTTTGCCTCATGAAATGGAATAGTCCAGATTTTACCTCATGATTATATTCTGTGACAATGCACTACATGTATGTATCCAATATTTGTACATCACATGTATATCATCAGGTTAAGAGGGTACATGTATGTTTTAATTAAAACCACTCACCCCTGTGTGTAAAATGGATCAATCTGAGCAGGTGAGGAGGGTGTCTGCCTGACATTTGGTGAGAACAGTCGACTATTACCAGGGGTACCTTAATTGGATATAACATAGCGATTAAATCATACAGCTAAGAAAAATCTCAACAAATCAAAGGCATATATATGTATATTCTGCACTCTTGTTTCTTTTTACTTTCCCATTTCCTTGTGTTCATTTGTTCACTTCTTGTGTGAGCTGAGGTATGGATTTCACAAAGCGCTAGGACTAGTCTTATCTCGAGTTAGGATGAGTAACTAGTCTTAAGTTATATGACTAGTCATAAGTTAGGACTAATCCTAAACTAGGATTAGTTTTGTGAAATCCACCCCAAATCTACCCATTGACACTGAGGAATTTAATCCTGAACTCTCTACAGAACTAGGATCTTTCCTCACTCTCCTGTTTCTTTTTCTTAAAGATAATCCAAAACCAATATGCTAACCCAAGTAAAGTGGTACCTGTGAGGTCAGAGTTGGTTCTTATGATTGATTTACCACAGGCCTTTACAAATTTGACAGCAAAGATTGCATACTTTCCAGGGAGCTGAGATGGTTTGGGGAATGAAAGAATTGTCCCAGAGTAATAATGTTTATGTGCAATGAGGCAGCATGGTTGGGCCATGTGGTTCAGCAAGGCGGCTTGGCAGCAGCTGTTGTAGATGGTATGCCAGAGGGATGTCATCGTTCAGTGGGTCGACCAAAGATGCGCTGAGTGGACAACATCTGAGAATGGTCAGGGTGTGATACCACGGAACTCAAAGCGGCAGCACTGGAAAGATGGGCTGTTTTAGGAGTGTTGCCAGTGATTCCACTGTGTACAATTTGTGGTGGAGACCACGGAAATGATGATGATGCAATGAGCATTCTACGTGGTGGATAAAAAGGGCTTATTTAAAAATCTTACTTTTACTTTTGTGATCAACTATCATTAGAGAAAATAGGTGATGTTTGAAGCTTTGCATGGTGTGGGAAATAGAAAGAAACTAAGCTTCAAACATCACCTATTTTCGCTCTACGGAGAGCTTAGCATCCATCACCTAAAGTCACTGGAAAGAACATCCATCAAACGTGCCAAGCTTATCAACAGCCTGACTTTCCTGAAACGCTGCCGAAATGCTGACCTGATACCTCAAGGCCTCCAACTCCATGACCCTATCTGCACCAACCGCTCCAAGCACATACTGCATCGCGCCAGTGTAGCACTACTCCGAGAACGTATCACCGCTACCAGAGCACAACTAGCCCAGTTGGACCAAGACTGTTCTACTCTACGACAATCTCTACAGTCTACCCTCAACACACAAGATTTTTCCAAGATCCAAGAACTCAACCAAGCCACCACCATACACCATTTCCAGTCTACCCGCAAGACACAAGTCATCAAGTTCTCCCAGCTTTGGTCTAACAAAACAGTCGAGTCCACAGACAAAAGAGATTTTAACAAAAGAGATAACCGTGGCACTCGACCTTTTGTTACCAAACCACACCTCCGTAGCGCTAAAGCCTTCACACAACACACGGTTGTGAACCTTAGCCAACGACGTCTCAGCCCGGTAGAAACCAAGATCCTATCTAAAGGCATGAACTTCGCCCTCACCCCCCGCACGATACCCATCAAAGACATCATCCAGTCCACTGAACTAGCACTCCAACATCTAGACAAGACAGCCGCTAATCAAGTCCGCATCGAGATCCTGCAAACCCTCAAGAACGCCAAGCTACCCAAGTCCAACACCAGCAAACAAGAAATCTCCGCCATCAAAACTCTCCATCGTGACAAGTCCATCCACCGTCCACATCATGTCAGCCGACAAGGGGAATGCCACCGTGGTCATGTCTACCGTGGATTATGACCGCAAGGTGACAGACATCCTCTCAACAGACACATACAGACGCCTCCCAAGAAACCCCATCCCGGCCATCGAAAGGAAGATCACCACTCAGCTCCGGTCCCTCCACCAGTCTCAAGTCATCAACACACCCACGTACCGTCATCTCAAGCCATCTGCATTCTCCTGCCCTCGTTTCTTCGGACAACCCAAGATACACAAGCCTGATGTGCCTCTCCGCCCTATAGTTGCTTCCAGGGGTTCCCCTACATATAACACAGCCCGGCATCTCACCAAGATCCTCCACCCACTGGTAGGCCTCACACCACACCACATCACCAACTCAGACCAGTTCGTCCAAATCATCAAGAACCTTCAACTTCGTCCTTCTGACATTCTCGTGAGTTTTGACGTCGTCTCCCTCTTCACCAACGTACCAACCAAAGAAGCATGCCTCATCGCCAAACAACGTCTCCAAGCCAATCCTACCATCACAGACCGTACAAGCCTCACTCCTGATCAAGTCCACGACCTCCTCCTGACGTGTGTGTCTTCATCCCGTTTCAAGTGGAGAGACCGTTCTATGAGCAGACCTCTGGGGCCACCATGGGATCTCCTCTATCCCCGGTCCTAGCAGATCTGTTCATGGAAGAATTAGAATTGGACACCTTGGAAAAACGCTGATCTTCACCCCAACCTCTGGCTCCGCTATGTTGATGATACCTTTGTGGTATGGCCTCACGGCAAGACGGCACTCCAAGATTTCCTCCTTCACTTGAACAACCAGCATCCGCTCATCAAATTCACTATGGAACCAGAAGAAAATAACACCATCTCCTTCCTAGACGTCCAAGTCACACGCAAACCAGACGGCACCCTCTCACACACAGTTCACCGCAAGCCGACCCACACAGACCGGTACCTACACAGCGCTTCATTTCATCACCCACGCTTCAAGTCTGCAGTCCACAACACATTGGTCCGTCGTGCTTTCAGCACCTGCGACCAGGACAGCTTGAAACAGGAACTCCACCACATCAAGACATCACTTAAACTCAACGGTTACAAACGATTCAACTTAAGCCCGCCCAAGCCAAGCCTCCCTCCAGAAGAACGACCACAGTTCAAGTCAACCATCACCCTACCATACATCGGCCACGCATCCCACAAGCTCCAGCGTATCTTCACCCAAGCACAAGTCAAGATCTTCCACACGGCACCCAACAAGATTCAAGCATCACTTCAAACACACAAGGACCAACAAGACACACAGGACAAGGCTGGGGTTTACCGCATTCCATGTGAATGTGGTAAAGTATACATCGGAGAAACCGGCCGCAACTTCACCACAAGAATCAAGGAACACCAAGCACACGGCAGACGAGGTCATCTGGACAAATCAGCCATCATCAAACATTCACACGAACAAGACCATCGCATCAACTGGAAAGACACCAAGCTCATCGTTCCTGTCCAGCACTGGCACCAACGCAGAGTACGAGAAGCCTTAGAAATACAAGCACACAACACAGTTCCACAAGACATCGGCTTTTTCATCAACAACATCTGGTCACCACTACTCAAGCCCACTCTTCCACCAGCAGCCCAACACAACACTGACACACCCCAGCGCACACACATTCAGCCAGCAACCATCCGCCACACATCACCGGTCAAGAACAACTTGGATCCTTCCCCCCAACATGTGCATCCTCCCAGCCATACTTAAGCCTCAGCATCATCAGCAGTCCAGCATTCTCCTGAAGACGATCAGAGTATACTGTTCGAAACGTCGAGACCACACCGGCTCTTTTCAGAGCCAACACATCTCACAAAAGAGTTATTTTACATGGTTGTACCCGCAAGCTTACTAGTAATAGTTTCTTCCTATTAGAGAAAATGTCAAAATAATACTTACTGGCATTAAATGAAGCCTGTGGTTGAAGAGGAGTTCTTGACATTGATAAATCCAGCTAATTAAAAACATAAATTTCTTTTCAATTTTAATGATGTAAAAACAACTATAAGGTACAAACCCTCCTACTGTCTGGCCATTCAATATCATAAACTAATGGATAACTACAGGAGAGATAACTATTATTTGTATTTTTGCCCATACAACAATGTGTGTTAAGCACTGTATACTCAGTACTTCCCACCCCCCCCCAGGTCCTGTGAAGAAAAACTCACAGGTATACATATTCCTCGGGTGGGATTCGAATCCACGACCCCCGCCATTCTAGAGCAGATGTCTTGCCAACTAGACTACCGAGATTGCCCGGCAGCTACAGGCAGTTCGAATCCTATTAGCAGCGGGTACCACAACCATTATAATAGATATTGATTTTTGCATCGGGGACAAGAATATTACTTGTAAAAATTAACAAGATGCAAAAATATACACCCTTTTTATCGAACTACCGAGACATGATTCCTTACCTGTTGTCTCTCTGGGGTTCCTCCATACATTCCTCCTACTGCTGGACTGCTCTTTAGTGATTCTACATTGTCAAACAAAGCAGCTACTGGTGGTGCTCCAGTCTTATCTTTGGGTGTACGTGTAACAGAGGCCCTGCAAGAAAAAAGGCTTTGTATATTAGCAGCAGGGTTCTCCCCAGGATTTTTCAAAACTGCGGGGCATTCTGGACCCAAATTTTGAAAGTGTGGCCGAAGCACACTGAATTGGTAGCAGTTCCTTGGAATGTTTATAATAAATTTAATGTTTAGGTTTGGTTTGAAAAGCTCTACTGTTTAAGATTTTTGTGAATTTGATACTAAAGTCATTTTTTTTTCCTGTATCGGCCGTAATTTCTGTGCATCGGCCTGTAATTTAAGCATATCGGCCCGATACGCTAGCTTGTGCACGGGGGAGAACCCTGAGTAGGCTGTCCAAATTGAAAATAGTGCATCCATTTAAGAACAGGACGTCAAAGTTTTTAAAACACCAATTAATAGTTTGGTGTCCAATTGGAAAACGATATGTCCAAGAACAGGGTGTCAAAATTTGAGCTAGTGTGCCCAATTATAGGACAGAGTGTCTGCACTTTTTAAAATGTGAGTCCACCTAAGAACAGCATGTTCAAAAAAAGGTGTCAAAATTTAAAAGTGTGTTCAACTAAGAACAGGGCATGCATCCAAATTTAAAACAGTGTGTCCAATTAAGACAGGTTGCCCATATGTACACCAGGCATTTCCAATTAAGAACAGTGTGTCCAAATTGAAACCAGTGTGTCCCAATTTAAAAGGATGCCAAAATTTTAAACTAAGAACAAGCCTAGATTTAAACAAGTGTGTCCAGCTAAGAACAGGTTCTTTAAACAAGACGGGCATGGTTTCAAATAGTTAGTCAGTTCACAAACCAATACTACCACAAAATCAAAACATTGACAATAGACCCCTTGCATATGACATCACAAGCTCAAACAGCGCCCTCACTGAGGTCAAAAGAAGAATGATCAGAATGACTGAGAGTTGTTTGACCTCAGCGATGGTGGCCTACACAAGGAGTTTACTCATGAACCAGTTGAAACCGGATGACGTGAATACATATAAATTTTCCCCCTGCCTGGAAACGGAAACCGTGTAAAGACGCCAGTCAGTAATTTCGGACCACTGGAGCAAAGGTCAACCGGTCAATCAACTGCGGAGCGTGAACAGACCACACACACATCGTCTACACAAGGACAAAAAGGTTTGAATATACTTCACTTGGGCCATTGACAGTTTTTTGTGTGTAATCCTGGATTATAAACCTTCGTCCTTTTGTTCCAAGAAGGGGATCACGAGGCATCTAGAGATGTTCATTCATTGTATTTTGGCTGAATGGAGGTAAGTCAGAGTGGGCCGACAACTGAGCCATGGTTCCGTGTTTAGTACCACTCCTATGCCGTAGGTAACGGCCGATATTTTGCAAATCACGGTGTGGGAATTTGACATTTTCTCGGTTGAGAGACAAAAAGGACAATCCAATAAAGAGAATCTTTGTTCTCGTGGCATTAACAATAAATAATAATAATATGAACATTTGTAATGCGCCGGTATCCGCCAAGCATGACGCTCATGGCGCAATGAACAATAATACAAATAAACAATTAAATAATAAATAAACAATTAAACAGAATAACGATTACTGAACAGGTGGGTTTTAAGAGAGCATTTGAACATTGCAAGTCAGAGGCATTGCAAGTCAGAGTTTCTTTTTGCCAGTGGCAGTGGTACCCTCAAAGAACAAAGATTCTGGCGATTCCACCAAAAGAATCTGCCGGGGGGACGGGTCCACAAAAAAGAAAGAATCCTGGCGACAACTAGTTAAGGTATAGTTTGATTAGGATCAATGAAGTTTGCTTACCTATGGGACATCCTACTGTCAGACCTTGCAATGCTGGATCCACTATCTCTAGCACCGAGGTTAGAGGGGGTTAAACTCTTTGGGGGGCTGGTTCTGGATGAGGACCACAATCTACTGCTGGAAGGCTAAGAGGACAGGGAAAAAAAAACACATTATTATTTGTGTATTCTACCAAAACAACTCAACTTACAGTGATCTCTAGAACAAAATAAGTTCTACTAAGTTGTTCTACTAAGCCTAAAATGTGCACTACACCGTTTAACACACGGGGACGTAATAATAATAATAATAATAACTAGTTCTTATAGCACATTTCACAATAACGCCTCAATGCGCTTTACATTAGTGCCCTGGTCATTGGGCCAATAACATTCCTGTAATCTTTCTCAGCTCCCTGGGAAGTATACAGCCCGGAGCTGCCGTGGCGCTCCAAAGGCTTTTATAAACACACTATCTACCTCTACCCTCGCAGGTACCCATTTATACCCTGGGTGAAGAGAAGCAATTATAGTAAAAGCATCTTGCTCAAGGACACAAGTGTCATGACCGGAATTCGAACCCACACCCGATGACTTGACCACCAGAACTTGAGTCCGGTGCACTACACCGCTCGGCCATGACACGCTATGACAACAGGGATGAGAGTGGATGAAAATGAAAAATCCACGAAACAGCGATGGAGGTTTAGGTGGATTACCAACCACGCCATAACCAGTATCAAGGGCAGCATTCTGTGCTTAAATGTAGATTGGGCTTGAATGTATGTAAATGAAATTTATTATTTTTCAGGGGACATACATGTAGACTCCCAAAATGGCGCAACCAAGATTGTGATGATGACGTCAGACGAACTGGGTAAATAATCCTAATTTTTTGTGAACAAAACTTTAGCAGGACAAGCTAATATTGAACCTGAGAACATGTGTATCCTACCCATTAAACTTCTGGGGATCTGGGAGCTCTGGACCCCACATTATGACTTCACACTTGCATCTTACAAAAAGTGTCACCAACTTCCGGTCATCTGCCTTCCACTGTTATTTTTAAAACCCCTGCCAGCAGTAGGAAGTAACATCAGGGCTTCAGTTGCCCACTGGACCACTGACCAGAGTCCAGTCATTTTAGCAATAGGCCCAGTTTTCCATAAACACACATTTTACATTTTAAGACTGACTAATATTTTTATATTCATAAGCTTTTGAATTCCAAAACATATTTTGGGTCTGTACAAAAATAATTCTTGTCAAGTGAAAGTTATGAGCTATTGGCCTAGACCGCCTCTTCAAAAGTTTCCAATAGACTTTGTGATTTTTTGATGGAAGTGCCCTTTGCAAACTGAAAGTGGCCTTGCCCTCTTGAAATTCCAGGCCTTAACAGTTAGACTAAGAACTTGTCCAGCTGAAAAATTCTTGAAATTTAACCCCCCAAATTAGCCTCGCATATAAATGTAAAATCATCTGTAATTCACCCATTATTGCAAGAAAACAGTGTATATCATACTCACTGACACTGCAGGACCCACGTCTCCCATCAGATAGCCCGGCAGGAACATGTTACTGTGTGTTCCCCCTCCTTGATGTCCCGATCCAGAGGATGGAGGAGACCCCAGGGTCATTGGCTCTAGACTGCTGGAATGCATGTAGCTCTGGGAGAAAGAGTGGCTAGGGTTTAAACCTAAGAACAGGAAGAAACATAAACACCAATGAAGATTTGGGATTAGCTGAATATAAATTCTGTGCCGCACTGTCACTTACTGCTACATGTATGACTTCAGGGCTCGAATTTGGGCTAAAATTCCACAGGGCTTGAAGCTCAAAATTTTTACCGGACCAGAATTTATTTTACAAGACCAGAATCTTAATGAGAAAGAATTTTCTACAAAGTATAAAATGGAAAATGTTTTTATTTGAACAAGCACTAAGAGAAGATTTGTCTCATTTGTCTTGAGGGTAAGTATATTTTGATACTCAACAGAATTGAAAGATATTGATCAGATTCAAAGTCAACATTTTGAACATCGTTTCTCGTGTTTCTTTTTCTTTTATACACAGTGAGGTATTATTATTCAATTGAAAAACACAAGACCGCCGGACTTGTCCGGTCTTGAGTTTACTGGCCCGAGGCTAAAAGCACTGGCCTCAGGCCTGTGGTCCAGTGTAAAATTCAAGCCCTGGGTGGTGGTGGTGGGGTATACGGCTTTAAGGCGAGGACTGGGGATGTGGGGGTGGTACAGTGTGTGTAGAGTTATCAGGCTTGATAATCTTCCAACTTTAATATGATCTCTGATTTCTTTGCCGTCAGAAAAATCAGCAAAATTGTTGTTAAATAGCATGAAAAGTCTGTAAATCCTATACTATGTGGACTTAACGTGGTATCTGTGCTTACTGCACCTTATTCTGCACTGCAGCGCTATGAGTATGACCTGTACCCATCTAGGCTCTAGTCTTTGCACCAGCAGTTTTCTTGCGACGTTTACCTCAAATGTTCATGCAGTATGAACAGCGACACGAAAAAGACAAGAGGATTACACTACAGGTCACAGCACTGTACAGTACGCATGTGCAACAGCATCATGGCTCCGATGTTTGTTGTCTGTAACAGCTCTGAGATTTTTCATAAAATTCCACCAAAAGAAGTTATCGCATCTTTGATGTAATGTACTCCAGTCTCTCACTCTCAGACACTTACCAAGAGATCATCTAGGGAAAAAAATTGTGTACCAAAGTCTGAATTCAAAAGTTGATGTCTAAAATGTTGGTCATACTCATAGTCATAGCATTCGTAGGGCCAAGAAGCGGAGGTAGTCCAGCGTATTGGCACTATTTATGGGGCTATTTTGAACTCAGCGCGAGGGTGTCCTTTCCTGTACTAAATCATAATGCTCATCATTCAGTCATACTACTACTTGAACTAGTGACGTCATACACTTAAGGTTTATTCAAAAGTTGATGTCAAAATGTGGGTCAGAGGCTTCTGAGGGCCAAGGAGTAGACCCAGTAACTGGGCTGCTGTACTCCTTTTTTTTTAGATTTTGACATTATCGGTCGTACTACAAGCATGATCCTGGACAACAGAGTGGATTTAAAATGAATCTGTGATACCCTGTTCAAAACAATTGCCAAAGACTCAACAGAATTACTGGAAATCACCTACTGGCTTCTCAAGATATCAAAGATTAAATAAAATGCATTTAATTGTACTCCAAATCGGTGATTTTTTAGCCAACAAAAAGGGCATCTGTTAGGATCTGCATTTTACTACTAATATCACGTGACATCAACTACTGTTTCCTTATGTGTAAAAAGTTGTAATAACGCTACAGGATACCAATCCCCATACGCCAACACGCAATCCACACTGGAGTGTATACATGTTCCATTGGTTATGATTGGCCGAGCACACGCTCTACACAACTGGTATCCTGCATTGACTGCGCAACACAATACTGAATATGCAAGTCAGGGCATCAACGAACACGCAATCCTATTTTTTTCGGAAACAGTCGTTGATGTCATGTGATACTGATATAGTTTTAGTAGTAAAATGCAGATTGTAATGACTGCACTTTTAATTAGTTGCCCTAAAAAATCATTGATTTGGAGACAGAAAATGATTGTTAGTCAGTGTTAGTACAATTAAATTATGGCTTTTAATTTTATGCATTTTATTTCATCTTTGATCTTGACTTTGAGAAGTACAGCGCCCCAGTTACTGGGTATAGCCAAGGAGCGGAGGTAGTCCAGCATTAGACCCAGTATCAGTAACTTGGGCGCTGTACTCCTTTTTTGAGATTTTGACAGTATTATGACTAGATCTCTAGATGACTATGGGGAGTATGGCTGACCGATAAAAATAATGTCAAAATCTCAATAAGGACTAGGAGTAGGAGTAGGACTTGGAATTGGATTGGAAGGAGTACAACCCCCCAGTTACTGGGTCTAGTCCAGCGTATTGGCACTATTTATGGGGCTAGTGTGTCATCTGTAATGAAGTTGCACAAGGTCTATGTCAATGAAGACAAAGTGCCACTTGTCCCTGAATAATAAAGAATCAACCTTTCTGTGTGTTGTGTATGTGTATGGTGTACGGGGCTAAACACCGCCTATTTACGACACCATAATTTAATTCTTTATAACTCCACTTCTCTCCGAATTTCCCACCAAAAAAATGGCAATAGACAGACATTTTTATTTTCCCAAATACTTACCTTGATATTCCATTCCAATAGGATTACAAAGGATGCAGGCAATTGCAAGTATTTAATTTTTGATGGAAATAAAACTTTAAAATGAGAAGGCCAAATTCCTTGATTTTTGAATTCGCACTGCAGCGTGGGAGAGTTGTCAAAAGAAAAAGCAGAATGAAACTATTGAGGGCGCTTTCAATTAATACAGTTTCTCACTTCAGTGTCGGACAGCATTTTTTTCAGTTTCTGCCGTCGAAAAGTGCCATCCTCGAAAAAGTTCTATTTTTTAAAGATTCCATTTTCAGAATCGATTCAAAGAAAACAAAATTTCTCATTGAAAATCATTATGACAGTGGCCATTTTGGACTGCAGAAAAAAAACGGTCCTCCATGGCCTAACCTTTCCCCCTTCCAGCCTAAGTTTGGTTACAATGACTTGAATAGGAGAAACATTGTTATTTAATAATCACCTACTCTTCTTATGTAGCCTACACATGCAGGTAGGCGTGCTTTTGGGACTTTTTGGAGATTTATTGCCTTTTTATATCTTATAGTTTAACTCACAACGCTTGGAAAACCTCTTCCCAACGCACGGGTCTTACAAGATGAACGGTAATTTTCTCACAACATTCACAAACAGCAGCAACACTAGGGCAACATTCTATGGGGGCACAAGGGGTGCACTATTTTCCTAGAGGGTACTTTTGGCCAATTAAAACTGTAGTTTCCGTTTGTATTTTTCCTAAAAAAAAACACATTTTCAGCGTTCTTTTTATGCCCTAGTTTTGTATTTTTATCTGACCTGGAGGTCAAACAAATACATTGTCTGCAGCTGCGTGTAAATAAGAAAATAGTTTTAAAAACATTGAAAATTACTACATAAAAGCTTCATGTAACATTTTCAATGCAGGTAGGCCTAAGTTTTATTCTAAAAAGTCCAGATCTCAAATTGGGGGCACCCAGGGGACCGGGGACCGGACATCAGTTGATCAGTGGGGGTGCACGTACCACGTGCCCCCCCCCCCGCCCCCCCCCCCCCCCAGTTTACGCTATTTTGAATGATAAATAACACCTAACTGCTGCAGCTGGGGTAGGATTCCAAAACATTTTTTTTTAATCTGTGCCGGTCATAATAAGTAACTCTATATTCAAATGAAACAAAACTCTTGGCTATTTATAGAGGAACCTGCTCAACTTCTCTGCCAAAGTTAAAGAAACCAAATTGATCCGTTGTACTACTGACGTCAAACGCGCGGCTACCGTCGTTTGCACATGGACTGCAATTTTTGTTAAAGTCAAATTGCATGTGAAGATGAGTAATTTGGTGAGCGTGTAAACGCTGGCGCGTCGCCTAAAATGCGCAGTAGTAGGCCTACACAGTATAAGAACTCGGGGGGGGGGGCTCCTAAAAATGGTGCAACCATAATATTGTGGAATATCACCTTGGTGTGTATTTCAACATCACTTTCGCTGCGTGGAAACAATACCCCCCCCCCCCAATCATTTGAATTAGTGCTAGTGCAAACTCGTCCGGTATGAAATAAAGTCAACAAATAAACTGTATAGATACGCTCATTACATTTGTTTTTCTGTAACTCAATAGTTGAGAGTTGCCAAAAATATTATGAAAAAACAGAAACTGACAACTGTTCACCAAAGACCCCTTTATCCATTAATTGGTATTTAATTTTGACTACCATTATTGTTTTTCAACCAAGCTTTTTCACATTAATGGCAAAAACTCAAATTTAACAAATCGGGGAAACAAATTCACTAAGCTATTGAAACTACATTTTAACAAAAATCTCAAAGACAATGCAATTTTATAGCAATGACGCACATAAAGCATTTTACAATATTGGCCAAGAAGACTAATATTTTTAGGTATAATAATATATAGAACAATCTATTGTAAAGCTACCTTACAAAATATACACTGCAAATAATGTAGGTTTTCCCCGATCATTTTCGACAAATAAGCGGCCAATTTAAACGTTGCGTTATTCTTTTTTTTGCGCGAAAGTAAAAGTTCCTCAAAACTAGAGGGTTAGTTCAGTTTCACAGTGTTAGCCAATGTTCTTTTGCGACATGCGATAAAAAAATAACCATTCATTTTGACGACCCATTCGAACAGCTATTAAATTCACAGCAGCTTTTCGCAGAAATTTCTTGGTGCGCATACTTGTGCTAAATTGAATGTCGGTTTTGTATTGTATAAAAAGAACACCTTACAAGTTAAATCGAATAATAATGCTATTATAAATTGAGATGGCGGTTCCAACTGAAGAGGCCCAAAATTCGCTTTCATACGAATGCATGAAGGGGAGGGGAAAGGGGAGGGAGCCCCCACCCCCACCCTTGCCCACCTCTTTTCCCCAAAATGAGATCGAAAAAATGCACAAATTAATGGTTCGCTGCATCAAAAAGGCCCCCCCCCCCCCTAAAAAAAACATTTTCCCCCAGTCTGAACCTTTTGTCAGAGACCACTTTATTTTTAATACTTTCTGTTGATTTAACATAGCATTAATTAATCAACCAAGCTGTTTCACATTATAAGATCATACAACAATGATTGAGATAGAGAAAAGTATATTTAAAAGAGCAAAGACAACCCATCAATGAAATATACATCGTCATAAACTACGCCCATCAGTGGAATTATACATTTTTATCTGTGTATAGAAAACATTAAAAAGGCACCTTTTGATAAAACACCTACATGTACGAAATAGATTCAACTTGCCTTACGGACTATATACAAATCTTATTAATATCTTTAAGTTTTAAAAGGGAATCATGTCATGTAAATAATATGGCCTATTTCATTGGGGAAAAAAAATTAGATACAGAATGTTTAGTCTTAAAAACTTAACATTTCAGGCTAAAATATTTCAAAGGAAGTTTTCTACCATGATACATGAAAATTATGTGCAAATCTGTAGACAAAAAATTCTAACAAAACAAACCATCCAGTAACCTAACCAGAGTGGAGGGGGGGGGGGAGCCCTCTGCCCAGAACCCTTGCCCCACACTCCTAAAAAAAACCACAAACAAATTAATTATTTCATACATGAAAAGCCCCCCGCCCGTCAAAAAAATATAAATAAATAAAACTTAAAAAAAAGATAAAAAATAAAAATGTCTTTGCCCCGCCCCCCCCCCCCCAAGGAAAAAAGTGTCTGGTTATACGCCACACTGAAACCATCATAATTCAAATATCCTCTGCAAAGTGTTTCATTCCCCTGACGTAGTCAATTTCCTCAAGGGTCAGACGAATTTCCAAACCGGATCCAACAGCTTGACTGATCTCGTCTGTGATAAGAATCTGTGAGAGTTTATCTGCGAGTTCACCGGAGGTGCACTTCTCCCCGAAATTGTACAAACCCTCCCTGGTGTGAAACCGTACAATGCAGGTTAACCCCTCGAGTGAGACCAGCTCTGCGTAGTTTTCGTTGAAGACATTCCCGATGTCCATGACCAAATCGCTGAAAGAGTCTCTCAAGACAGCCTTTTTCAACGAGTCTGCGATAAGTTGCACTGCTTCCAGTGCAGGATCGCCACCCGGGATTTTGATGACGCCCACGCTGACAGAAATATCTAAAACAAGTGGGAATGCATTAGTTAAAAAGTGTCATTTCATTTAATTTATTAATATCAAAGGAAATTATCGTTAATTCAGTTTAAAGGTAGAATACGTGATTGGTACTCAGCCAACATTAAAAAAAAAAAATCAGTCTGAAAGCTTACTTATTATGAAGTCAATACCAGTACCAATCTTTCATAACAATATTTCTGTCAGAAATAATGTCTATGTCGAGAAAATAGAATTTGAAGACCCTGATTTTAATTTCGGTTGTAACAATCAAAATTTAGGACACTGTATTTACATGCTGAAAACTGCGCACGATTTTTTACTATTTTCTCCTGACTTGGACGAGGTTTGTTTCACGTTTTTTTCGAGGTTTGTTTTTTCATGCACACACAAAATAATAATAATACTGCAATATCAACTTTCCCAATCCTATATTTTCCTAGTTTTCAAGAAAAATAAAGTGATGTTATAAGCCAATATAATTTGTTTTTGTTAGAGATGGAATGCACGTTCTCTTCCGAAAATCTTTATGAGATGTTTTTTGAAAACTAGAAAATAATTATACGGTTTTCAAGAAACATGCTCCTGTACCCTCTTCGCCTTCCCCAATTTAAACTCGTTGTGTTAAACACCTCTTTAATACCTCACGAGCACGAAAAACGCCCTTTGAGGTCAAAGGAAGGCATGGCACTGGCTAAAGGTACGCGTTTGACCTTGGTGATAATGGTGTTTGTGTGATAACTAATATTATTTAACTGACATACAGATCCTCGCCATTTGATTGGTGAAACTTACATAACGTGTCATTCAATTTTCCTCCCATACGCGCCGCCGATCAAAAAGTCCTATTCCCCACGGGGAATAGTATTTCCCATTACATTACCGTTGGGATCATCCTTGTTACCAAATGTTTTGAGCAACAGAGCGCTGCTGCTTAACCAAAGGAGCACCTGTGCAAGAGGTTGTAATATTGTCACACCCCGCGTATTGCGCTGTTGTACCTCCGCGTACTGCGATATTCGAAGCTGCGCGTGTCAAGTTTGGTTGAAGATAAATTCGTTATCTTGTGCGCGTGGAGTACGGGAAAACAGCGCGTCTGTGTCTACATTGAGTCGTCTACGTTGTTTAGAAGGTTTCTTTTTTAAAACAATTCTTAGAGTGTGGGCTATCTATTTTGATTTTGTGTTAATTCATTCAATCACATGACAAGTATAAATGTCAGTTAAAACAAATATTGAGTGGCTTTAATTCGTGAAATGGGAGGAATAGTATCCCTCGGTAAAATTTTGGACTGCTCCATTTCACTCAAACATGGAACAGTCAAAATTTTACCTGGCGATAATATTCCTCCCATTGCACTCTGAGCCACTCAATATTAACTGATTGGAGGATTAGCGCGTACTGAACGATAAACCTTATTAACCATACACGACGCTTACCAACGGTAGTTGACTGTTTGCCTTTATCACTGAGGTGGATTGTTCTTGTTTCTGTTTCGATCACAAAATCGTTGCAAGTGACACTAGTGTCCACGAGCGATAAACCCGTCGACACAAATCCAGAATTCTGTAACCAAGCACGCCTTGAGGATAAAATAAGCCCAAGCTGTTTTTTGTTCAAAGTAAAATTTTCTTCGAAGTCACTGGTCGAATATTTCGCTAGTTCGTCACCATCCGTCTGTGCCGTGACAAACTCGCTTACGTAGACTCCAGGGATGCCGATGTAAAGCAGCCATTGTCTGACGTCATCGTTCGTCCACTTCGTCATATCTGGCGGGAATTGATCCAATGAATCTCTCTCTGAAAGATAAACAATAAAAATAGACTCTAAACAGGACTGACGAACATCATGTCCAACAAATCATTGTGTTCTAAACTTTGTGTCTGGCAAACCATTGTGTCCGACAAGCCATTATATTGGATCTATTTTGCCCCACAGATCATTACGTCCGAACTGTGTCCGACAAAATGGTGCGTATTGACCTGCCAGTCACAAGAGTTCCGATCCAGCGAGCATGCTCCACAACCGACATCCCTGATGCAAACCTAAATGTTTCAGGTTGAAAAAATTGTCCAACGAATACGCGATGTGCTTGATTTCAACAACAACAACAGTAGCAGCAGCAGCAGCAACAAACAAACAAACAACCCAACAAACAACCCAACAAACAAACAAACAAACAAACAAACAAACACACAAACAACAAAAAACTTGCCTGAACCCGATTTCGGTAGATGTGGATGGTATTCCTCCTGATGTTCAACGTCACTCGGTGAGTCGTCTGGGGGTGATTCGTCTGGTAAAGTGTCTTCAATACGAGTCAACTGTTGATTATGGAATGAAGCGAAATGTTGCAATGGTTACTTGCCAATAGGATGGCCGCTCTGAAGGGAAAGGAATGGAATAAAAAGGAAGGGAAAGGAACACTACAAATGAATTATATACAAACCTTTTTATTCGGAAAATAGACATGAAGCAGCACACAGCAGAAATCTTCATGGTCACTTCGCTGACGAATTTGAATATCACACAGGTGTTCTCCGTTTCTCCTGGTACCCCGACATTTGTCGTTGCCATCGATATCGTGAAGTAGAAATGACACTTCGTTCACGCTGGTTTCCTTTAGCTTTGCTGTGCTGATATACTGTGAAATGATTTAATTAAGGTAAGCATCCGTATCCCGCTCTTGTGCCCGAGGCAGTTGGATATGATTTCATTTTCATAAATAGTACTTTTGGGCAATTTAAATAAATTAATATAATTGGTAACATTGTGTATAACAACAAAAAGTTGTCATCGTCATGGACAGAAAGTTCCAGTTTTAAAAAACATTGAACAAAAGAGAATCAATAAGCCTAGTATGCAAGCTCATGTCTGATTAATATCACGTAGGCTTACAAGGTAAATTCATTGTTCTGGGCAAAGTGCGCATGCACAGAATGATATGCAAGCAGTCTGATAAATTTACCTTTACCTGTATTTTCATTTCATTTGGCGAAAATACAAAAATACGAAAAGATACATAAAAACAATATGTAACGGGCACGAATGCGGCTAGCGCACTCTAAGCAAATTACAAATACAGAGCCCAAAAAGCTGCTTACAGTCACGGCTTAATTCCATCGGGGTCCTTAAAAATAAAATTAAAAAAGGCAAACAAAAACAATACAAAAAGACAGAAATGCACAGGAAAAGCAATGAACGGTGTTTTAAAAGTTACAAATTTAAAAATTAAAATTTGACTGAGAAGAGAAATATTTATTCACTGCATTTTTTAAACTATTAATGGTTGTTGGAACATTTGATGCTATTTGGAAGTAAATTTTATTCATGAATTCCGGTATGAAAAAAATGTATTGCATACTACCCGTGGTGGACTAATTATGAATAGGCCTATCTGAAATCTTCCTAAACTTTAGACAAGGGTAGTCTGGTGCCATTTCATGAACAATTTTGTAAACATGATTCAACTTGAGTTATATAACTCTGCTTCCCTATTTAGCGTTCCATAGGTATCACATTAATTTACAGCTGGAGTGCGATTCACGTGAGGGAAGATGTGAAAGTGCGCGTATCGTCAGAAAAAAGAGTGACACCAATTAACAGTTGGCCAACATAATATGCTAACGCTTCCTCCAGACCCGTTTGCCAAATTTCGCGAACGTTGCAAACGCTTTTTGTGTCCTACGCATTCCAGTTTGAACCCCCGTTTGCACTAAACAGTGTTTCATTGCATGTATTATGCATATCCAATGATCAAATGAAATCATTGGGTTTGTAACAACAGTGCAGAGGGTTATGTAAAAACTAAAGGATGTACAAAACCATGCGACACGGCATTTTTGACCATTGAGAAAAATGGCGCTGACCAATCATAATCATTAATCACTCATCAGTTTACACATGCACAGCAAACATTTTATAAGTGGACATTTGTACGTAACTGAACCCTAGTGATTTTTGCCCATGGTAAGTCAGCGGAGTTCCGCCACTGTCGTAACTAAGGGGACTGGGGCACGGTGGGGGGGGGGGGGGGGGTGTTCCACTGATGTCTGTGCCCCCCCCCAGGTGACCCCATTTGAATTTTGGACTTTTTAGATTGCAAAAAAAAATGTTTTTAAACCTTTTAACAAATTATTAACACGCAATGTATTTTGTTTTACCTCAACACGTCAGTAGAGCGCTTAAAAAGGGCTTGTTCAGGACAAAATTAAGTTTTAATTGGCCAAAAGTGCCCCCTATGAAAAATGGTGCCCCTTGTGCACCCCCCCCCCCCTAAAATGTCACCCTAGTTACGCCGCTGAGTTCCATGGGTGACATAGCGAGCCCACTTTCTAATACTCTATGGATCAGTGCCTGTCTTTGGGACCAGTCTAAGGAAGACCTATCATAGGCTGGCCTATCATTATCCTCGGCGACTTATGCACACTTACAAACAGGGGTCTATAAAAAAATCAATTAATTTTCAACCTACCACTCCGTCTCCAGACACTGATTGCATACGAGGATGCAGATTGATCATTTTGAAGTCCAATTCACCAGACGCCAAGTTTACTTCAATGTTAGTCGTTTCTTCTTCTGGGTGCTGTTGGAAGAGATTCTTTTTCAAGTACTTAATCACTTCCCATTCAAAAGACAACTTCAATATTTGCATATTAATGTTGCATGCCTGCACTGTTCAGAGCCACAGACCTGCATGGAATCCATGTAGCGAGGTCATCATAAAATCATTGTTCGTGACCAGAAATTGTGCATAAACGTCACGACTCATAACGGAGGTCTTGACCTGGTATCCATACATCGATGGCACGACCCGGGCCCAATTTCATAGACATGTTTAACGTCCGATTGTGTGGTAACTGGGCGAATTCCATTTCGTAGCACTGCTAACCGTAAGATCAATCGATCAATCAATCAATCAATTAATCGTTAAATTTATAAGGCGCCAATTCAACAGTCGTTGCTCATAGCGCCGTACAAAAAGTTCTCGAAAACTGGTACCTGTAGGTTTTAAGTGAAATTTTGAAAATGGCTACCGAGGGAGATTGTTTGATGTTCTCAGGAAGTTGATTCCACTTCCTAGGTGCAGCGATAGAAAAGGTACGATATCCCAAACTGTGTTTGCTCCTTAGAATGCGAAGGACTGAAGTTTGTGATCAGGAACGCGGATTTCGGACAGGTTCTTTGATGGACAACATGTCTGTGTGATTGGAGCCGAGGCATTCAGGCAACGAAAAACAAGCAGCAAGATCTTAAACTGAATTCTTGATTCTATAGGTAGCCAGTAAAGCGCACGAAAAGAAACGCTCTGGGCGCAATTTCATAGAGCTGCTTAACGGCCGATTTTGTGCTTACTGTGCAATGTCCATTTCATGGTGCTGCTAACCGTAAGTAAAGGAAAAGGCATGCTAACCTTCCGGTGCTTACTGTGTAGCAAAATAAATGACGGAACAATGCAAAACCTTGGTGAACGCGCAAGCTGGCCGCCTAATTTTCTTGCTAACCCGTGAAAGACGCTTATACGCTCAAGCAAATTGCGTGCTGTAGTTAGCACAACATTATTTTGATAACCGTTAAAGAAGGTAAAACATCGGATATGTAAAGCTGATGCGCAGTGTTCTTATTTTGTGTGACTCAATATATACATGAACAAAAAAACCTGTGACAGCTTGGGCTCAAACCGTCCTCCGATCTGAGTCAGGAGAAAATAATGAAAAACCGTGCACACTTTTCAGCATGTAAACACACTCATCTTAATATCGATTGTTACAACCGTAATTAAAGTCGGGGTCTTCAAGCTCTATTTTCTTGACAGTATTCAAGAGATAAATATTTCAATAGAGGATCTAAATCAGTAAGCTTTTAGACTAATACTAATAAAACAAAACTTAATGTGGATGAATACCAATCCTGTATTAAGCAGCGCTATGAAATTGGCCCCTGGGCCCACATTAAAAAAAAATCGCTTAAAAAATTAATTTTCTAAGCAAATACAAGCGAGGTACCAGTCACAGGTAACGTACATTACTTGATATTTTGACTGGGAAACTATTTGTCTTTGGCAATATTTATCTGTGCTAAGCCAATCTGTCTGCTTACCACATAATTATGCGCTTGTCGCTCTGTAAGGGTGCGTGAGTCTGTGAGAGCCGTTGTAAGAGCAGAATTCCCCGGTAAGGATCAGTGCTATACAATGGGAAACTTTGGAACGCTAGGTGGCAGCAGACTTACCAGATAAATTTTTATTGTTTACGTAGTTCTGTTCTAAACATGCGCACATTCCAAACAACAATGGATATACCTGGTAAATACAGGGTGCACTACACTAAATAGAGAGAAAATCAAGCGCCGAGACTCTTTAATAATCCACAACTTTTTCAGTAAATCAAAGATTTGAAGGTCCTGGCTTTTTTGGAATTGGGTTGTTTACTTTCAACCTGAAGCATTTTGGGTACACCAGCCCTTTAAAAATTGCCCTATTTGGCCAAAAAGCGCCAGGGTCATTTTTCAAGATGGAGTCTGGCCGGTGTACTCGTTCAGGGGTGTTTTTGGACCAGCCTACAAAAATTCTCAACGGCTCACCTACTAAAAAATGAAAAGATTATTGAAGTTTAGTTTTCAGAAAATGTTTGATTTGTTTTCTTCAAGCTGAGAGACTTTTAAGTATTTTTAAAGTATTTTTGAATATTTAACATTTAGCAATGGTTGCTAATGGGAGCCAATTAAGTGTGGTGCACCCATGGATATACGTGGTAAGTCTGCTGCCACCTAGACTCCCCAAACGTCTCCTATTTGGGCTTTGCATGGACGTTATGACGCGAGTCCATGTCAAATCCGTATTCTGTGTCAAATAAGAATACTTCAAAAATGGGGCTGTGATATGAAACACTAATAATAATACCTTATGCATTGACGTCAACACGCCGCCATCTTAGAGGTAAATCGATGATGTAACAATGGAAACGCAGAGATTTGTACGCGCGGCGCACAGGATTGGCCAATGAACAACCTCATTTTGACCTCTAGGCGAGGGCGCCCTACTCAAATGACGTCATGTGCATAAGGTCTATAGTAATACAAATCTCAGTTCGTATGCATTATTGTGTCAAATTATAACTACCATCTGATGATGACAACGCACTGTATCCCACAGCTTGACACGGAATTGTGTGCACTCCTCACTGGGGTTGAGCACGGGGGTTGTGACGCACACCATAAACTTCTTCAACTCCGAACAGTACCTTGGGAATGTAGACAGTACCATGATGATTTGTCTTTCTTTTAAAACGATGATATTATCTTTGTCTGCCGCAATGTGACTCCAGTCGGTCGCTTTCATGATACGAAGTTCTTTGTCAACTTCAGTACTCTCGATTAATGGAATATGAAGAGTCACGTGTCGCTTGAACTTTAGCCCCGGTGGACCGAACGTAACCAGATGACCTAAAAGAGGTCCACCTGTATGTGTTTCGGTTATCTGATATACCGTTTGCGGACCAACGTGTAAGTAAACCTCCTGTACCATTCCCGATTCGATTGCACCATTGGGTATCATCAGCATGACGTCATACGTGGGAATGTCAAGGAATCCACCACCGGAGTCAAAATATTTGGCAGTGAAATTAGGCAGGTCCTTTGACTTGCCAAGACGGTCTGAATTCCGGAGGTATTTAGTGGAATCGTAGAAGCCACACAATGACACCTCGATACTTTCTTCTCCGGGTACACAGGGTTCAGACTGCCTTTCACCGACCTTCCGACGGGGGAAGTTTTTCTTGTCTTGTTTGCCATATTCAAGCAAATAATCTAAAGAGGAAAAATTTAAATGTTTGTCAAAAAACCATACACATCTGTACCCCCTCCCCCACTCTGTCGCCCTTATTCCCAGTTAGCCCAAAAAAGTTTCGTGAAGACAAACTTCCAAAAGGGTTACCAATGACAAGACGGTCTGAACCCGGGAAGTCTTTAAAATCAGAGCAAGAATAATGATATCAAATCACACTAATCATCAACATGGTAGCTGTGCAGTTGCTGACAATCAAATGGAAGAAGCGATGTTTACACTAATCAAAAACATCTTTTTGAAGTTATTTTCTCTTCTGAGAGTCTGGAGACATCACACATTAAAAACAAATAATAGCCTAATAAATAGAAAAATAATTCAAAAAAAATAAACATTGAAAAAATATATATTTTATCTCGGGAGGCCAACTGTAGTTTACAGTATATGACACCAGGAATTTGTATTTTTTAAAGGGATGAAGTATTCACACAGCTGAACAGGCTGAACGAAGTTTCTCAGCAGAAAACTGAAACTGTTCCTGTTGTTTAATTAGTTTTTAAATCATTATTGATATTTTACTGTCAACCACAGTTGGGGTGTTGTGCAAGGTACAGGATTTGTGGAAGCCTTGCTTTTTTGGAAACGTCGGCTTGGGCTCCTGCCCCGGATTGGACTCCGTCATCAATTTGGAGCAGTGTACATTTTGCGCGGTGTTTCCAGCATCAAACGGAGCCTGGAGCTGGAGACAGAGCCTAAGCCGAGGTTTGAGTGACATTTCGATACTTTTTTTCCTGGGGTACTTTAGGTCCAGATTGCCTGTCAATGTCTTTTCGGCGGGATATCTGTTTGGATCTCTACCTTGTTTGGATATTATATCTAAGACGGAAAAAGTCATACAATAAGCTATACGTTGATATGAATAATATCGCCAATCTCGTAGCTATAGTCCAGGCGTGATTCTGGGGGGTGAGGGCTGGGGGGGGGGGGGCTTTAGAAAAAAAAGGTAAAAATACATAATGGAAAATACTGGATCTTCGTTAAAAATTCAAATAAATGTGTATGATCGTTTGCACTGTCTTGTCACTATAAGTCTTGGCCCAGATACTCCGTGTACGGTTAAATGTTTTGTGACCCATACTTTACGTTGGAAAAGCGCGGTGCTTGAAAAATGCGCTGCATAAATAGGTTGCTTTTCGACTCCCAAAATGAATAGCAGTAGCAAAAGTTAGATGGTGACGTCACGTCACGTGCGAAGGGTCTAGCCCCCCCCCCCCAAACACAAATTAAATAAAATAAAAAATACTAGCTCTAGCGCCTGCTATAGTCACATCAACCCACTTTGGGATGTGATAAAGGGAAACTGCAGCTCTTTATTTTTCTTATAAGCAATCGGTTTTTTCCTGTCAAAGTATCTTGTGTAACACAGAATGCCCTTTGGAATACCAATGTTACTATTTTGTCAACTATGTGAGATTTGGAGTATATCCCAGTCAGACTCCTACAGGTAGGAGATGGGATTGTGCCTTTGATGATACAAGCATGGAATTTGGCACACAGTATACAAATATTGACTGCTTCGAGTGGCGTAGTAAAACTAGTCACTCGAGGTGATCCCCGGAGCAGCCTATCTTCCCGAGGCGGAGCCGAGGGATGATAGGCGGCTCCGGGGATCACCTCGAGTGACTAGTTTACTACGCCACGGGATAAAGCAGTCAATATTTGTTTTACAACACCTCAATGTGATCCATTTTTGTGGTAATATTCGTTAACAGCTCTGCGTATATGTAGTAATCAATCTTCAAACAACTGTATAAAATCTGACAGGAAATCTTGACAAAAAAGAGGGGTACCAGACTAATGTTATTGCCTTCGATCGTATTTCAAATGCACGTATTATTTGATCGTTTCACCGGGTTCGAGGCTGTCACACAGCTCATTTAAATCAACGCTTGAAGTCAATGCAGTCAGGGTACCAGGGTATCCAATCGATAGTACATTGGTTGCTATAGGCTATCGTTGGATGGTACCGTTAGTTCTTTTGGTCGGTGCGCATTGCCAGAGTAAAAATACACAACACCACGTGACACACTTTCGGCCAATTAACATATAGAATCAAAGGAAGAGGTGATACAATCGAAATTATGTCATGAGAAAGATAATTATTTGGCAATATATTCCTCATGACATAACTCTATACTGTGTGTCAAGTTCCATGTTTCATCAAACTAAGCCACAATTCCCCAATGTTTCCCCTATCTTCCCCACCCACCAATGGTTCACACACCCAAAACTAAGTCAAATATATGAAGATTTTAACGAACACAAGGAGACTTTCTATTTTTTGTGATTTACCCTCAACGTCATCTGCAAGGTCACGGCGATCCACAGTCACGAGCGCTTCCTTCAGATCCTGCACAGGCTGGTTGACATACCCTTTGTCCCTCCATAAGCGAAACACGCTGAATATTCGACCAAGTGCTTCGGGACAATCCATTGTTATCCGGTCGACTTCACAATTTTGTAAACCTAAAAGCGTTGCTATCTGACGCCATTCCTTCCCGACGCGTTTTGATATTAGAAGCAAAAACTCGTCGTTGAAGAGAATCTCCTTGACGTTTGCTGTTAGAACAAAACAAAACATCAAAATTACATACAATTTCATGTCCCCAAACTTGTGACTTTATTGCGATCGTTTCACAACAGTTCTACAGTTTAAAAGTTCGCCATGGATCGGAGCAGTCTGGCCGAGCGGCTTAGGTAGTGAGCTGTCGTGCTGCCGTGATGATTTGTCGATTCTCAACAACAACACAGCAAAGATCACGACTAATGATGGCCCTCTTGTCCTCCTTTATTAATTGTGCTTAGAATCACTGATCACTATCAAACTGACTAAAAGAGATCAGTGCTGTGAACGCTATGTGCCTCCCTGTATAACACCTCATCCATAGATCATTATCATTCAAGGTCACCTGCGTTTAAATTTTGGGCCTACTGGAAATCACCAATATTTGGAAATTAGCCCTCAAAGTTTGCGTCCCTACCCCAACTCTAAAAATCCTGGATCCCTCCCAGGCAAAGTGATGAGCTTGTTCTCATTGTATAATGTTTACTGATGCCACTTTGGCAGTTGGGCAAAATACCGTGTTTTCGTTTCCGGCGTATTTATTTATTTCTTATCTTTATTCAGGGTAACCCATTTACAAAATGTGGTCTCCCACGGGGCCCTCAGAACAATAATTAGAATGACTATAAACAGATTAAAACGTAAGTGAGCAGATAATAGAGAATGTTGATATATCGGTAACAGGTTTTCCTGGCAAATTTCCGGTAATTTATAAGCAATCAATAGTTTAAACACAACGTCATTCTATTTCGTGCGATAATGAAAGCTGATTAAATCAATCCTTTAATTTAATTTTATGTGTATGATAGTATATTCCTGTAATTTAGCCTAAATAGAAATAACAATCCAATTTAAATACCCACACTCAAACATTCAAAATCGCACGAGCTTTTTGTGGCATGTATTTGGCCTTTTAACATTTTACTATTGGCCAATCACTTGTCGAATTTCTGCAATTAATTACTTTACGCTTTCAGCTTCGTTTCCTATAGATTTTTACAGGTGTAAAAACGGTTCAGCACAGTAAGAATGTATTTGTCAGCTTAGCATTGGTATTATCTTAATATTGTAATAAATGAGCTTTGGCTAAAGTTCCCCTTCCCCTTTGGGTGGCTCGGGCAATGGGTAAAAGAAAGACTGATGATTGATGTTGTTTTTATTTACTCACCGCAGCGATCACTCATCAGCTGTCTGTACATGGGCTGTAATTTATTTCTGTCCTGAGGTGAATCCGGACGCCCTGAATGCTCTTCGTTTTGACCATTGGGGTACGCCCCCCTAGTTCCATCGGGAATATTCTCCATTATGCTGCTGTTGTAAATTATGCAAAGAAAACTATACGCATAAAAAAATAATATCTGTAATGAAAAATCATATTATCACCAAAATTTATGAATGGAACGTATTCACGATGTATTGTAACGTGATTCCATTGTAAGCCACGCTCGCTTCGCGCAGTTTGGCTCCTATTTTAAAGATGCATTGGCCATGTTTGGGCGATAGGATTAAACAATTATTTTCTCATGCGAACAAATTTATGAATGTTATTTGTTTCTGTGACGAAAATGTAAAGAATTAAGATTTTTGACGTCGGAAACTGTAGATAACAGTGTTATTGTTTCAACTGGGCTCGTTCTGATTGGCTAAGCAATTCTTTGAGTTGTGAACGGGTCATGGCCACGGCCGCCGTAGCACGCATTCTTTTTAATACCCAGTTGCGGGGACTCCCTATTGTTTTGATCCTCTAAAGAATCCCTCTGTGGGGACATGTCTATTGTACATCCACCGTACAATGGTAAGTTGGTGTATCGTTCACGTTTAGTTCAATCGACACACTGTACATTTGGACATTGTGAATTTGAAACAAAACAAATAGTCCGATTGCGCGCCCCACGTCACGTGATTAGTGGGTATCAAAAGACAAACACGACGTCTTCCATAGGAAAGTGCGGTACGGTACATGATGATTGTTGCATTTTGTTTATTCGATCAAGGCTTTTCTTTCTCACAGGTTGTGAAAAATATTCCAGAGTTTGTACCAGAGACCTTCGAGTGGCTGAATAAAGCCAGTAAGGACAGATCCAGAAGTCTTGGAAATTCTACAAGGAATGTATGTTCACGATGTGGTAGTACTAGTTGTACGACGGAAAGTTTGGGCCAGACGACCGCGATCACACACTTTTCAACACAAGAATTTCACAGATTTTAAGCTGAAACTATCCAAAGAAAAGGCTTTCCCAAACTGTTTGATTCCTTTGTCTATATGAAATTCTGCAAGACTAGGTATAAATGCTTACTTTTCCAACGTTCTTTACTTTTTCTGTCCCCCCCCCCCCCCCCCCATTTTTTATTATTACCAAAAACCGAATGTTGGTGTCACTCTGTCGGTCACAGCATGTATTTGCACGTAACTTGCCATCAGCTCAGTACCCACTACAGGTCACGTGATGACATGTAAACATTGGTCGCGCAATCGGTCTCTACTGGTAGCATAGAGCTATATTATATTGACTAGAGCGATAACTCTACATTGTATAATGCACAACCGTTTTGAAGTCGCGCTGTACGCAGACATATTTAGTCATTGTGCGTCATTGAAGAAAGATTTTAATTTTCAAAGAGCATTTTTCCCGTGAGTATTCTGCATGTATTGCGTGTGCGTGTATACGGCTACATGACGCAGTTCAAGCACGCTTCACACTGCGGCGTGAAAGTGGACGCGACGATCGAGGGGTGTGACGGGCCGGCACGAAAGAGATAGCTCTATAATAATAACATCTTTATTCGCACAAATACATGACACAATATTAAAATAATTAAAAAATATTAAAAAAACGACACTGACAAGTAATAACAATTTGACTGTATAAAGAAGTTAAGTAAAGAATATAAATAATTGTGTATCGTGATTCTAAGAGCCTAAACGTCAACTTTTGAGTAATTAATGGTGCAGAGTTCTTCCCTTCACTGCAAAAAAGTTAAGCGATGCAAGAAATCCAAAATAACGTCACGGCACGTACGTTCAAACGCGCACGAGACGTACAAAACGAGCGCATGCAGTACTAGATACGCACCAGATACGCGGTCACCATAAACTGCATACAGTTCAGGTCACATATCAAAGAAGAATGAGAGGGGACCAGTTGCTCTATGATTAATGATGCCATTTTTTCGGGATACCATATTGAGCGGCGCGTCGAGTGGATAGGCCACAGGCCTAATGAAAATCTCCCATATTATGGGAGATTTTCTTGTCACAATTCCAGGGGTTTTGATCGAGCCAAAGTCGGTATCAAACAAAATGTGCGGCGAGATCAATACCCCTGGGAACGAGGTTGATTTTAAAATCCTCCGAAGCGCCGATTTAATTATTAAATCACATGTAGGCACCAAGGGGAGCACTCGTGAGGCAATTTACGTTGGGGTAAACAAAAGTATTTGGAGGCACAAATCTTTTTCTAATGGTCTGAAAAGATGAATAGAAGTTCCATGGACACACACACAAAAGATTTGGCAATTTACACATTGTTTCACCACTGATTTGCCAAAAATAGTACAAAAATTTTCTTGCTTGAAGATGCCCTGGTGCTAGAATGAAGCATCACAGAAAATTGCAAGCTAATTCACAGTCTTCAAAACAATGAAAAACATAAGCAAAATGAGTCACCCATGGACAAACAGCTGCTGTTGTTTATTAGGCCCAGGGCAAGATGAAACACAGTTTATTGGCACAGAAATAGCAGTGGGCTATACCATGGAGCTGTACACAATGGGTTCGAATCCCACCCGAGTTGCCTGTGTTTTTTTTATACTGAGTATACGGTGCTTATCACACATCGGTGTAAGGCAAATTGCAATTTATATTCATTCCCCCGATGCAAATATTACTGGATTTGAACTGGCCCCTCGTCACCGGGCGTGCTCGGTGGTGCTCTAGTCATGTGGGAGTCGTGGGTTCGAATCCCACCCGAGTTGCCTGTGTTTTTTTTCACAGGACTCGAAAGCACTGAGTATACAGTGCTTATCACACATCGGTGTAAGGCAAATTGAAATTTAAATTTACAATGGGATTAAGTTTCTGTACACAAGCATATATGGCTGTTGGCAGAGACCATTATTTGTAAGGGTTTGCCTACCCAGTGAATGAACTCTAGGGTAAGAACTGTTCAGCCACTATTTTTAGCAAGGGTCAGTGCTCCATGGTCAGTGATAGTTAAAACAAAATCTGATCAATTGACTGAAAGATGTTGTCTTTATTAAAAAAAAATAGAAATTCTGTCCTCACGAGCACTCCCCTTCTATTCGTTTGTCGGAGGGTTTTAACCAGTTCCAGGGGTTATGAGTGAGCAATACATGATTGGAAAAATGGCGCGGCGCGAGATCGACCACCCCTGGGAACGAAGTTGGATGCGTGTCATTGAGCACTGCATGCTTCGCAAACTGGGAATTCCCAAGTCAACTTCTAAGCTGACAAACAACAAATTCTTGAATATTGTCAACATAGGGTGCAGAACTCTTGATCAAAGTACTGATTTATGGGAAATGTAGACTTAAAATCATATGACCATTAGAGGGCGCGGCGGTAGTTTGGTTCTACAATGACAAATACGGTACGTTACACATTTGATTTCAAGTCTATGGGAAATGAAAAGAGGTGAGGCTCATTTCCATGTTGTTTTTTGTTTGTTTTGTTTTTTCGAAATTAAGTGCATTCCGTCCGATAAGACATCTAAAAGTGTACAAATGGAGATGCATGACGAAGTCGTCCCGAATATGATCAAGTCTTCGTGTCGCCACAAATTTAAAAACATCTTTAAAACAAGACAACGGTGACGCAATGTTGACGTCATGATGTCAAGTTACTAAGTTAAATTATAAGCAACAATTTGGTATAATTTGTACCGATAAGACAATGTTAAATTATCCGATAACGAATATGTAAAAACCTATTAAATTTGGCCGTTAAGAAAAAATAAGTAAAATTGTAAAAAAGTAAAAGAATCTGGACAAAAACAAAGGTGGTTTCGGTTGAGGGCCGACCCGACCCCCCCCCCCCCCCCCCCCGTCAAGAAAAAGAAGGGGAAAATGCCTCCATGTTATTACTTACCTTATACTATGGACGTTATGGTCATGTAATAGCAAACATGAAATGTTTCAAGTGTTCAATCCCGGTACATCTACTGTATGTCGGTGCTCGGGTATACGGGATAGAATTGACAGGTTAATGTAGTATAGACAATCCCTGGAAAGTCTCTGTAGCCGATACCTGGAAAGTCTCTGGAAAGTCCCTGTAGCCAAACATGAAATGCAGCACGAGTGTTTTATCGATCGCCTGAACATCAGGTAGACCATAATAATAGAGCTATTACAGTGGATCATGGGGGATAAACTGACGGGGTACATCAATATGTTACAGCTCAGTTGGAATTTTCCGTAGTAGCCACACCTGAACATGTAACTTCCTCCATTGTTTTTACACCATCTACCGAGTACTGGTGTTCGTGCGATATCATTATCCCGGGTAGCCTGCCGCACGGAAACCAGTACTCAGCACGGACAGCAGTACCTGTTATCTGTGGGTATTTTCCACATACAGAATGCCAACCTTTACCTCGTCTAGGTTCCGAGACTATCCTTGTGTCAATACCGAAATACCGAAATAGCTCAATTCTAAAAACAGATGGCGTACCGGTTCGTGAGGGGGTGCACCACACTAAATGAACACCCAAATCAGCCAAAGCTAAATGGTAAATATTCAAAAATACTCAAAAATACTTAAAAGTCTCTCTGCCTCTAGAAAACAAATCACATATATTTTCTGACAACCGGACTTCGTTTTTCTTTTCAATTTTTAGTAGGTTAGACGTTGATTTTTGGTAGGCTAATCCAAAGTAAAAACGCCCTTAATTAAGGAGTAAACTGGCCAGACTCCGTCTTGGGAAAATGACCTTTACACTGCTTAGCAAAAAAGGGCCATTTTTAGAGGGCCAGTGTACCCCAAATGCTCCAGGTTGAACGTAAACATACCAGGGGCACAATGTTGGACCATTTCTCAACAATCCATAAAAACAAGGACCTCCAAATCTTTGATTTACAGAAAAAGTTGTGGATTTACATATGAGGCTCGGTGCATGGGTTTCTCTCTATGCAGTGTAGTGCACCTATAGCGGTTTGTCGTGAGATATCGCCCTCTAATGGTTATAGTTTGTGGGTAAGATGGATTGTGGGCTATAAACAACAGGAACATATTGAACCAAGACTAACCTTTTTTATGAATTCCCTGGAAATTCCCTTATCATGTTGGTTGCGAAACAAGACAAACGGGGTTTTGTGACGATTAGCTGCGTTACCATGGTGCATCTATCAACAATGTATAATTCATTTCAATCCAGTGGCGTGGCCATTATATTTTATGAAGAGGAGGGCAAAGGGGTGGCACAAATATTTGTAGAGGGGTATGGTGTTCCAAAGAGGACAGTCTCCCCGTCGTGGTTTTGGATTGTTCCGTCGTAGTTTTGTGTTGTCCGTCGTGATTTTGTGTTGTCCGTCGTGATTTTGTGTTGTCCGTCGTGGTTTTGGATTGCTCCGTCGTGATTTTGTGTTGGCCGTCGCGATTTTGTGTTGGTGTTCGAAATAGGGCGTTTCTTTTCTGAATTGGGCGTCACCTATTCGTAATTTGGCGTCGTGTGTTCTCAGTTAGGCGTCGTGTGTTCTGATTTTGGCCTTTGCGTGTTCTAAATTGGGCACATGTGTTTTGAGTTTGGCGTGAGTTGGGCATTGTGTGTTCTTAGTTGGGAATCGTGTGTTCTGAGTTGGGCGTTGCATGTTTTGAATTGGGCGTCGTGTGTTCTGAATTAGGCGTCGTGTGTTTCGATTTGGGCGTTGTGGTTTATTGTCCGTCGTGATTTTGTGTTGGCCGTCGTGGTTTTGGATTGCTCCGTCGTGATTTTGTGTTGGCCGTCGTGGTTTTGGATTGCTCCGTCGTGATTTTGTGTTGGCCGTCGTGATTTTGTGTTGTCCGTCGTGATTTTGTGTTGGCCGTCGTAGTTTTGGATTGCTCCGTCGTGATTTTGTGTTGGCCGTCGGAGCAATCCAAAATCACGACGGCCAACACAAAATCACGACGGAGCAATCCAAAACCACGACGGCCAACACAAAATCACGACGGAGCAATCCAAAACCACGACGGCCAACACAAAATCACGACGGAGCAATCCAAAACCACGACGGAGCAATCCAAAACCACGACGGCCAACACAAAATCACGAAGGAGCAATCCAAAACCACGACGGAGCAATCCAAAACCACGACGGCCAACACAAAATCACGACGGAGCAATCCAAAACCACGACGGCCAACACAAAATCACGACGGAGCAATCCAAAACCACGACGGAGCAATCCAAAACCACGACGGCCAACACAAAATCACGACGGACAACACAAAATCACGACGGCCAACACAAAATCACGACGGAGCAATCCAAAACCACGACGGCCAACACAAAATCACGACGGAGCAATCCAAAACCACGACGGCCAACACAAAATCACGACGGAGCAATCCAAAACCACGTCGGAGCAATCCAAAACCACGACGGCCAACACAAAATCACGAAGGAGCAATCCAAAACCACGACGGAGCAATCCAAAACCACGACGGCCAACACAAAATCACGACGGAGCAATCCAAAACCACGACGGAGCAATCCAAAACCACGACGGCCAACACAAAATCACGACGGAGCAATCCAAAATCACGACGGAGCAATCCAAAATCACGACGGACAACACAAAATCACGACGGACAACACAAAATCACGACGGACAACACAAAATCACGACGGACAACACAAAACTACGACGGAACAATTCAAAACCACGAAGAGGAGACTGTCCTCTTTGGAACACCATAGAGGGGGGCAATTTCAGTTTTATCTGAATGCAAAGTGAGACTGCCAACACTTTGCTAAATATAGATGATATAATGTCAAAACAGAGTTTGCAGATTCATTCTCACTGATTTTCACCCATACCCTCTAAAAATGTACCTAGTCATTTTTCCTTGTGGTTATTAATCACGACATTACACCCAAATTCAAGCAAAACTTCCACAAAGCAATCAATGTGTTCCTCCACCCAAGGACACAAATAATAATAATCACCATTATTATAATAAAAAAAAATATAAATAAAATATCATGCAAAAGCTTTGGCCAATCTACCAAACAAAATTCATTTTTTGAATATATTCTAAAGTTTTCTAAGAATCTCCTGCATGCATTGTATAATGTTAGTGAGCTATCAACCAAGAAAAAAAGTTTGAAGAGTATAACTTAGACTAGTACTTTAGTATAATTGAATACAACAAATAACAAACCAGTATATATAGCTCTAAGGACATCCCGCTTTAGTAATAATAAAAATCAGGATGAATTGAGCACCAAATTTGGTGCTGGCAACAAATTTGGTGCCGGTGTCGCATGCAATTATGTCCTCTATGCAATACTATTCGGCGGACATTATTGCATATGCAATACCGTCCGCCGGACGATTTTGCATATGCAATCGTGTCCGCCCGGACGCTGCTGCATTATGCGATTGTGTCCGCCAGGACACATTTGCATATGCAATCGTGTCCGCCACCGTGCAAAACGGTCCTCGAAGCCTATGGTCAAATATTCGGCGAAAACAAGCGCCAGGCACGGCGAGCCCGTGGAAATTTTGCTTGTCCATGACACCCCTGGGTTATGTTTATAAATATGTCAAAAGAGTTAAAATAGAAGAAAAAATAAAGCGCTGAAACCGTTGCAGTAAGGTGCAATCATTATACGTGAATATTCATGCTGCACATTGTGCATACTTACGCTCAGTGCATGCACGCTCGTTCTCCCTTACGCGCATAATTTTATGTGCATGTACGTCGGACGGTTTTGCATAGCCCCGGACACGATTGCATATGCAAAAGTGTCCGGAGCGGACAGTATTGCATGGCGGACACAATTGCATCTGACACCGGCACCAAATTTCAAAACGTGCGGTGCGGTGCAGCAGGCCTTGGTTCGGTGCAGCAGGCCTTGGTGCGGTGCAGCAGGCCTTGGTGCGGTGCAGCAGGCCTTGGTGCGGTGCAGCAGGCCTTGGTGCGGTGCAGCAGACCTTGGTGCGGTGCAGCAGGCCTTGGTGCGGTGCAGCAGGCCTTGGTGCGGTGCAGCAGGCCTTGGTGCGGTGCAGCAGGCCTTGGTGCGGTGCAGCAGGCCTTGGTGCGGTGCAGCAGGCCTTGGTGCGGTGCAGCAGGCCTTGGTGCGGTGCAGCAGGCCTTGGTGCGGTGCAGCAGGCCTTGGTGCGGTGCAGCAGGCCTTGGTGCGGTGCAGCAGGCCTTGGTGCTTCGCAGCAGGCCTTGGTGCGGTGCAGCAGGCCTTGGTGCGGTGCAGCAAGCCTTGGTGCGGTGCAGCAGGCCTTGGTGCGGTGCAGCAGGCCTTGGTGCGGTGCAACAGGCCTTGGTGCGGTGCAGCAGGCCTTGGTGCGGTGCAGCAGGCCTTGGTGCGGTGCAGCAGGCCTTGATGCGTTTTGGGGCTCACGCTGCGACCATGCGTACTTCTTTGTCTTTTCAGTTTACCCTTTTTTCCCTTTACCCTGATTCGAACCACTCTCTATTTTGCTTCCTCTCTCTATATAGGGCCCAGGCCTCTATATAGGGCCCAGCACTTCTAACTCTACAAGTAAGTGTGTAAGTGTAAAATTAAAATTCACTTCTTCCCTTTTTCACGTTGTCGTCAACCTGGACTCGAGTATAGCGATACGGATTGTTTCAACTATCCAGTTGCGCTCCCTGTCCGCCGCGTCAGAACTGTTGCTTTATTTAGAGACAAATAATACATTATCTTTTAAAGTTAGAAAACTAAAACACGAACAGACCAGGAATCGAACCCCGGTCCTGGGATATGCACTACGGCGATCTTCCTTGTTGGGCTAAGTTGTACTCCGCGTAAGAAATGCTGTTTTATTGATTACCTTTTACAGTAGAAAAGCGAACCCCCGGACTAATTATACTCCGCATAAGAATTGCCTTTGCGCACGCCGATTTACTGTGTAATTTACACAATGAAAAAAAGCTATCCCGTAGAGTTGTCTTTGTTGAAATAATTCTTTAGAAAAGGGAAAAAAATTATAGAACAATAGCAGGACCAGTAACTTCCAAACAAACGGGTAAAACGCGTGAGCTTATATTCTTGGCGACTCTGTTTGGAATCCCTGCCGCATAAATTAAATAAAGTATACTATTATCCAGATATGATTTTTTTTTGTAGGTACTAAATTAGCCGCCTCCAAAATTAACCTTGCCCAGTGATATGGTCTTATAGATTATGGAATTAAAATTTCATCTGACGGTAGTGCAGTAAAACTCAATATGTGTGTGTACATAATATGCCTACACCGCTGTATCATGGTAGGGAAAGTAACATCTTTTCAAGAGGTTAATTAGATACTAATTAGTGAGCCGAATTAGCCACCTCAAAAAGTAAGTGTGCCAGGTGATTATGGTCTTTAAATTATGGAATAAAATGTTATCTTTTATGTGGCCTGAATGGTACATTTACTTTTGGGTAAATGCAAGTTATTCACCAGTTATATTGTGTAGTAGACAATAATATATAAATTGTAGCGGCAAAATAATGAGCCAAATAACCTATGTCCACTTTGAAGTGATATGTATTTTAAGAATATTAAAAAAAATTACTTATTATTACAGAAAATAAAAATAAAATTGTTCAATAATAGAGAATGAGAGAAAGAAAATTTCATCGCTTTGAACTGTATGGATTCTAATTTTCCTGAATACGCGGCTAACCGGCCTCTGAAATCGCGGATGAAATCTAGGCCCAATACTCGGTTAGGTTCAGTCTGTTTGTTGTTGTTGTTTCATGAAAACTCCCATGCTATCTTACATGGGTCACCTGATTTAAATAGCCCACTTTTATTTCCAATACACAATAAATTGCGCAAACTTTCCAATACGCCCAATATTTTTAAAGTAAATCTTAAAACTATTTAACTTTAAATTCATACAAATGTTCCATATAAACTATCGCAACAGTCACCCCAAAACAATTAGTCCTCAATTAGCTAATGGCCTACAAACAACAGTGACGAAACTAGTGTAACATTTAAAGGCCACAGGTGGGTGCACTGTATTTTCTAGGGGGCACTTCTGGCCAATTAAAAATTCCCGTTTGCCTTGTCCGAACAAGCCCTTCAGCACTAATTGTTATATCATTTACTATTTTTTATAAGATGACCTGATATGGAAGTAAAAACAAATAGGGCCTACAGTCTGTGTGCGAATATATAAAGAAAATAAACGAGTTTAAAAACATTGAACTTATTACGTAAAACCTTTCAAAAAATGTATTCTACTCTTGTATTTTGTTAATCCATTAATAAACGATCAAGAGCGTGCTTGTAAACAAAGAACATGTCCGAACACGCTTTTGCGACTGAATAACTTGTTTTTGTCTTATTAAAGTTTCGTTTTTAATTTACTGAAATTCTCTGATTTGAGACCTACAACAAAACTTTTTTCAATTTTCAGCTCTGTTTAAAATTAATAAGATAAAATTGTAGAGAATTGATTTAAGATGCTATGTCCGAATTTTGGTTGAAATTCGAAATAGCTCTTGATTAGAGAAAGTGATTAGTTTTCGTACTGCAAAATCCGTCAATTATAAGTGGTTAATTAAAACTAAAAATTATTTATTGTCGAGATTCCGACACCATCTCACATTATCAGCCACGTACAACTTTGCATCTGCATGAAGTTGTGTACTTTGCGTGAAGTATAGACCAGGCTTAAAGATTCCCTTCTTGGAATCGATTCAAGAGAGAAAAAAATCCCCATTGAAAATCATGATGACAGTGGCAATTTTGGACTGCAGAAAAAATGAAGCCGCACGGCGCGCGGTGCACAACGAGTGGCGTTTCAGAAACACACTTTTATAACAAACAGCGCCATCAAACGTCTAAAATATTTCTAACGACTGTCTCATCCAGAAAGGAAGGGTTGAAAGATTTTAGGGCGCGGCTTTGGCAGTTTCCTTAAAATAATGTGAACATAACTTTATTGTTATTCTTTTTGGATAGTTCATTATATTTTGGTATCGAGACTTATAGAAGAATTCTTAAATATATATATTTTTTGACGGGACACTAATATCCTTTGTGTAATAAATTGGCAACCAACTACCCCCCATAAACACGAAACACATCTAAATCCATCCTTTCTACAATCATTTAAGCCACACGCCACAAAACGTTTTTTTTCTGGCACGGCACGCACGGTGTTCATATACATGTACATGTACATGTCGTATACTCTGTGGTAGCGATAGCGGTTGATGGCGTGTTACATATCAATCATTGATATCAAACTTAATTTTGATCACCAAAAGAAATGGAAATAAATCCGAAATTCTGACAAATTTTTACCCCGTTAAGATCCGCGTCATACCCTAGAACTAAGAAGGCTCATTCAACACCCAGCCATGCCAGTTGAAGTGATCCCAACCGTTACAGACGAAGAAGTCAGCGGGAACAAACAAGAAGATGGCGAGGATGCAACCCCACCATCATCGAAGCCCATGGTTGGAATAATTTATCCACCACCAGAGGTCAGAAGTATCCTTGCAACATTCTTCAAGTCTTGTTATTTCATTTGATTCAGACTGGTTGGTAGGTTAACAAGGTACAACTACAGAACAGAACTTAGAAGGGGTCACTTTTAAGCCATCATAAACATGATTAAAAAAGGAATTCGAGTCACTTTGTACCTTGCCCTTGGACTTGGTCACTTCACTGTCGGCCAAGTCACTTTGTACCTTCTGTGTTGCACTTCACTTTACAATGAGTCCCACACACACAGGCCTCATACTTTGACACGAGGATTTCTTCTTTTTATTTTGGTGGATTGTATTTTTCAATTGAAATGAAGTACAGTATTTGATTTATTCACACTATTTTTTGTTTCATATTTTGTACTCATTTCACCGTTACTTTTTTTTGTTTTCTGTTGTGTTTAACTTTAAGTTAATTAGTTTTGGATACCGAACCTTTAAAGCCTTGGGTTTTTTAAACTGATTTTTGTATAAATACCGAGTTTAAAGAATTAAAGTGCTTTAAAGCATCGGTATCCAATGCAATAGTCAATACTAATTAGTTTGAATACAAATTTTTTTGGTCTCATTGAAAAAAAAAGAGAATCAATCCGCATGTCAAAGTACGAGGCATGTTACTGTTAGTTGCGATAATCGTAACCCTCCATCCTCCCGACGGTCGGGAGGATGGAGGGTTACGATTATGGCAACTAGAGGCCTGTGTGTGACTCATTGGAATTGTACATTGAGTTCAAATTACAACAGTCAGACATTGAAGTGTGCAACAAGTGCAACACACAAGGTACGAAGTGACTCGTCTGATGTTACGACTCGTGACCAAGGTACGAAGTGACTTGAATCCCTTTCAATAATATCAAGACGTATCTGTGCAGTGCAGTGTTTTTAATTCTTACTTGCCATTTCCCAGAGAGTGATGTTTCTGTCGCTTTTTTTGATAAAGTGAGCTAGCATTGAATTAGACATTATATTAAGAAAAAGTTAGCTCAAAACAACTATAATACACTTTATCTTCCAGTAGGCGCTAATCCGCCAATCAGATTGCTCAACGGGAGTGTGATAATAAACCATATCATACTCGTAGTAGTCTATGTTGCACGCTGCGTATTGTGATTATCATGCGTCGTACTTCGTATGCGGACACGACGGACAGTGCAAAATAACATTCTAAACGTTGAATGTGCTGCTCGTTATGAAATAACGCTTTAAATTGTATTTCTTCCGGTTGGCTGGAAGATAAATACGTTATCATTCGCACGCTTGTGTAATACAGAAAAATGAAGTGCGTCTGCAAATTCATATCCCAAGAGGCCGCTGTGGGAAGCAGAAGTGCTACATTTTTCCATATTTCACTCGCACTTGTATGATATGTTATCACACAAGCGCGAGTGGAATACGGGAAAATATACCGCTTGTGCATCCCATATCCCATGAGGCCGAAGGCCGAGGATATGGGACGTAGATGCGCTATATTTTCCCATATTCCACTCGCGCGAGTGTGATAACAAATTTATCTTCCAGTCAACTGAAAGATAACATAACTGAAAAAAAAACATGTAATGCGCAAATATTAGAAAGTCATTTTGCACACAGGGCCGTATATTGAGCGTGACGTATGATACTCAAAATTCGCAGAGTTCAATATAGACTATTGGGAGTTTGTTATCACACTCCCGTTGAGCAATCTGATTGGAAGATGACTAGTAATACTAGTACTGTAGTTCGGACAGGAGTATACGCAGAATGTGTTGCATTATTTTGGTAAGTCGAAACACACCTGAGGATTGTTTGCAGTTATTGTGGGTTGTGGGTCTGACTGTTACTCATTGAATAAAAAGCTTATCAAATTACAGCTTCCTGATCAATGATCTCCAGACATTGTCGACAAGACGGCGGGCTTTGTGGCTAGAAATGGTATGTACGATTTTCCCCTCCTCACCCACACCCCTGAAGCCCAATGGCCTTGGGTTTAGGGAGCACATGTACATACAAGAACAATACCTCCACTAGACCACAAGACTTTCCAGACTTTGCTCCAAGTTTATGATTCAGGCATGCAACTGATCAAGCTCACTAATGTCCTCTTTTTTTTCCTCTAGTGGTAAAACTAAAGCAAGTGCAAAGTTTTATGTCCTGGGCATGTTCCTCTTTCCCCCCCCCCCCTCTTTTTTTTTTTCATGTCTGTTGATCGTTTTTGTGTTGTTTTTCCCCAATAGCCAGTTGCTTGCAAAACTTCTAAATGACATTTTTTTTACGCAGCTGACATGTGTATAGTGTATTAAGGCACATGTACAGATGCAGAGTTCTTTCCAGGATTTTTCAAAATGGGGAGGGTTGCATTCTGGACCCAGATTTTCAAGTTTGGCTAAACATGCTGAATAGAAACCAGATCCTTAGAGAATTTTTTACTTGATGTATAAGCTTGGTTTTAAAAGCTATGTGCAATCTGGAGCGTTTGAAATTATTGTGTTTATGTTTTCTGTGAATTTGATCTGAAATCTTAATCATTTTTAAAAAAAAATTTTTATTATTATTTTTTTTTAGCGTATCGGCCCGATTTGTTAGCTTGTGCATGGGGAGAACCAAATTATGTATATCAGACTTGAAGTCTTGCCTGTGCTCTGATTGCCACACTCGGGATTTAATGGAAACAAAAAAATAGCTTTGTCAGGAAAACGAAACACAAGTCTACAAATGTCTACTCTATTCTTGACTTTCGGGGAAGAGGATTTTTAGGCTTGAAAACGTTTCTGAAGAAATTTCAGGTTTCAAAGAAAACCGTGAAACAATTGCAAGTAAGACTTGAAGAATGAGAACCATTTAAAGCCAAAACAGACCCTCAAGGATCTGAGACCACAACTAAGACAACAAAGGGTGAGGACCTATGTAGAATTGAGATTTAAATCTGGGCTTTTAAGACCAAGACAGACCAATTTGTCTCAGATGTTTTTGTTACTGTTATATAGACTAATCTGAGCAGCTCGTTCATGGGTGTTACACCATCGTACCTATGGCCGCTGCACACCATCGTACCTATGGCCGCTGCACACCATCGTACCTATGGACGCTGCATGCACGCATCGACGCACACGCATTGTGAATCTTCCATGCTGATTGGTACATATGCACGCTGACACGCTGTTGTTGTGTAGGGCGCGCGTGCAGTGGCCATAGCTGCGGTGGTGTAAAAAAAGCATAAACGAGCGCTGCTCAAATTAGTGTATACAAAAAATAACTCACTTTGTTTTCAACATTTTTTAACTGTACATGTTCTATCCCTCTACAGGCCCGGAATTTGAACATCGGATCCGTCAAAACGAAATCAACAATGCCAAGTTCAACTTCTTGAACCATGGTGACCCGTACCACGCCTACTTCAGACACAAGGTGCAAGATTTCCTGGAGGGCAAGGCCCAGGAACCAGCAGCTGCTCTAGTCATAGCCAAGGTATAGTTTAAGAATGGCCCAGCAGGGTTCTCCCCAGGATTTTTCAAAACTGGGGGGCATTCTGCACGCTTACCCTCGACCAATAGCCGGTTTTCATGCATGCAACGATCGCACGCAAAGCCGTACACAATTAGAAGTGTATTAGCTGGTGCTCACAACCAAAAACCATGGCAAAAGCAATGGTGGGTACCAGGCAACGTTGACAGGTACCATGTCTACACCATGATGTAGTAAAGAGGCACCTTAATGATGCGAATGTTAATTGACACACCACATTGATCAGCAGAGTGTGGGTTCTAGTCCCGGTCGTGACACTTGTGTCTTAAAGCAAGACACTTAACCATTATTGCTTCGTCCTTCGGATGGGACGTTAAGCCGTTGGTCCCGTGTGTTGTGTAATACATGTAAAAGAACCAAGTGGCACTTATCGCAAAGAGAAAGGGTTTGCCCCAGTGTTCCTGGTTTGATCGGCTGCAGATTGCGCCACAGCACCCTGTGAACCATTACATGGTGCTATGTAAAGGAACAGGCCTCAAAAACGTAACTCATCATACCTTGCAGGAAACAATACTGAGCGCTCCGAGACACCCATAGGGTGTGATAAAGCGCTATATAAAACTGCGTATTATTATTATGGACATTACTATGCTCATTTAAAAGAAACAATAACCACTTCTTTTTTTTCCTTTCCATTTTCCCCTGTTTTACTTCAGATTCCTTCTCTCCTTCCAACTAAGACTGTGACCCAAGCTCTAGAGAGTTTAGTCCTGAAAGAACCACCCCAAGAGGCGGAGTTTGTTGCCGATCCTCCTACCATCAATGCCTTTGAATTGTGAGTTGCAAACTTGATTGAACTGTGTGTACTCTAATGCCTGACGGATGGAGGAGGTCCTTGAACCCTGAAGCCTGGTTCATACTTCACGCGAATGCGAAGACGACGCGAATTTGACGTCATAAATTCGCGACAAACACATAGCTCAAGATGCGCTGTGGTGAACTTTTTTGCGAAATTCGCTGCGAATGTTGGAGAATGACGTCAAATTCTGCTTCGCCTTCGCATTCAAGTCAAGTATGAACCGGGCTTAACTCCCTAGACCCACTTGCCTACAGGTGACCTCCTGAAATATCCAGCTCTCCTATGTCACTTCACACCTAGGACTTAGATAAGATTGGAATGCCTGACCCAGTAATGAGGAATTGTTACTTGGGCCCACAGGCTGTATCCTTCACAATACATACTGATTCCAAAGTGAGTTTTTGACGTAAATTCTGGGGCTGTGTGCGGGGTGTGTGCCTGTGGGGTGTATCCCCACACTTTTTGGATGAAGGTTGGGATCGACGCCCCCCCCCCCTCCCATGCAGTGAAAAAAACTAATCAAGTCCGATAGGTCTTGAGAAATAAGTAGAGATGATGATAACGTGGTATAGACTTGTCTCAAAATAACAAAAATTGTGTTCGCTTTTTTGTTTATGTATTTCGATACCTTATGGATCTAAAAATTATACAAATTAAAGGTCTCCACTAGGATTCATTTCGGCAAAGTGGATATAAAAGGATTTGGTAGGGTTGGGGGTTTAATAAATGTCTCAGGAGCTAGCCTTTTATTTGCTTTATAGTTGTCATGTTTTAACCCTATTAAGGCCCCAAATTCCTTCAAAATCTTATTCAGGAAGGTGTCTGACTTTGGAGGATATTGCCCTTCAAGCCCAAATAACAATTGCTATATCATTAGAACAGGTATACCAATCTTGTGTTCAAACATTTGGGTGCTGAGTTGCATGTAGACCGCCAACATTAGGGCTAGACAGCTCAGTTGGTAGAGCGCTGGTGCATTAAACCAGAGTTGGCAGGTTCAAACCCCGTTCTACTGAATTTGTCCTTGTTCACCCCAGAATTGAATTACAAGTTACCCACTGTAAAGATACAGCAGATAAAAGCCGATATGTATTTGTACCTAGGGATATTGTGAAATTGACTGCCCAGTTTGTTGCTCGTAACGGCCGGCAGTTCTTGACGAGTTTGATGAATAGGGAGCAGAGGAATTACCACTTTGACTTCTTGAGACCTCAGCACAGCATGTTTACTTACTTCACTAAGCTGGTTGAGCAGTACACAAAGGTAAGGAAGTATCCCAAATGTCTGAAGAGTGGGAACGTTTTATTATTTGTGTTTTTTGCCCACACACCGATGTGTGTTAAGCACTGTATACTCTGTACTTTCCCGAGACCTGTGAGAAATAAAACACTCAAATCGCTTCAAATAGGGGAAGAGGCAGTTATGCTTGTCTCGCAACGGATTCATGTACCCCTCCCTGTTCTTAGCTGAAGAGACTTGTGTTTATATCGCGCCACGTCTTCTTTCTGCGCATTGGGGTAGGTTTCTGTCTCTGCAAAAAGTAGCCCGCACCTCGATTGGCCTTTGGGCCTTGTGATGGACAAATTCCATAAAACAGTTTTTTTGAAGCGAGCACTTTATGGACATCTGTCAACCAATCGGAAATCACCTCCACAGAACAGAAAATTATAATAATATGTAGTTCTGATAAAACCCTTAACCTATGGGGGGACAATTTTTAAGTTCGAAAATCCGGATGGTTCCTATCCTAACATTAATTAGTAAGGCCTAAGGAAGCTTCGTGCCAAAAATGGTGCTTTTATCCACCATGTCCAGGTAGTTTCACTAAGCCACCTGACTATTAAGAAAGACGCATATGGGCACTCTATGGCTAAGGAGACAGGGGCTTGATTTGCTCAAAATTATACACATTAATATCTGATAAAAAAGCTTATTTTCTTCCCTTTTTTTCTTCATGCTTTGCCCAAATTTTGCCCACTGATTTGCCCTTTTCCGTTTTTTTTTTTTAATTATTTTATTATTATTTTTTTTATTTTTTTTTTTTTTAAGGGGGGGGGGCAATTGCCCCTCCCCCAGCTTGTATCCTATAAGGAAGACTGTACGAGGGTTGAATATGAGGTCATATAGAGATGTATAGTCTAGGGTTGTGTGGTAAACATTTCGGATTGGGGAAAGAGAAATAAATTAACTCGGAAATTTCTAACAGATACAAGCCGTGAGTATACGTGAACAATGGCCCAATCAGGGCGCTGAACCTAAACGAAAAAAATATCATAAACAAGTCGGCAGCATCCTGGTCCATAACTCCAGAAAAAAAAGATTATTTATTTATTATTAATTGTTTATTTTGTTTTTTTAGATTTTGATTCCACCCAAGGAGCTAATTGGCAAGCTCCGTGTTGAAGCAGAGCAGTCTCAGAGTGTGATGGAGGCGGTGAATTATAGAGTCCAATGGGCAAAGCATCAAGAAGCACAACGCAAGAAGGAAGAAGAGGAGAAAGAAAAAGAGCGAGGTATGTAGACAGTAGTGGCCATCTTGTCAATCTCAATATCCATAAGAATGAGGTATGAACATGTAGCCAACAGCGGCCATCTTGCCAATCTCAATATCCATAAGAATGAGGTATGAACATGTAGCCAACAGCGGCCATCTTGCCAATCTCAATATCCATAAGAATGAGGTATGAACATGTAGCCAACAGCGGCCATCTTGCCAATCTCAATATCCATACATTACTGTACAGTACAGCCTATTATTGATACATCTAAAGAAGTTTTCTCCTCCTTGGCCCAAATTTCAAAAATATTTCTAAAGTCTGTCTAAGGATATTATCTTTTTTGTTGTTGTTGATGTTGTTTCATGTTGTTGATGTTGTTTCATGTTGTTGATGTTGTTATTACAAGGTATTGTACTCCTTGTTATTGTGGATGGCCGACTGATAACAATCCAAAAGATGAAAGTGCCACTAACGTTTGTACATTAATGCGTCCAAAGTTGTCTGAATGATTCCTCCATGCCACCGATCCAGACGCTGACTTCCCTTTTTGCTGGTTCCATTTACCTACTAGTACAGATTAGCAACAGCTCTGGATTTTTTCTCTGTAAATGTTTTGCCAGACCAGTCGACCAAAATTCCTTTAACCAGTTCCTGCTGAGAATCTTCAATTTTTTCCCCGTCCAGCCTGACGGGATTATTTTCTTGGAATTGCCGGAATCATTTTTCTTTGCGAGTACCGCTGGCACAAAAGGAACCTTAACTCGACAAAAACCAAGAGAACAAACGATTTTCTTTGAAGCACCAACATTTTTAGTTTCTCTATCAAAGAAATGTCAAATTCATGTACTGTGAATTGCAAAACCTCAGCCTTTCTGATTTTACACAAAGACTTGTTTAAACATCCCCGTTTGCTGGCTTGGAAAATATTTGCATGTATACACAACATCCGGCACCAACTGGTTAAAAAACACTTTGAAAAACATTTGAAACAGTACGCACGGATTTCGTTTATTGAAACAGAGAGGAAATTAAAACGTAGATGCACATCACTAAAGTTTACCCTATTGGTCTCCATTTTACTCCATGAAGTTTTAAAACTGATGGTTATTTGACATGTTTGTGATTACAGTGGCTTACTCTCAGATTGACTGGCACGGCTTCGTGGTGGTGGAGACAGTTGATTTCCAGCCTGGGGAGCAAGGTAACTTTCCTCCCCCGCTACGCCCCGAGGACATCGGACGACGTATCCTAGCTGAGAAGAGATATGAACAGTTTGGGGTAAGACTACTTTTCAGGCCACTGATTTTTTAGGAGGTATGCCTCAAGTTTCATCTGTGAGAGGGCAAGGCCATTTTTATTTTGCAAAGGGCACTTCCATGAAAATGGAAATGGAAAATCTTAAAGTCTATCTGAGACTTTTGAAGGGGCACCAATGCCAAGACCAGGGCAACAGAGGCCATGGTCTTCGTGGCCTCCGTGAAATTCTAGGCATGCATGCCTGCTCATTGGGAGTGTGATAATAAACCACATCTCACTCCCAGTAGTCTATATTGCACTCTGAGTAGCATGCGTCACGCTCTGTACATGGACAGTGCAAAAATAACATTCTAACTTTTGCGCATTGAACGTGCTGCTCTTCATGAAATGACGCTCAAAATCGTTAAACTTCATGCGTCACACTTGCGCTCGTGGAATACGGAAAAATACAGCGCGTCTCCATCCAACAATCCACTCGGCCTTCGGCCACGTGGGATACGGGACGTAGAAGAGATATATTTTTTCGAATTCCACTCGCTTGTGTGATAACTTATGGTGTGTGTTTCCTTTTGTAGGAATTAGAGGAAGAAGAAGATGTTGAGATGGAGGTTGAAAGTGAAGATGAGGAGCAGGATGAGAAAGAGGAAGGCAAAGGGAAAGACAAGAAAAAGAAAGACACATCTGGTGCCACGCCCAAAGACAAAGAGAAGACAACCACGCCCGCTGATCAGAACACTGAAGTACAGGATATGGATGAAGGGGTAAGTGACAATCGGTGGCTTCCCTTACTCTGTTTTATCACTCACTTCCCGAACTACTGTAGTGAGCTCCATCTTTAAGTAGTCGGCAAGATTTTTCAGTAATCTGCTTGTCTTCGCAAGAATTTTTCAATCAAAAATCTCTTGTTTTTCCCAACGAATCTTCTGTTTTGTTCTTTCAACTAATGCACTTGCCTGGAAATATCTCATCATCTCTGTGCTACAAGGTCTTAGCTCCATTGTGCAACAACATCGTATCTCAGCGTCCAGTGACTTTGTGTGTACGTCAAGGTTATTTTAAGTGAGATACGACCTTTTGTCATTCCAAAACTTGCATTTCACGTAAACTCTATTTTTAGAGATATGACCTTGTTGCACCAACACGACGATCTCCATGAGACTGAAGAATATTGAGATGAAATTGTTTTTTTCTTTGATGGGATTTTGTTGAAAGGACTCTGATATGGAAGAGAGTGATGAAGAAGAAGATAGTCGTCGTTTGACGATGTCACCCCCGCCTCTCCCATCCATACCTGGCTCTGGTGCCTCAGCTGCACCTCCACCTCTTCCACCTCAACTAGGAGAGGTTCAGATCAGGAAAAATTATGATCCCAAAGGTTGGTTTTTCATTCTTAAAAGAGTTGATAAATCATTGTGTTCGGAAAGGTGAATTCATTCCCCATTGAACTATACACATGCATCATGCAACCAATCTATGCAAATTGCAACAATTTCACGCATGATATTCTCTCTACTTCAATCTGATTTCCGATTGTTTTTCGTCGTCAGAAAAAGCAGTAAAATTGTTATTGAATAGCCTCAAAAGACTTTTAAAGCCTATTTTATATGTAGGTCAGCCCTTGTACTTATTTTTCTTTTTTCCATGGGCCAAATATTATGCCTGCAAATTTGATAATCCCATATTTGAAGAGAAAACAAAGTTAAAAAAAAATATCAAATATACAAAAAGTGGTTAGAATTTTGTGGTGTTCACATAATGCTAATTTTGATTGCTTGTAAAAAATAAATAATGAATCAGCTAAGGGCAAGTTCGCGCAAGGAAAATTGTCAATTATTGTTTGACTAACTTCACCCTAACGCTGTTTAGTCACCTATGGTTAGTCAACGCTAGTCAACTATTTGGAACCAGCCTACTGACGGTGGTCGCTCAATGGTTGCTTCGCTGGTTATCACAGGATTTGTTTGTTTTTAACTATGACAAACTGCATGGGAACCACGACACAAAATAAAAATAAAAATGGCGGACTCGGCGGAGGAGAAGAAGATGTGAGTAGGCCTATGTGTATAAGAATGCAAACATATTACTGGAGGCCGCCACGTTGACATTACACAATTTGACAACGCTAGTTCGACTAGAGTCGTTCGCGCTTTAATATTAAAGCGCGTGCGCACTGTTAGACACAAACCAACCATTGGTTGACGATGGTTGCTGTGCGAACTTGCCCGATATTTGTTCTGTTACTGTCCCCTACATGTATTTTTTTTAATGGGCCTTGCTCATGATGTGATGTCCCAGGAGGAGCAAGGAACGTAACCAAAACATCTGAATTTCATTGCTACTATAACAGCATGTACTGTTGTGATAGCACAAGCATTTCTTAACATTTCTTGTTCCACCGGTTAAGTCACATGCTTTACATCATGAACCAGGTTTGTGTGTGTGGGGGTGGGGAGTGGGGGAGCATTCCTAGAGAGCAATATTGTAAATGAAACAAATTGGAAAAATATCTAAAGGGGTTGCAAGGGGTATATTTTCAGTTGGTTTGTTACTAAAATAAAAAACTTTGACATGGTGTAATAGTCAAAGCAGTGTTACACATATCCCTTAAAAGTTAGATGATGCAGGTTTATGGAGTAGGAATGAGTTTGATGAAGCCTGCAGTACTGGATGCACATCAGGAGAATTGAACCATCAAAGCAGGGTGGAAGTTGGAAAGTGTTGATGGTGGTGTTTGGGGGTTTCACCTAGGTGTTGGAGAAGGGTTACAGCTGGGAATGGGTCTGGAACTGGAAGCAGGGTGGATCTTAGAGGGATGAAGGACCGGTCACCAGACGTCGTGTCTATTTTTTAATGATTGTTTTATTTCTTTGTGGCAGCTCCGAAGCAGGTCACAGAGTCTGAAGAGAACTACTTGATCTCTCCTATCACCGGTGAGAAGATTGCGGCTAGTAAGATGGCAGAACATATGCGCATTGGTAAGTAACCATCAATACTTGCATACTCCAATTTCCCTCAAAAACCTCCCATCATGCTGTGACCCACAGTTGGTTTTGTGTCAAGTAAGTGTTGCACCTGCACTTTTGTGTAATTCACAGTTGTGTGAGGCAAATTAATGTGTCTGTGTGATGACCTTGGAAAAGAGATAATAAAGTTGTCTCTAATCAATGGCTGTAGAACTTTCACAGAAAAACATTATCAATGCATGTGTGCTGTTAGGGTCATTGGTGTACAATGAACCAAAATGACTTTAGAAATGTAACAATAATAAAATCAATATCTTGGGTGATACCATTAATCTTGGAGGTAAGTAATACATTTAGGATGGTACAAAATAGAAAGGGTGGGGGCTGATTTATACAAGGAGGGGAACTTTCCAATTTATACCAGGAGGGGAAATGCTGATTTAAACAAGGAGTGAAACTTTTCAACAACTCAACAATCAGAGTTTTCCTGGGAATCTCCTGGGAAACTTGTGTTATGTGAAACGGGCTAAAAACTTATTTTTGACTTTCTAATATTTAGGATTATTGGATCCTCGTTGGATAGAGCAGCGTGATCGTCAGAAGGAGAAGCAAGCCCAGGAGGAGGTCTTTGCTCCTGGTATGGCCATCGAAGAGAGCCTTAAGCTCCTTGCTGAGAGACGTACGGATATCTTTGGAGAGGGTGATGTGGAAACACAAATCGGTAAAAAGGTAAGGTTGTAATAATATTAGTTATTAGTGTACTTTTATAATGCGCCATGTGTGTCATAAATGACACTCCTGGTGCGGATTTATCAAATCCAGAAATGCCAGAAACACCAGAGCAAACCCCTTCTCTTTATTATAAGTGTACTAGGTTCTTTTACGTGCAATACACAACACATGGGACCTACAGCTTTACGCCCCATCCGAAAGATGATGCAACAATGGTTAAGTGTCATGCTTAAGGACACAGTATTAAGACGGGGACTCGAACCCACACTCTGCTGATCAGAAACACCAGAGCTTGAGTCCAGTGTGCTTGAGCGTTCAGCCACGTCACACCATTTTCGGTCAAATTTGCTAAAAAGATACCTGAAGACAAATCATAGGATTTGGTAAACGTCACAAAAATCATACCCTCCTACCCTAATTTTTGGTTGCTCCCACCCCCCCCCCCCCCCCCATTTGCAAATAATTTTTTATTGTTATTATTTTTTTAGGTCTAATTATGCCAAACATTACCACAGAAGTACACATTTGCAAATTGTACAATGTATATTCTTGTCTACAGTAGCTTTAAAAGGACATAAAAATCAGTATTAATTTTGTGATTTACACTTCATTTTTTATTAACCAACCGTCACTCATTACTTTCTGTTTGCAGCTGGGTGAAGAGGAAGATACTAAGACCAAACAGAAGGTCATATGGGACGGCCATTCAGCAAGGTCAGTTATTACAGCCAAGATAATATTATATTAATAATATGGGAGGGTAATCACCCTTACTGGCAGCTGAGAAGCTGATTTGCGAAGGACGCAGCAACAACGTGTATGAGCTGCAGGCATGCAAGGGCACCTTTGGCAGTCAGCCACATTGACCCATGACCTTGGGGTACAGCTAGAGATTGAAAGTGTTTGGTTTTTTCCGGAGGGAGGAAAACGGGGAGGGCCCAAAGATAAACCCTTGTGGCACAGTAGAGAACCATCACACAACTCTACTCACATATGGCCCTAGCCAGGACTTGAACCAGGGCCACAGTGGTGAGAGGCGAGTGCTTTAAGCACACGCCACCCATCCCATCCAAGTAAAAACGATATATACTTGTGATAAACAATAAAGCACTGTGCATGTACATGTTGCTTCGTTCGTCTCTGGTTAACAATAGTCATTTATTAGGTGCTTTTAAACATTGTATCAAAGTGCCGTACACTATTTACTACTCCTATTCATTGGGCCTTAAGCATTCCTGAAACCATCTCCTTTGGAGTATGCAGCGCCAACTGCCAATGTGGCATACAGGTGCTAATCATTTACGTCAACAATCTCTACCCTCACAGGTACCTATTTACTCCTGGGTGAAGTGAAGCAATTGTGGTTTTTAAGTGCCCTCCCCAAGACCACCAAGTGTCATGATCAGGTTTTGAACCGACACTCTGATGACTCAGCCATCAGTACTTGAGTTGGATGCTCTGGCCCATTCAACCACAACACGCCATGCTACACGCGCACCCACATTCTTTTTAATACCGAGTTGTGGGGACTCCCTATTGTTGTTCTATTGGCCCTTTTCTATTGAATTACCTTGTGGGGACAGGGTTTTACAAAGAAAAACGATGTTGAAACATTTAATCCATTTTATAAATGTCCCCACAGCGGTGTGTGTGCCTAACCACTTACACCAACGCACTGTTTTGAACAGTATGTTTTAAATTAGCATGTAATATTTTTTAAGGGGGTGAACACGATCCCTTTTAAATAGTCTAAACTACAGACCCATTAGACCCAATAAGACAAATTGCAAGCTATCCGGAAGCCATGATTGATTTCAGCTAGGAGAGTGCACCATCGGAATCTAGGCGCAAACTTACACCAATGCACTACATATATGTCGAACAGTGCGTTTTATAATAAGGTGGTCATTGATGGAGTTTTTTCAGTCGAAGAATTGACCAAAGGTAATTTGACAATTGCCAGGGCATTTGACAGAGTCTTAATAAGGAACTTGGAATTTGTGAGATTTTTGACTGACTTTTTGATGGAGTACACAACATTTGTTTAAAAACAGACTGTTCAGAACAGATGGCATCATGCAGGGTTTGTCATTCATGTGAAGTGAGCAGCTGTATTGGACTTTTTTTTTGCCGCTTCTGTCACTCTGTTTTTCCCCTCTGGAGAGAGTTTAATATCTAACGTCAGTTTGTATTTTAATTTTGTTTTGTACAGTATGGAAGCCACAGCACGTAAAGCCCAGGCTAACATCACCATAGATGAACAGATTGCTGCTTTACACAAGGCTCAGGGCTTAGTGTAAGTACAAACTTATATCTTTGCTCAGTTGGTAGAGCACCGGTACCTTAATCCGGGGTCTCTGGTTCAAATCCTGCACCAGTAAAAAAAAAAATTGATTACCTCAAAATTGAGTTACAATATATCCAGTCAGTTTCCCTTGTGGTTTGTGGCTTAAAGCCCCAGCTCAACATTGTTAAAGAGGAAAAACATAAATGTTCACAGATTTACATATACCTTACATGATATAAAGATAATAATGGTAGAAAAGTTTTCTTGAAATAGTTCTGCCTGAAGTGTTATCATTTTTAACTAATAAATGAAATAAGTTCCAAAATTAGTTTTCGTCTCAGTGAGACGAAAACTCTGCCCATAGAAATGCATACAGAAATGCTCAATGCATTGTTACCGTTTTCTCGCAAATGAAACAACAAAATGAGCTGACATTTTCACAGGTTGGTTTTATTACAACTATCTTGATTTGTGCAAAGAATGTAAGAATTTACAGTCAGTTTACCAAGGTTGAGCTGGGGCCTTAATATTTGAAATTAAAAAGTCGCATCCCTTAAAGGTTCTCCCTGTCCTGCTGTTCACAGTTTATATCCAGAAAGCGAAATATAGTAAGCCCTATGGTTGTATTGAATTGTTGGGGTGTGATCCCTGGCTGCACGGCAGTGTCAGGTTGGTTTCTGACTGGCATCCCCAAACAAAGATATTGACAAAACATTAGGGCTGGATAGCTCAGATGGTAGAGGTACTGGTTTAAATCTCCTTCCAGTCAATTTTTCATTGTTCACCCCGAAATTGAATTTAAATTTACAGAGTCAGTTTCCCTTGTATTTTATTAGGGGAACAAAAGAATGGTGACTGAGGTCTTAAACGGCTGTTTAAAACCTTCAGGGTCGTGGCCGTGTGATAAAGGAGCTCACCTTCAGCTTGGTCCTTTATCACACGGCCACGACCCTGCAAGGTTTTAAACAGTCGTTTAAGACAAGGCACTAATCTTTTATTCCCATTCATAAATGCCCTTTTTCTTAAAAAACATAATAACGTAAGAAAATCTGTGAAACTTGTCTGTTTTTTAAATATTTTTTTTCAATTCCTGTCACGACCTCAGGCTCCATTACGCGAAGCGTCAAATTGCATGCGACGCGCACAATGGTTGCGCGTACAAATATACTTTACAGAGGGTACCGGTGATATGTATTGATTGCGCTACCCGTAAATTAGCGCCCGCATAAGTATATTTGCTGACTGGTTATAAACACCCTCGGCCATGCCTTTGTCAGTCATTTAAACGCCACCATGTGACAAGTTTTTGACCAATCAGAATGGATAAACTCTCTGGGGTATTTATGAATGCTTAAGATATTTTATTATATTTTTATTAACAGACCAGATAAAGAAAAGGAGAAAATTGGTCCCCAGCCGGTGTCGAGCAAAGCCAAACCCCTCCCGCCTCGCCCTGCTTTACCCAAGCAGCCCCCACAGGCAAATATGCCGATCCCTCCACCCCCACAGCCGCCCAAGACAGCCGCCCCCCAACACATGCAGTACCAGCCTCGTATGCCTATCCAGCAGCCTGGTATGCCCATTATGCAGAGGGGTTCTTTGATGCAGATGCCTCCACGGCCCCCCATGCCACCCAGGATGCCTCAGCCCCCAGTGGGGATGCCAAGGATGGGAGGTGGACTCCTACCAGGACCCCCGCTCCGCTTCATGAACCAAGGTCAGTATCACAAATCTGTGTATGAAAAGGGTACACAAAAATATTCCTGAAATAATAATAATAATAATAATAATAACAAACTGGAATTTATATAGCCCTCTTACAAGAGATCAGAGCGCTGTACAATACAACAAAAAAACAACCGCATTATTAAGTAAACAAAGGAATACATAATGGAGGTAAACAAGAAGAGGAATTAATGGAACAAGGTCTTAAGCCGCCTCTTGAAAACATGGATTGATGGTGATGCTCTGACATGAGATGGAAGACTGTTCCAGATGACCGGTCCGGGGGTGATAAGGCCCTGTCACCAGCAGATGTGCGTGTGCGAGGAATGTGAAGAAAGGCCAGGTCTTTGGATGAACAGAGCTTACATGAACTGACAAAGGGACGCTGAAGAAGAGATTGTAAATAAAATGGGGCGGAGTCATTTATGCACTTGGATATAATGAGAGCTAATTTGAAATGGACGCGTTTTTGAACAGGTAATAAATGCAGTTCCTTGAGAAGGGGAAGAGGATCGACGTATTTCCTGGCACAGAGTGTTATTCGTGCGGCATGGTTCTGAAGGTGTTGCAGTCTGTAGATATCAGTGGAATTAATGTTAACCAGTAATGAGTTGGAAAAATGTTCTTCCCCTACCAACCGACTCCCTTTATTTCTCTTGAGTAACAGGAAGCAAAAATATTTTTGGTTTGGCTTTATTATATGATTCGTCTGTTTATCACACTTTTTTTTCAGCATTAAGAAAACGAAAAACTCGATATTGTTTTGTTTGTTGCATGCTAGGTCCTGGAATGGGTCAGCCCATGCAGATGGGCGGTCAACCCATGGGTGGAATGGGTATGCCAGGGGGACCACCCATGCGCCCTGGTAGACCCATGCCCCCAGGTGTTGACAGCGAACCACCCATGAAGAAGCAAAAGACGGAGGAGAGTCTCATGCCAGAGGAGCTGTTCTTGGCTAGAAATAAGGTTGGTTGTCTCTGTCCACTTTCTTGTCTCTCCTACCCGCCTTCTCAAATGGGTGTCACTGGGTACACTTTGGGGAGCAAAGGGGCCCTTTTAGGTTAGAGGTAATAAAAGGGCCTTATTTTATAGAAGCACACTACCAAAGATTATAGAGCGCCGTAGGCGCAAGATGGGGAACTCTGGCTGAAATGTGAAATCTCACGGGACGCCATTTCAGCAAGTGACTCTATTGATACAACACTGATACATGCGGACCAGTGTAGACAATGACAATTGCTATCAATGGGAAACACAGGCATTCACTTGCTTAAACATGTTAAATGGCGCCCATGCGTATTTCACTTTCCAACAGTAGATCAAGGCCCAGTTCCCCATCTTGCGCCTACAGCGCTCTACAATCTTTGCACACTACCGGTACTCACTGGGTGATACCAAGAAGTAACATATTTGTCCCCCTCCCAGATAGTAAACATTATGAACATGTTCCCTACAAATTAAGGAGAATTACCCACAGAAAATATAATGTTCTCTCTCTCTCTGCTTCAAGCCAGACGGAAAAGAGAAAGGTCCAAAATATACAAATTTGAAAGTTGCATCGCGTCCATGAACACTGAGGGCGCACTTGGTTTCCCTACATGACCACCAAGCTGTCTGTTTTCTTTTATTTCAGGGTCCAGTATCGTTCCAGGTTATGGTTCCTCCAATGCCAGATAAACCCGAATGGAAGTGTAACGGTCAAGCCCTTCAGATGACCCTTCCCTTGACCGATACCATCTCTGTTATCAAGGCTAAGATCTTTGAGGAGACCAGCATGCCTGCTGGGAAACAGAAATTGCAGTTTGATGTAAGTGTTTCGTTCCTTTATTTTATCACCTACTCTTGGTAACATTTACGAGGGAGTTGACCAACTATTTAAAACCAGGCATGCAACTTTTCCTCAGATCAGCTGATTTCCTCATTTTTCACCTCACACTCATGCCATTGAAAATTGAAAAACACTGTACAAAGTCTAGTAAAGATTGAAATTTCCTCGTTTTTTTTGTGAAGTCCAAGTTGCATGCCTGTAAAACCATTTAACTGCATGGGTTGTTTATGTTGGCACAATAGATCTTCATCAGGCTGCCACCATCTTGGTCATGTGCCCTGCATCCAATAACAGTAATGGATGCTGATGTTCGTTGTTCAAAAAGGAACCTGACTATTTGCCCTTCCAGCCTCGGTTTGGTTACATTGATTTGAATGGGAGAAAAACAAGATGGATAAAAGTCTATTGGGGATATCTACCCCTTGAAGACTTTAACAAAGGGGATCCGGGTGTTTTAACAGAGTGAGGACATCCACGTTTCACTTTTGTTTACAAAACCAATGAGGACGTTGCTAAAAAAAACACGAAGTCCACAAAATGGTAGAACAAAGAGAAGTTGAAGATTTACTGGGTCGTATTTTTGTACAAGTTTAAACTGCAGGGTAGGAAGGGATGTAATTTTCCACAAGTTGATGATGTATCACAATAAGTGAAAATCGATACTGATCATCATCAACTTATGTTTATTCGTTTATTTTTTTCTCTCCGTGCAGGGTCTGTTTGTGAAGGACTCCAACTCCCTGGCATTTTATAATTTTGCCAACGGATGCACCTTGCAGCTCGGTCTCAAGGAGAGAGGAGGACGTAAACGCTAAGCGTTTTACCAGTTAGCAGCCCACAAAAGATTAGCAACAAAATAACCCCAACTGGTCCCACAGTCCCTGCCTAAGCCCATGTAGCGCTCATTTCTGCATTGGGAAAAAAAACAGCCATTATTTACTGCCCAGCACATACATGTAAACATAGCCTGAACCAAACCGAATACTGTTGGAAAGAGCTATAGAATTCTCTTTATTGTGATGTATATTTTGCCGTGTTTTCTGTCTCATACCGCTAGTGTAAAGAAAGACACAAACTTATGGGTTTTACTGTTGCTGGACATTTCGCGTGTTCTGTGGGAAATCCTATAGTATATGGGATAAGTACAAATACAGTACGGGTCTAGATTTTAAGAATTGGAAAAGCTGGGGAATGCAAGGTGATAGCGGGGCTGGGAGTAAATCCATCGTGTTTTTTTTTATTTTTATTTTTTTTTTTTTTATTTTTTTTTTTTTAAGTATCAGGCAAGATATTCTTCGTATTTTAAGTCTGATTTATGAAAAAACCAATAAAATTGTTATTAAGTAGCCTGACAAGTCTATTCCAGCCTATCCTGTTGGTAAGCGGTGACGGTTTGGAGCCGGAAGTACAGTGTACTTAATGTTCATGTACAAGTATGTATACCATTAGTTTACATTTCACTTCCGGCACTAAAACATCATCACTTACCAACAGGACACCATACAATTATGTACATGTTGGTCGGCCCTTGTACTTTATCAAGTTTCCCAACTTTTTACTAAGGGTCAAATATGATGTCTTAAATGTGGACATGGAAAATTACCTGGGGTCGATTTCACTAAGCACTAAGATTCATCATAAGATGAGTTGTCAGTATTACCATAGTGATTTGTATTGTGACATCACACTTTGCTTAGCAATTAAGAGTGACTTGCAGTTAAGATCAATCTTGGCTCTTAGTGAAATCGAGCCCAGGTATGTGTAGCTGTCATCTAGCATCTGAGATATCCCATTCCACTTGTTAACACTTGTATCTTTTAGAAAATCTGAATTATTGTGTTATATAGTAAAAATCTGAGCTAGAAAAAGAACAACAAGACAAGAGATGGGCTTTTGTGTTTGGATTTGATGTTATATTAAAAGCACAAGAATGTGACCAGAGCTACACAGAGTATTCAAAAACCACTTCATTCTTTGAAATTGTGTTCATTCTTAAAACAAGCTAGGACCGATTTTTGGCCGATTTGACCCACAAATTTTAGATAGCTATTTTTATAGATTAAGAAAGTTATAAGCTTTCATTTGAGGTTTTGCACACACAAAAATACACCAATGATAAGTGGCAGTTAATTTCAAACTAAAAATGAATTATTGTCAGAATCCCAATATTATCACACATACATCAGCCATACAGTTTTGCATGCTATATATATTTTGTGCATTGTCTGTAGCATATGCGAAAGGTTTTGTATGTTTTTCGTTTTGAAAGAGCATCATCTGTCAAAATTTGTTCAGAGAAAACATTACAAAAGATTGCTCCAGAACTGTATTTTGTTAGCCCTAATCCTCCGAAATCCTCATCTGGAAGTTTTCTGGTTGCAGAGGATGGAGGACTGTAGGCCCAAATAATGGTAGCTTATCACTGGGCGAGGCATATCGATCTTATCCACAAGTCCAAACAGATTGGTGTTGAGTGACCATGGAGTGATAGATTCCATTGAGGTTGCCTATGGGCAAGTGATGGACCTGGGAAGGGTTTGTAGTCAAAGCTAAAAGGGAACCAGTCATTAATGATGTATTTACATGATCTTTTGGCTGGTAACCTGTGTCTGCTCAGACTTTTCTAAGCATAGTAATTTTGTTTGACAGCATTACCATTCACTTTGAAGGGTGATGTAGTCTTGTTTAAAGCACATTTGCATAAATGTTTGTCTCATGTGTTATTTTGTATCGTTTAAACTCTTTACCAAAGTTTTAGGTTTACTTTGAATTTGACAGTAAGTATAAAACAGCTGAGCCGAACAGTCAATATGAAATCATGTTGCAAGGCCATCTTAACTGTTTTTACCGACTTTGGGTTGATCACTGAAAAGGCATGTGTATGCCTACAGGCACTGTGCCATCTTGCTATATTATGATTATTCCAGTACAAAGTTTACCCAGCCATTGACTGATGAGAGAATGACACCTCGTCACCCTGCAATTAGATATAATGTATCGATCAAGTTCACCCAACTATTGCCTGATCAGTCAGTTATACAGCGGCGTAACTAGGGTAACATTTTTCGGGGGGAACAAGGGGGTGCACCATTTTCTTAGGGGGGCACTTTTGACCAATTAAAAATGTAGTTTCCGTTTGTATTTTTCATAAACAAACCTCTTTTCATTGTTTTCTGACGTGTTGACTTAAAACAAAATACATTATGTATGTAAATAAATAAAAAATAGTTTTAAAAACATCAAAACTACTACGTAAATGGTAATTCTGGTAAATTTTAATCTGAAAAGTCCAAATTTCAAATGGGGGGCATGGGGGGGGGGACTTCATTTGGGGGGCCCTTAGTTACGCCTCTGCAATTATATCAACTAATATTGTAAGATGGTGGCACTGTGTGAATCTGCAAGGTGAATGTATTCTGGCGTGCAACTTTTCAGTGAATCCCTTCATTTTCAGTGCTATAGAAACCTGGCAAACACTGTACAAAGTAATGTGTTTGGCCATTTCCCCCTTTTTTTATTTCAAAGTTGCTGCCTGTTTGTTGAATTCATCTTGACAATGCAGAGTTTCTACAACTATTGACTGTTCAGTCAATGTGACAATTAAAGTAGTTGTGTAAAAAGCTAAAGGCCCTTTGCCAGCGTTCAAGGTACTCTAAGTACCCAAACTATACACAGGTATTTTTACTACAACGCTGTGACCCAACATTCTTGCTCATGTTGACTTTAAGGTGATCTTCATAATAAAACAAAGAATAAAAACATTTTAATCCTTGGTTGATGTTCCTCTTATTTTGTGCGTAACACCCCTCCCCACAACAGCCACTGATATATGTGATGTATTTTCCAGCAGTACTCTTTGGAGTTTATAAAATGTCATTTAAATGATTATTTTGAGGACTTTTGTTTCAGCCATCCCAGTTTGAATATGTGTTCTAAATATTTGTAATCCTTACATTTTAAGCTGTAAATTTCTACTTTTTCAGAAATTTTGATAAACAATTATATAAAAGAAGGAACAGAACTCAGTGCATACACAAACTGTAAGCTGACTACCCAAGATGTATTTTGGTCATAACTTAACTTTTTTTTACAAAGGTCATTTTAGGTCACGCTTTGGTAAAATCGCTGCAAAGCAATGACCCTACTATTTACTACTAAACTTTACTATTTACTACGTCCGGCGCTTGCAATAACAGCTGTAGCCAAAATCGAAACAAGAACTAGCAACAAAAGTAGCCCTGAAATTTTAACGAGTAACAGTCAAAATGTAGCATGCTCTGCTTTAATATTGTCTTAGTCTTTTGCGTGGTGGTTTAAGGATGCCTGTGCAAAATAATTAGTCAGTTTCACTACAGCGCCCTCACCGTCTGGTGGGATTTTGAAGATGGCTGCGCCCATGGAGCTACATGTAGGGTTACATGCGCTGCCTAGCCGGTCAATCATATCATTATAATCAACTAAGCTAGTAGTACTAGTAGTAGTACTTTCCTGTAGTAATGGTAGTATCACTATCAACCAGACGATGTACATGTATTTTGACGGGCCGTTCTGCTCTGAGTCATATCACCTTTTTGACCATTGGCTTTTAAGTTTGAATTCAGGTACGTATAACAATGTTATTAACATTATGATAATTATCACTATCAGTATCAGTGTGGGTTTATCGCGTACGTGTGGGTGCGTGTGACTTAGCCCCATACATTGTGCCAATACGCTGGACTCCCTCCGCTTCTTGGCCCAACGAACCCTGTCCTTTAAAACCAGACATCAACTTTCGAATCGAGACTTACTTTGTTTGGCAAATTTATCCCTCAATAATTGGTCGGTCATTACTTTCAGACATGTCAGACTCAGAGACAGAGTCTGGAGAAGATTTGTGCACATCTGCCTGTGTGATAAGTCCTCGGCGTTTGCTGGAATTTTGTGTCAAATCTTCGTGCTGGAAGCCCATGTCAACGACAGGAGCCATGATGGTTGCTGTTCAGCGCGCGGGTTGTATTTCTGCACTAGTCTTTATTCCAGCAGTCTTGCGACATTTACATTGTCTGTTTGCGTTCGGCGACAGACGACGGCACGACGAACGAATACACACACATAGCGACATGACAAAAACTAGTGCAGGAATACGACCCGCGCGCTGAACAGCAACCACCATGGCTCCCTGTCGTTGACATGGGCTTCCAGCACGAAGATTTGACACAAAATTCCAGCAAACGCCGAGGACTTATCGCACAGGCAGACGTGCGCAAATCTTCTCCAGACTCTGAAAGTAACGAACGACCAATTATTGAGGGATAAATTTGCCAAACAAAGTAAGTCTCCATTCGAAAGTTGATGTCTGGTTTTAGAGGACAGGGTTCGTTGGGCCAAGAAGCGGAGGGAGTCTAGCGTATTGGCACAATGTATGGGGCTATGTGTGAGTGAATGATGGCAGACACACAAATCACCTGGCAAAACCATTACAAAACTGACATCCGTAAAAAAAGCTCAAGGCCCACTTCAGTACTTGAACTGTTCAACATGTAAAGTAAAGGATTGTTTAATAGACCTTTCCCATGAAATATGTAAATTGGACAACGCGCGTGCGCACTTACATTTTGGTTGGCAACATTTGGGAACAGTGCGCCCTTTTGCATGGGCTTATGGAAGCATGACGCGTACGCGCTTTGTGCGTCTGCTTTCTGCACATTTATATGGCGTTTGCCAACCAACAGGGTCTGTACGCATGCGTGAATGTAATTAGCATGTTTCATGGGAAAGGTCCATTAGATCAGTTACATTTTGCAGTGTGGCCATCTTTTTTTAAAAGACTTGACATGCAAGGCATAACAGCTTTTCATCACCCGAGGGGCAATCTCATTTGCAATTACATGTTTTATCATAGAGCAAGGACCAGCTGGTCCTTGCTCTCTGGTTTCACAGCATCATATCCTCTTGTGACTATTTACATGTACATGTTACACTTTCTGAAATTTTGTGGACACTTTCACCGCATGAATCGTGAAAAAGGAATTAAGCTGCTTTGTTTGTGTAATTTTAGGGAGAATAGATAGGCAGTCATTTTGTTTACGATCGTTTTGCTCATGTGTAGTTGCGATGATCTTTAACTCTTCTCCCTGATGAGCACTGAGCTGTTTTAGCAAGTTTTTTATTAAAACTATAAAAAAAGAATCAAATTTGGCAACACATGTATGGTAGTGAAGGAAAAAAAAGGTTATCTAGTTGGTTTTTTGTAATTTGATTTTAAATTACGACACTCCAGAATTGTCGACATTGCAGTCAAAGTTCAGATTGCAAAGTTCTTATCATCTGCGGATGATTATGGTGTTTGATTTAATGCACTGTAGCTAGTGTCTGAAGCAGTCACTGCTGGTCACGCCTTTGGAGAGCGATACACACTGTCGCTGTCAATCCAGTATGTGCTTACAAACAAACTCACGTCTTGAAACTGGAATTCATTTCAGGTCAAACATCGACATGGATGAGCCAGCAACATCAAGTAGCTTGGGATTAATACAAAATCAGGAAGTGATTGAGGATATTGTAGTGATAGTCAACAACCAGGCTAATCAGGAAGAAACATCAATCTGTGCAGAAAATAATGCAGGTGACTTGATTGATGTGGTGAATAATGTAGTAGTGAGCACTGATTGTGTCTTACATGAAGAAGAGATTGCTTCAGAGGACCTCAGGCAACTGTCGAATCAACCTCTCACTGAGAGGGAATTTTGTTGTGACAATGGACCAGCACTCTTAATCCAGGAGCAACGTGGAGACTCTGATCTTATTCAAGCAGGCAATGCAGGGGAGAAACAGGTTGGACAAGTTGGATATAGGCAGGACCAAGTTGCTCAAACTCATACGCCTGCTGCATCCCTCATGGATACATCCTTGACAAACACATCTGAAGACAGAATGGACCCTGAGCTTATAGAAATAGCTGCGGCCATAAAGATGTTGACTGGTATGGCTAGTATGGCTGCATCATCAAAGATGACCACTGCTGAATCAGAACCAGAGATGCAGGCATTACTTCCGAAAAAGACCAAGAAGTCAGGAAAGAAGTTAAACAGAGATAAGACCAATTCTTCTTTTGGTTCTCCACAGCATTCAAACCAGTGCAAAATCTGCAAAAAAAGGTACAGAAATAAAACCAATCTTGCCAGTCACATGTTTACGCATAGATCCAGCAGGCCTTACAAATGCAATCTTTGCAATCACTCCTACAAGAAGTCTAGTTACCTGATTCGACACATGAAGTCACACGAAGAGCTTTTGTTGAACTGCCGGTACTGTGACAAAAAATTCTATGCAAACAATATGCGAGTTCGCCATGAGAAGCACCACCAAGTTCCACATAGATGCTTGGTTTGTGGGAAGGGGTATGGGGACCAGGCGGGGCTGGTGATACACATTCGCAAACACACAAATGAGAAGCCGTTTTCTTGTAAGGAATGTAACCGCTCCTTCACCTCAAACAGTGCGGTACTAAGACATGAGAGGACCCATCTGGGAATTAAACCACACGTGTGCAACACATGTGGTAAGGCTTATACTCAGATAAACACCCTTAACGATCACAAGAAGACGCACTTTGACAAGTGGACCTTCGCCTGTAAAACGTGCGGGAAAGTTTTCCATGCACGCAGCAGCCTCAGACGCCATCGGGTCAAACACCACCCAGAAGTGGAAGCTCCAAGCGGCCGGAAGTACCTTGTAAAGGTTGGATCACCAGAGATCATTTTGGACCAATCTGTGAATGCACAATACCAGTGTAGATACTGCGATAAGACGTATGCGAAAAAAGACTCTCATAGAAAACATGAAAAGCTCCACACCGACCCAGGAAGGTTTTGCTGTTCCTTTTGCAGTAAAGTGTTTATGGGCAAACAGGATCAAGTTGTACATGAGAGAATGCACACTGGAGAACGGCCATTTCACTGTGAGTTGTGTATCAAAGCATTCTCATGCATGTCAGCACTGAAGAGACACATCAAATCTCACTCGCCAACTAAAGCCTTTGAATGTGGTCACTGCCACAAGACGTTTACTCGTGGAACGGGGTTGCGAGACCATGAACTGATCCATGCGGGACACAGCAAACGCTTCCCTTGCCAGTACTGCGATAAAATCTTTGCCTCTCGTTGTGCAATGAGAAGTCACGTAACCAAAAAACACTGTAGTATCAGGGCAGATTCAATCACTGTGGTAACCCATGTGACTATTCCATCACAAACTTCAAGCCAAGCTGTAGTCACGTAGCGTTTTAAAAATACTATGGAAGGCTGAGATACACTTGTGTTTCCAGGAAATCTTTATCAGAATGAAAAAAAAAAAAAAATCCCTCATGGGTTTAGTTTGTTTTGTTTTATTTCTTCAAAATTATTTGAGCAAATAATGAAGAAAACAACAGATTAAGGTTGTTGTTCCTCAGGGTTTTTTCCATGACAGATTCACAAGTACATTTATGCCCATGAATTACTCGGTCTGCCTGATTACACCCAAATGGTTACCTGGACCGGCCGAGTATGATAAAGGGGTAACTCGGGCCGCCTGAGTAATTCCAGGAGTAACTCAGCTTACCTAGTATGACAAAGAGTTATCCGGGCTGTCAGAGTACACAAATTAAGGAGTAACTTGGGCATCCCGACTTCATGTACTTCTTTGCCATGGTGTGACTTGGGCTGCGGAGCCCTCAGGAGTACCTCAAGCTGTCTGAGTATGCCCAATACCCATGTATTAGAAGCGCTGATTTGTAAGTTCATAATGGAGCAACCTTGTAATAAGTGGTGGAACCTTTCCATGCTAACCAAGGGAGCAGGTCCCAGTTTCAGTACAGTCAATAGGATTTTGTGCTTGGAGTGCGCCCAAAGAGCACAATAGACAACTTCGCATATACTTTTTATGTGCGCGTAAGCCATGGAATGAGGTGCATGCTGGTCTAGTTAGTGACAACATTTCTCAATAACTAGACCAGCACGTCATTCCCCGACTAACGAGCATGTAAAAAGTATTTGTGAAGTTGTCTATAGACGTTAATATGCCCATGACCTCATTTTCGTAGGGCTCCGTTGTCTAGAGGTCAAAAGAAGGTATTTTTGCTGATCTTGTGAGCCGCGTATACATAGCTCTGCGTTATTTAATGTTTCATCATCGTTTTACCTCTTAGATGACGTCAATGCATAAGGTCCATAAGAGGTGCTATGAAATTGGGTCCAGAACATATAGTACTCCCCTTTGCGAACTCGTACCGTACCTTCAAAAGACTTATGGACAAGTTAAATGTTTGTCGAGGAGATAGCTTAACGGCTTCCACCAGAGCTGCCAAAAGTTCCCTGAAGTTCTGCAGAAAGTTCCCTGAAGATAAACCACTCTTTCCACGTTCTGATGAACAAATTTGAAAATCTCCCTGATTATGGAAACTTTTTCCCTGTTATGTTGAATGTAATTCTAAATATCTCCCCGATTGCTGTACAAAATATCCCAGGTTGAAAGATGCAAAAATTGGCAGCTCTGCTTCCACGTGACTACAAAGTTCTCTCGAAACTGCTGGCTGTGGACTACTGCCCCCATTTAAACGGGGCCGTAGTAATAGCGGGAGCAGAATTCTCGCAGGAGCAGCAGCAGTATCGCGAGAGTAGTCGCGTGAAAGCAGTTACATTATCACCGTGACAAACAATGACTTGTCCGCAAGTCTGTACCTTCAGTTAAATCTCGTAGCTCCGTTTGTTTTGCTTGAAGTCTTTCTTTGTTTTACTTGGACATTATGGCTCTTCCCGAACGGGTATGCCTCTGAAGCACTCGGTGACAACATAACTTTAGACTCGGTCAGTGCAGGCGTAGTGTATGAAGTGTAGTGTATGAAGGCTTTCATCATTTCCCCCCCGAAATGGTTAATAAACGTCAACATCAGCAACTAAACTGCGCATAGCATAGTACTCTAGCTTTAAAATAACACATATGCAACTGGTTCTTTTTCCTTTCACCAATGCAGCCCAATTAGTCATTTTATTAGCACAAATAATAGCCTATCAACCGAAAGGTACAGTTGTTAAAAAGTTACTGTTATCAACCCAAATATAAACTTCAAGAAAATAAGCGAATTTAATTTTAAACTAACAAACAGCTACACCTTTAAACGATAATAATAAATAAAAATGAAGTGAACAAATTATTTTAATGCACTGGATCTATTCTACTAATAAAAATTCTTTAAAAAATCAAACAGCATGCAAACAAACACCGAACAATGCGTACCAAGTCTCACCAAATTATGTTGTTAGTTAGATAAACGAAAGTTTAATAAAATCAAAGAAAAGTGCTGAAATATATTTCAATTTACTAATTTTGATTCCAGTAACATAAAAGCTGGGAAGGGTAGGTATGGTAAAGGTATTGAAATTAAGTTCAACATATTGTTTGATTCCAGTAAAATAAACACTGGGAAGGGTCGCTTTAGTTGTAAAGCTGCCGCCTTGTTTTGCCGTTTAAAAGGTTCCGTCACATTTCTGTTTAAACATGAAACGGCTCTTGCAAAATGTCGAAGATATCAACCAAGTTCCAATGATTGGACTTGTGAGCGGATGAAATATTCAGTATTACTAGATACCAGGGACGGGACAATTAAGCTCAGTTTGAAACATGTTTGAGCTTTGAATCAGTAATCATTATTGCTACCTCAGACATGGAGCATGACGAAGATAAATGACTGCATAATTAATGTATACAGACGAGTAACCTGAAACAATAGTTCAAGGTAAAATACAGGATTGGTAAAGCTGATAATGCACTGTTGTGTGCCTTTAAATTCTATTTTCTGATTTTGACAGTGTTTTGAACAGAAATATTTCTGTGGTAGATTGCTACAGGTATATGAACTTCATCATCAGTAAGCTTTCAGACTGATACCAACATAAAAGAACATTGATGAATTCCAATCCTGTATTCTACCTTTAATGGGCAAAGTGATTTCCGTAATTCCGTGTCCGCATAACGTAACTTCGGTCCAGTCGTCTAACACATCGGAAGGGAATGAGAACCGCACTGTTGACTCGCCGATTTATACAAGCAGCAATTGGTTAACTGCTGCTTTAGCTTATTCACCGTCGCTTCCAGGGTCCTCCTCTCTGAAAAGCGTTCCCCGTTGCGTTCGAACGTGAACTCGATTGGAACGCTCTGGTTCTCTGTAATCTTGAAGATGACAACCTCAATCCTAATCCCCGGTGGGCATTGCGACGGCCATTCAATGGTTTTTGACGTGGTCGAGGTCTTGGTGTCTTCTTTCGAGGATGTAGATGAATAGCCGAAGTGTAAGTTAATATCTACAGAAGCACTCACAAAACCTACATCCATAGAGACGCTGGACCCGACGTCGACCGAGAAGTCAAACGTGGATTCGATCTTGGTCGTGGTCGATAGAGTGACGGTTTCAGAGGAACCAAGCTTGGCAAATTGATCTGACGTGACTCCAGATCCACGATTCTCCAACGTCAGAGATTTCAAGATGCTGGACTTGATTGGCTCAACTGTCTTGTCCTCGTAGATAGGTGTGTAGTCAACCAGTTTTGTCTTAGGTCTGTACATTGTCCACCGACCAATGGTGCCTCTATCCCAGGCGGCGCTCCAGCTTTGGAAGTCCGATAATTTCTGTGCGATGCTCGTTGGGGTTTTCTGTCCGGCCCACCTTGAAAAAGCAACGTGTTGCTCAGTGCCAGCATTTCGCTTCTCATATAGAAAGGCGTCTGTCAGGGATGGACGGGTGGTCTTCTTTACAAACAGATGTAGATACCCGTAGCCCCATTCGCTAAGGTGACTGCTCCATATAAACCCGTCAGCAACGACAAAGTCCTCAACCCCACCAAAAGCCTCCTGCACACCCCAGCCATAATCCTGCACCACGTAGCGTGACGCCCCATCCTTGATGATCATCTTGCTACCCATGATCTGGTAGTGCTCCTCGTTCGGGCGGTTTGTGCTCGAGACGACAAATTTCAGGACACCGTACGCCAGATCGTCCTTCCAGCAAAACCCTCCCGTGCCCTCGATTACTTTTCTGTTGCTTTGACTCCCTGAGGTGGATGCACCCCATCGGTAGCGAGTTTCCAGCTTTCTGGAGGAATCCGCGGTAAAAACATCGAAGTAGCCACCATGGATGTTAAACCCCCCGTCGTTACATGCCACTTCAATCAGAAGATGCGCTAATAAGCAAAGGGTGAGACCGAGTGGTGCCTTCATCGTGCAGTGATTCTGTGGGGAGGCAAAGAGGAAATAGGCCTAAGTACAAAAGCCTGGTATCGAAGGCATCATTAACAGTGATTGATTCACGTACAAACGATTCGCCGCTAAAACTATCCTTTCGTCAAGAGCTTAGTGGCTCAGACATCTGTGTAGCTGCGAAGCCACTGAGGGCCTTTTCCAACTTGTCAGGAATTTTGAATGTTTTTCTTTCCCTCTCGATTTTTGCTACCCTAACAGGGTAGCAAAATTCCCAGCCATTCAGAAGCGATTGGGTCAGCATGCATTAACCTCATCCGCATTGTGATTGGCTAACCTTTCAGCGCTGTTCCTATTTGCGTAAACATTATGAATATGTTACGTTTGAAATTTCATGAATAATTCAACAACTGCAAAATCAAGTTGGAAAAGGCCTTCGCGCTACATATCGTCGCAGTTTACACGAAGTGACACAATAGACCCCACAGTGGTAAAACCCATGTTTCGAGATATTGCGAATTTTAGTTTGTTAAGTTTTAAAATCGCAGTTTCGATTTCATTTTATGGTCAAAAATCTTCTTTTTTTTTTTTACTCTAAGTATACGTAATTGTGTATTTTTTTGTTAATGGAAACAATTATCAACGACTTACATACTTAAAAACAAAAACGTCACTTCGTGAAAACGAAAAAGTTCAATATACACGGTTTTCGAGTTTTCACGAAGTGACGTATTCCGTGTGTAATACGTATAGGGAATGGTGTCACTTCGTGGAACACACAACGTGCGCTCTGTGTGGCGTTCTCAATTCAGTCACTTCGTGAAAACTAAAAAACATACAAACTACATTGTGTCACATGCAGTAACACATGAACAAGTCTACAACATGTCACTTCGTGAAAACGAAACATTCCAGTTTCAACCATTTTTAGCTTAGTGACACTACTGTAACTAAGCAACCAAGATGTTTCAAGACTTGTTACTTGGCAGAAAGAAAGGTATCAGTGAATACCTTCTGAATAACTAAAATCTGTACAAAAATTATTTTTCGAGTATTATGTCACTTCGTGAAAACTGCGACGATATAGTTGTCTAGGCCAGGAAGGCCTTGACGAAAGGCTACTAAGACTAAAGATTGTTCTCTCTTCCCTATCTCCGTTGGCATTTGTATATCATTACTTTCTGCTTGTTTTGATAGACCATGTGAACCTTGTTTACAAAGAGAGTGACCTTTTGTACATTCCAGGGCCTTTCTGGCAGACGGGATACATTTTGTTTTGGCAGACGAGATACATTTTGTGCCATAATTTCCACATGAAATCAAGAATTACAAAAGTAACAGCTGAACAAGACTAGTTGCTTGTTCTTTCTTTATATCAAAAGTTGACTTAGATCAGACAGTGCAGTCTCCATAAAATGAAAGATTTAACGTTTTCTTCCGTTAGGTTGTGTACAATTCTCAATTACCAATTAATGTAACAAATTAGGCATACTTTTGATGAAGCAGCAATTTTGGCTGGCTTACAATTATGTTTAACGGCAAGAAATGAACAAATCTCAAAAATGTAGAAACTGTTGTTTTTTACATGCCTGTCTCCTGGTGGGAACCGGTGCCGAATTTTTTCAGGATGTCGAGGTTTTTATATCTAGCAAATTAAGTCTAAACTCTAATAACGGTTACAAGATGGTTGTTTGGCAACCAATCGCATTGGTAATACAATTTTCGTCATGATCACCATTATTGCATACCATTTTTCAAGACCTACAGAAATGTTACTACTCACGGGGACTTAACTGCATTTACAGCGCATATTTATGTTCATATTATTGTCAAATGATTGAAAGATATCATTATCTAAACTAATAAAAAAAAAATAGTGTCACAGTGCCGGGGGTTATGATCCAGCCAACCTCTGTACCCCCCCCCAAAAAAAAAAAATTAATGGTGCGGCAGGATCATTAACCCTGGGAGAGAGAGGTTTGGGCTGATGAGCTTGTAAAGAATCTTGTTCATGATGTAGTAATGTATGATGGAACTGATTGTACTGCTGATCGGTGCAATGCGTTCGCTTGGACCCACCGGTCTCTTCGGGCGCTGGGACCGAGCGAACGCAATGCACACAATCACAGCATGTTCACGCACGAAATGAAAATGTAAGCGATTAATTAGCCCTCAGAACCCTCCCCATCTTGCCCCCCCCCCCCCTTCCAAATGAGATCGAATAAATACACTAACGAATGGATCGATATTAGCCTCCAAAGTATGTCTTTGCCCCTCTTACTCCTCCTACCCCAAATGAAAATGTCTGGTCACGCCACTGCCCGTGGTGTGTAAAACAAATAACGCGGGTGAATATTGCGTCGCAGTAACCTATATTATTTGACCTGGAAAACTAAATAAATTAAACTCTAATATTATCGCGGTATCCCTTTTGCCGCGGCATGAAAGGTTTCCATTAACGTGTTGATCATTATCGACAATTTTTAGAGTGAACTGGTCACAGCAATAAATTTCTGGCGATCCGAAATCCGAAATGTCGCGCATAAAATAAATTCAAATATTACTTTTGATATAATGTTTCATTCAACTCGGCTTCGCTTTCTTCTCTAAATTAGGACCACGTCTTGTTTGCTCAAATTTTCACGAGCTGGTTTTGCTAAAAACACTTTGCAGTACCCGTGTCAACGATTATACTATACATAAATAAATAAACGTTAACTCAAAAAGTACATACCTGTGTAGACAGTTCTTTGCAGTATACGAGCAACTCACAATTTGTGAGGCGTTGTGAATTTTTAGCCAAAATGTTCCTCCTTTTATTAAATTCGGGTATTTAAATCGACGAATCCACAGTCACGTTTTTTAAATCTATTTATTTTTTCCTGTTGATAAATGTGACGTAACCCACTGTCAGTCACGCCCACTTCACACAAACTGGCTTAAGGTCTTTAGACGAAGGAATGAGTGTTTTCGGTAAAATAACAGTATCATGATCGTATGCCAGCTTTGGAAATAGCAAAAACTTCGGGCGTAGATGCGCACGCGTGTGACGTAATGACTAATCACAGATGCCCTTTTCAAGTCACGCCTCCTGCAAGCTGCAACCAATAAAGATAATTTATGCTTTGACTGCGAGGCCACCTGGTCATAATCTTTAGTAGATTTTTCAAAACTCACCGCCACAAGATTAATGGTGAGTACCAGCACCTTTCTAATGCCTCCTGCAGTTACGTGATGAATAATACACGTTTCAAACTTGCACACACAAGTTTCAAACTAACGCAAGCACACACACATGCCGTAAATCGATGACTTCCCAGAGCTCTCCCATGTGTTTGGTCTTATTTAAGTTATTTAAGTTAGCGACGCGTCCCCATTGATTTTGTGCACGAAATTGAAGCGAGTACTGTCCTCGCTATGCCTCGCTATATAAATAGGGTGAGCAAAGAAAATTTGGCTGATGCCGGACTCGAACCCGCGACCTCTCAAATACCGTACGAGCGCTCTACCAACTGAGCTAACCAGCCCTTATTGTTGGTGGGCGGTCCTATGTGCAATACCAAATCTACTTTGCTCGGGGGGACCAGTCAGAAGCCGAACCGTGCTGCCGATAAGCCACGGGGATCACTACCCCGGTTAAGATGCACACAACCTGGTAAACGGCAGTAGCGGGGATACACAACGAATGGATACAGCTTTTTACGTGGATTTACACAGAGAAAGTACATGAGAAACTGACTGGGAGAATATTATAAATAAATAGGGTGAACAAAGAAAACTTGACTTGAGCTGGAGTTGAACCTGCGATCGCCGGCTAAACAAGCCAATGCTATACCAACTGAGCTATTAAAATCCCGTGCACAAAAGAGCCGTCATTGCTCACTGTTCGGGTGCGGGGTGCCAGTCAGAAGGCCGGTGTCAGATGCAATTGTGTCCACCATGCAATACTGTCCGCTCCGGACACTTTTGCATATGCAATAGTGTCCGGGGCTATGCAAAACCGTCCGCGTCATGTTCATGTATGTGAGTAAGCGAGGGTGCATCATAGAGTTATATAATAGAACTAGAGGGTGCACTCGCTATGCCACGCACGGAATTCCACTGACTCACCATGGGCGAAAATCCCTATGGGCAAATTGCATACCAATGTCCACTTAGAAAAAGGCTGTTGTGTGAACGGATTAGTAACCAGTGTAAATGAATGGTCCGCGCCATTTTCTCAATGGTTAAAAAATGCTCCTTGTCGGGCCGTGTCGCATGGTTTGTACGCCCTCTAGTTCTTATAACTCTGTGGCGTGCATGCACTGAACATACGTATGCTCATGTGCAGCTTGAATATTTCCACGGGCCCGCCGTGCCTGGGGCTTGTTTTCGCCGAATATTTGAACATAGGCTTCGAGGACCGTTTTGCACGGTGGCGGACACGATTGCATATGCAAATGTATCCGGGCGGACACAATTGCATTATGCAGCAGCGTCCGGGCGGACACGATTGCATATGCAAAATCGTCCGGCGGACGGTGTTGCATATGCAATAATGTCCGCCGGATAGTATTGCATAGAGGACACAGTTGCATGCGACACCGGCCATTCAACCGGATACAGCCGTGCAGCCAGGGATCACATCCCAGTTGCTTCAGTCAATTTTTCTTCTTCTTTTTTTGCATTTTTTCTTTGTTCACCCCAAAAAGTTACCCAGTCAGTTTCCTCATGGCTTAGGCCTATTGCTTGACATTATGAATAAAACTGTCATATTTGTTTGATTCAGATACTAGCCATTCAAGCTGTTTAATGCACACAACAAACAGTGCCGAGAGAGAAAGGACCATTGTTATAACAGGGGACTTTTTGCTAGTCTACTCTAGGTGATCGCATGTGTTCTACACTGTGTTCTTTTTGCAGTCAGGCGCCCTGACGTCATCAGCCTACGTCAGGGGACCCGCCCGAACAAAGCTTATTTGCATGCTATTTGCATATCGCCAAGCGTCTTTATCGATCGTGGTACCCTGCCTTACGCGCCCATGAATGCAACGAAAAATCGGCAGTAAAAATTATGGGCACCATCGCAAATATGCAAATGGCAAGAAAGCAGCGCGGGCTGATGATCGGGAGCCGTTACGACTTGACGAAAACACGACTTGGATCCCCATATTCGAGCGCCAGAAACTGTGTTTACACCGCTAAAATTTCACGTGAATTTTTCACCATACAGCACCGCTTAGCAACTGGCAAGTAAGTCGTTGTTTTCATCAAAAACTGTCTAAATCTGAGAGTGGATTTGGGGTTTATTGTATACCTTTTTTTCAGTGGTTCGTATTGCAAATTTAGTCGTTTTTGTTAGCATGCACTTTTTTCCCTTCTACTTCTAGCAAAGACCAGAGGTTTTTTTCACTAATTCTGACATGGTGTTTACTGAGAAATCATAATTTGATACACTGTTAACTTAGGCACGCACCGGTGAATATCCGATTATTTTCAGATTTCTTTACTTTTGTACAACAAAGTTTCAGTTTTGAAATAAAAATATCAGTCATTACTCGGGACATCTCGGCAGTCATGACGGTTCAGTTAAACTGTAGTAACTAGCTAGGTAGTATTTCATTCAATGAACCGTAAACCATCACCCTAGTAGTACATGTAGTATTGCTATTGGTAATCATAAGACAACTCGATGTTTGACCAAGTGACCACTTGAAGTGGTCAGTCAGTTCAGACCTACGACATGGAGGTTATGGAAAAGTTTCCATATCCGACTGCCACTGTCTAATTAAAGGATTTTGTAGATTTTTTAATGGATGTAGGACTTTATTTCCCTTTTTTAAATATTCCTCTTGAGGAATTGATAGCTTAAACGCTAATTATTCATTGACCTTTAAAAAAGAAAATCCAAGCGAACATTTCATCATGCTGCTGGAAACTTATTTATTTGATTATTAAGGCTGAGGGGGAAAAAGTTGAATTATTATCAGGCAATAAAAATATACAGTTTTATTGCTTTCGAGTCACTTTGTACCTTTGCCACTTCGTACCCTGGTCACTTCGTACCTTCACCAAGGTACGAAGTGACTTTGGACGTTTCGTACCCTGGACGCTTTGTACCTTTCAGAATTAACTTAGTACCATCTGTTAGTGTTGATTCCGGAATTCTATGCAGGAATTATGCCCCGTTGTGTTGCGTCAGGAGGACGTGTGAGCACAACACACCAGTACAGCAGCAGTAAAATACCCGCCTCGTAATAACGCGTGAAACGAGAAATGTAACGGGAAGTGCAACGCAGCCCTCAGTCAAGGCCGTTGTGAACATTACGATTTTCTTATCGAGTATTTTTATAACTATTATAAATTTCTCTTAGCATGAGTTTGTTTTAAAGATTTTGACCATTGACTGATGGTGAACTTTTCACACACAATCATCATTTCAATCCGAAGTTGACCAATATTTAAGCGCTCGCTCAAAAGAGCTGAAATTTAACAACCTTGACATTTTTAAACGTTGGTAGTCTGAATGGCCCTAACCTTGTTCCCAGGGGTGATTGATCTCACCAGGCCATTTTCCCATCATGCCTTGCTGGCTCAAAACCCCTGGAATTGGTGAATAATTAGGCCTGTGCGGCCTCATTGTGTGCGTGCAAGTATGGTAGGACACAAAAGGGGCATCAAAAGTCATAAAGCAACTGGTTCCCCTCTTATTCTTCTTTGATTTCGTGACATGTATTTATGTGGTTTAGGGTGAACATGTAAAAGTATGATTGATTTGAAGTGGAATCGTGTCAAAATATTTCCATTTTGACATGTGCGTACTAAATTAATGCCCTAAAAGTGCCCTAACAAGCATGCAGTCACTTTTGGTAACCAGTCAGCGTTGTTTTTCAGGACATCCCTACCAGGGGTTAGTGACTACATGTAGGGTATCGATAGGGCACGTTGCCCATGGTACAGGGGTGTGAGAATTCAGTTTTTAAGCTGGTTTCAGTTTGTTATTGTTCAAATTTTTGCTCTGAATTTCAGCTTTTTTGCAAACCTGCTCTGTACAAAACTATGAGAAATTGTTAAATTTCAGGTATTTGTTACATGTAGCTGTTTTCAGCTTTTTTACATGTATGTGAGGCCACTCCAGCACTCATACTCCTAATGGTCAGATGGTAGCACGGCTAGAATGACCCCTACAGTGACCGATGATCTGCTGGTGGGTGGGATAATACGCTGAGTTACCATCTGGTACCGTATACAAATAAAATATTTCTGACAGCAGAATGGACATAAATAATATTTAATGCCTTATATTTCATAGAAATGAGGTATGATGATGGAGGCTTTCTCAATATGGTGTGGACAGTTATCCGTCATTGGAATACACTTTCTGAGAAGCGTTACGGCCATAACGCTTCTCAGATTCAAATTTTTAGGGATATAAAGTGATATATTTTTCCATAACTGCAGTTCTTCGAAGTGAAACGTTTCTCAAAATGCATTTATACTATCCTAAGCTGCTGTACTTCTTACCAAGTAAGTTATTATTGCCATAAATTTTCAGAGTCATTACCAAAGGTATACAGACCCTTTAAATACTGTTAAGTTTTATTTTTTTAAAAGAGAAATTAGTCACTGCAAAAAAAACATTCAGTCTGGTTGCAAACCAGTTCGCTTTGCCTACATAATAAGCCTATTGGCTGTTGAATTCCTACATGTACACCGCTCGTAACGACTTTTGCCATTGGCCAATTTCGCCATGAGTAGTTGGAATTAATTCAGTAAGCGTGCAGCGCCGCCTCGAACCGACCATGGAGGATCGGAACTTGAACATCCTCACCATCAGTTTTTATACACGCACGCGATTGCGAAGGACAGTTTTCCATGTGTTCATTCCACTATTGGGTTTTACGAATCCATACAAAATTATTGCGCTCGTAAAGCATGCCCATTTCCGGTCTGTGAAACCTCAAGTCAACTTCAGTAATTGTACTTTGTCACGATAACATTTCTGGGGAAAAGTAAATGGTGGGAAATTTGAGTCAAAAAGGCATCGGCAAAAAAGAAACTTATCACAATTCAAAAGTTTCCTCAAACCAAAACACTTTAAACAGTTTTATTTCATGTAACATATACATGTAACTCCCAGACTGAGACAGAAGTCTCAAATAAGGTACATGTACATGATGTATAACTTACAAATGGTAAGCATCTTAAAGTACCTTCGGAAAAACCCTGGTTAGTCGCATTATGGTCAGTCGCATTACAGTTTGTTCGTTAATTAAGCCATTCCTAAATGGAGCCACATGGGTGTTCTTGTTTGACAAAAATGGATTTATTCGTAATTAACATCTTAAACAAACACACAGAGTTGATAAAAGACTATTAAGATTGACTTAATTACAGTTTGACTTTATCTCTTAAAAATCCTACTGACAATGCCAAAATGTGTATTTAAGGGAGGTGTATCTCTTGGAACAGTTTTGGCAACTTAAGTTTCCAGGAATATGGTTGTGATTTGATATATTTTAGGGGCATGAAATTCTGAATAAATTGCTAATTAATACAAACCGACTTAAAACAGGTTTTAAACAACCCTGAAATTCCAAGTTACTGGGAATGAATCTAAAAACAGGTGGTGAATTTGAAGTGACCACGGTTGTTGGCTATCATAGGTTCTTCAATGCTGCAAACTATTTGCTGCTTCAGATAAAAAGTGCTGTCACCCTTGGGATTTGGCCATTTCCAGTTTTGATCTGCTCGATGCATGACAGACACACGGAAATCTCTTGATCATCCATCTCACTGGACTTCACCTGGATACACTTCACCATCATATTTAACCACACACCACTGACCAATATTTACAGGCAGGCCTGATACTTCACGGAGGCAACTGAGGCAATTGTTCTCTTGGTGCCCTTGAAATGTTCCAATAGAAATTTACAATTTCCTCGCAGAGGAGCCCTTCATCAAGAAGACAATGCCTTGGTGCCCTTGCCCTTTCAAGAACGAAGCAGTCAGGCCTGTACATGTTCATCGGCAGTGTTTCCCACATCCAGCTCACTTGCTTTTTCATTGTTGCCTGTGTTCTCTGCCTCTTTTTTGTGTGTGCACATTTATCCATCAGCAGTTATAACATGTATAAGGAAGGCTACAACCTTGCCATCCTCAACCTGGAAGAAATGGCATTTCTGTAATTAAGTGAATAACGAGATACATTGTACTTCAATGGCCATGTCTTCACCTTAAATTTCTCCGAATTGTTGATTATTTCACTAGAACAATGTTTTTTTTACACTAAATAACCTTAAGAAGTTTAAGCATGTATTGAGTATTTACTTACTGTACATAAAAATGTATCTTTTTTTTTTTCAATCAAGTGAAACCAAAAGTGTCCGGTACTGATACAAGTAGTACTGTGACTAGCATATACAATGTAAATATACATGTAAACAATGTGCTTTGCAGAAGTGCATTGTGGGTATGTAGGTTTATACAACAATGTATGTCGGCAACTGTTTACATTTTTTCTTTTAGGCATAATACATGAAAGAGAAAAGTCAAGATTTTGACACAGATTTTTCTGTTGTTGAGAGTAAGAGTAGTTGATGTGGTAAAAATGTGAGTTATTCAGAGAAATTATTTGGGGATTGTCTCTTCTGCCTGGATGACACCGCATACATGTAGCTAACAACTTACTCAAAACAACTTTTTTTCCGTTATTTTCCTGGGTCGATTTCACAAAGCACTAAGATTCATCTTAAGATGAGTTGTCAGTTACTTTGCTTAGCACTTCCATGTAAGATCAATCGTAAAAAAATAATCACCTAAATCAGCACATCACTTTGTGTCATACAGTATCCTGCTACATCAGTGAAAGAGTTTCTTATGAATATGCGGATCTTTGTGTCAAAATATGCAAAAGCTTGTTAATAAGTGTTAAACGAAATCAATTTACACAATGGTTCTAAAGTTAAAAGAACTTTTTACTCTTGATGTACAAAAAATCTGTGTTAGACACGAGTCTGCTCCACGAATTTGACCATTGACTGATGGTGAACTTTTCACACACAATCATCATTTCAATCCGAAGTTGACCAATATTTAAGCACTCAAAAGAGCTGAAATTTAACAACCTTGACATTTTTAAACGTTGGTAGTCTGAATGGCCCCAACCTTGTTCCCAGGGGTGATTGATCTCACCAGGTCATTTTCCCATCATGCCTTGCTGGCTCAAAACCCCTGGAAATGGTGAATAATTAGGCCTGTGCGGCCTCATCGTGTGCGTGCAAGTATGGTAGGCTGGTAGGACACAAAAGGGGCATCAAAAGTCATAAAGCAACTGGTTCCCCTCTTATTCTTCTTTGATTTCGTGACATGTATTTATGTGGTTTAGGGTGAACATGTAAAAGTATGATTGATTTGAAGTGGAATCGTGTCAAAATATTTAGTGCGTACTAAATGCCCTAAAAGTGCCCTAAAGTTTTTAACAAGCATGCAGTCACTTTTGGTAACCAGTCAGCGTTGTTTTTCAGGACATCCCTACCAGGGGTAAGTGACTACATGTAGGGTATCGATAGGGCATGTTGCCCATGGTACATGTACAGGGGTGTGAGAATTCAGTTTTTAAGCTGGTTTCTGTTTGTTATAGTTCAAATTTTTGCTCTGAATTTCAGCTTTTTTGCAAACCTGCTCTGTACAAAACTATGGGAACTTGTTAAATTTCAGGTAGTTGCTACAGCTCTGTTTTCAGCTATTGTATGTGAGGCCACTACATCCTTCCCCAGGCTAGAATGACCCCTACAGTGACCGATGATCTGCTGGTGGGTGGGATAATACGCTGAGTTACCATCTGGTACCGTATACAAATAAAATATTTCTGACAGCAGAATGGACATAAATCATTTGTAAATAATATTTAATGGAATCGTTAATGTCTTATATTTCATAGAAATGAGGTATGATGATGGAGGCTTTCTCAATATGCCATGTATGCTGTGGCCAGTAATGCAAACTTTAAGAATGATTGTCTATTTTATTAAATGATGTTAATGTACTGTTTTTATTGGTCTGCAGGTCTGTGCAATGGAATACTAATGGAATTGATTGTTTAAGTTGATTCCCAACATGTGTATAACTTTTGCACTTTCTTTTTTTTACTTTTTTTCTTTTTAAATAGGAGCAAGCACCATGTATGGTACTTTAGAAAAAAAATGAACTCACAAAAATTTTACTGTAATTAAAGGGACATGCTTACTACAGTTTTTTATCATGTACAAAATGTATACATGTATGTACAGTACATGTAAGTATCCTTATAAAGCTCTTTGATTTTTCATCTTTCGTCCCCGGACTTCCCCATGAAAAAGAATGTCACTGTACATTTGTGTTTTTACTTCAAAAGGCTGAGAGACATTTGTTTTTAAGTATTTTTTAATATATCATTCAGCACAAGTGGTTTCTATATTATAGGACTTTTATTTTAGTGGGTTGCACCCAAACCTTTCCGACATTCGCAATGCATCATGGGAAATGATGGAAATATCCCAGTTGTGACTGATGCATTTTTGTGTACAAAGTGTATGGCGCAACATGCATGTCGGCAACTTTTCATATTTTTCTTTTGGCCTAATACATGAAAGAGAAAAGTCAAGATTTTGAAACAGATTTTTTGTTAAGAGTAAGAGTAGTATAAAGGTGAGTTATTCGGAGAAATTATTTGGGGATTGTCTCTTCTGCCTGGATGACACCGTATACATGTAGCTGACAACTTACGCAAAACAACCTTTTTCCGTTATTAACCTGGGTCGATTTCACAAAGCACTAAGATCCATCTTAAGATAAGTTGTCAGTTACCATAGTGATTATATTGTGACATCACACTTTGCTTAGCAATTAAGATAGCTTCGCACTTACATGTAAGATTAATTATAACTCTTTGTGAAATCAGCCCTTGATCTCTTCTTAAAATCACAATGATACATTACGAGCTGTTTAATGTTGTAAAACTATTGGTGGGCCGCGAAGCTTGGGAAGTGTCTTGGTTATTATTATATCTTTCTGGTAATGAAACCAATGGACCCTCGAAAGTGACTTGCCCTGTGACCTGTAGGCCTGAAGATACCTGTGTTAGTGTAGAGAAGGTGTTGAAGGAATGTCAGTTTTAGATGTGGGAGGAAAGCCCAAAATAGGGAAAAACCCACGGAATCAGATAGGGACTGAAAACCCAATCCACATGTAAGGCTCCAGTCCGGGATTCGAACTGGGGTCACAGAGGTGAAAAGCAGGGAAAGAAACCACTGAGCCAACCTGAGGTTGGTCATGTTCCGCCCAAGGTTTACTCATTATGAATGTAGAAAAAATGATGAGTGCTTTGGTACGGACTTTGGATGTGAAGAGCTAGCGCTGTAACTAGGGTAGAATTTTAGGGAGGCGCAAGAGGGGGGCACCATTTTCCAAGGGAGGCACTTTTGGCCAATTAAAATTGTATTTTTCCTAAACAAGCCCCTTTTCAGCGCTTTTCTAAAAACATTGAAATTGCTACATAAAAGCTCATTAAATGTAACATTTTATTCCAGATTTCAAATGGGGGGGCACCCGGGGGCCTCACAATTGTGGGGGGCGGGGGCACGTGCCTTCCCGTTCCCGATTAAACACTTAGGCCTGTGCTGCTGTACTCTTGTAAGTGTCAAAGCCGAATGTTCAGATGTTTTCAGTGTAAACAGGTGCTATATTTTTATTTTTAATTTTTCTCCTTTTTTCACTAACTGCTTAAAAGTTTGTTCAAGAACCATAGTCACCGGTAAATGCTTTTTGTAAACTCCTAAATAAAGTTTTAATGTTGTATTTTTAAAGGTAAACAGCTGGGTAGACAGATGTGAGGATAGTGTGGGCTTTCATATAAAAAAATATATAATTTACTGGAAACTGTATGGTGTGTACTTGTAGTGAAATGTGATGCCAGTAAAATGGAACTGTAATGTAAACATTACATTAGTCATCATTTTTACGGGTGTACTGTACATTGTGCATTGTAAGTCAATCAAGATCAACATATTGACAATGATTGAAAACACAAAAGGTACATGTAAGCCTACAATGTACCTGAAATATTCAGGCATGCGGCAATTCAGTTGCATGTATAAATGTATACGTGTAATCTGATTTATCCCTCCTTTTTTTCAGGAATTGTTTCATTTTATTTTGCTGATGAGCCCTCATTAGCTTCTTTAGACAACATTGCATAACTTGCATTTCAGTCAATAAAAGTTTTGCGATGATTTCACCTTAAAGTGTGGTGTGTGCGTGTGGGTGTTTTCCTGTTTGAGTGTCATACTCTACCAGGCCTGTAATTAGCACTGCCTGTAATTTCATCTTTGCCACGGGCAAGACCATTTTCATTTTGCAAAGGGCATTTCCAATATAAAATCTTAAAATCTATGGGGAAACTTTTGAAGAGGCACCAAGGCAAAGACCAGGGCAACAGAGGCCGTGGCCTCTGTAATTCCAGGCCAGCTGTAAGCAGTTTAGGTACATATACAGTGTATTTTCAGGTACATGCAACATGAGCATGCTAGCATGGGGGCTAAGATGCATGATATTGCAAAATGAGCTTATCGGTCGTCAAACATACATGTACCTCTTCACACTCTAAAGATTTCTTCTTTCTTTACTTTTTTCTGCAGGAAAGTGCGATGGAGTGCAGTATTGACGGTGACGAGTCCTCGACGACTCAAACTATCCTCACAGTCAAGAACACAGAGGAGCTCCTGGAGGCCATAGAGAGCCTGTCATCAGAAAATGTTGCCATGAGTGTTGAAGTACAGCATGAGACACTGGAGTCCATGGAGGTACAAGAGGACCAGGCAACTGCCGCCCAGCAGTACCAATTCACCACTACCGACTACCAACAGGAGCAAGTTGAGCCCACTGAGGCTCAACAGATTGAGTACGTCACCGAGCAGGTTGTGACTTCACAAGTCGGGGGTGCCCAAGCAGAACAGCTGGTATCGGCTCCTCCTGTCAGTAACCATCAAGTGGTATTCCCAGGAGGTCCACGGCCACAGACTGTCCAAATACAGGTGACTGATTCAGTCGGGAACCAGTCAGTGTCTAATGAGGAAAGTCCAGGTTATCACTATATTTATGAAGATGCACTTGTGTGCACTGATTCCGGGCAGACAACTAATCAGTCAAACCAAAATCAAACTGTGGTGACCTCTGACATCCTTCCCCAGTTGTATCGTCCAGGCCAAGACATTCATAGTTCACTGGAGATTGCATCTGCCGTGGAGATCTTGACGGGGCTAGCATCAACTATTACCACTCAACTTGGTTACCAAGAGGCCAAGCAAGCTGTAAAGCTGTCCAAGAAGGATAAGAAACAAAAGAAAAAGAAAAACAAAAAGGACAAAGCAAAGTCAAAAAAATCAAAGAAAGATAAACGAAAGAAAGATTCCGGTCTGTTCGTAGAAAACCAGGAGCCCAAACCACGGAAGACGGATGGAGGATACCATGAGTGTCCAACCTGTCAAAAAACATTTGGTACAGCTGCCAACCTGAAGAGTCATCTGGTTTCACACACAACAGAGAGGCCCTTCGCTTGTGATACCTGCAGTGCAAGCTTTAAACGTCGCCGCTACCTCCAACTCCACAAGAACATCCATACTCAACAGAAGATTTTTGAGTGCAGCTACTGTGAGAAAACCTTTCTCATGAAAAGCTGGCTACACAGCCACGAGAGGTACCACACCAAACCATTCTCTTGTGATCTGTGTGGCAGAGCGTTTGGCGACAAGAAGATCCGTGATGTCCACCGTAGATCACACACCAACGAGAAGCCATTTATTTGCGGGGAATGTGGCCAGGCGTTTCGCTCTAAAGCAGTCGCAATAAAACACGGTCGTAGACACAGCGGACTTAAGCCCTACGTTTGCAAGATTTGCAACAAGGCATACACCCAGATTCACAATCTTACGGACCATGAGAAGACGCATATTGATGATCAGACTTTCGCCTGTAAGACCTGCGGCAAGGTATTCTATGCTCGGAGCAGTCTGCGACGCCATAGGATTAAAGAACATCCCGAGGAGAAAACTGGGATCACAAAAGTCCCCCTGTCTCGTAACCAGGTTATCACAAAAGAACCGGGTGTCTTTGAGATTATCAGGAAGCCCTTTGTGTGCAAGGTCTGCACAGAAGGTTACAAGACGAAGAAGTCTCTGAAGATGCATGAGAAGATCCATGAGGCAAGCCGTGTGTGCCAATACTGCAATGCGGTGTTTGTCTCCAGGTCTGATCTCGTCATACATGAGAGGTCCCACACCGGGGAGCGCCCGTTCGCCTGCACTGTCTGTGGCAAAACTTTCACCTCCAAGAAGGCCACTAACCGCCACGAGAAATCCCACAGTGGCATCAAACCATTCGAGTGCAAGACATGCAACAAGAAATTCACACGATCCTCAAATCTGAAGGACCATGAGCTGATTCACGCTGGGAAAAGCAAACGCTTTGCCTGTAGTGGCTGCGAGAAAATCTTTGCATCGCGCAGCGCCATGAAAAGCCATGAGAGGCTGAAGCATGGTCCTGGGTCGACACAAGTACAGGTGGACAACTCGATAACACAAGCTATGCCTGTTGTACAGGAGGATCCTACTGAACAAGTGGAGTTGTTTGAAATCATCATTGCTGCCTCGGGGCAAGCTGAGGAGCAAGTGGCACAGGTTACAGAAGTTTCTGAAGTCACAGATATTGGGAACATTGTGTCTGTGTCTTAACACTATCGGAAATTTACAGCCCAGTGTCAGCCCTTAGCCAAACAAAGAATGCTTAGTATTACATGAGATACATGTGCAAAGCAACAAATTCTTGCTCCCCTTTAAAATGGATTTACATATTAAGCCGAAATTGTCTGTGGTAAGCATGATTTGTTTAACTATGGTAAGCTGCAACGCCAAGAACTTGGCAACAGATAGTATTAATAACTAACGGCACTGTAAACATTGATAGTCAGTTTTATCTTGAAGCAGACTTGAATCCTCCATTCTGATTGCTCGATCCATGGCAACAACAGTGTGATATGATACCATCTTGAATGGTCCATATCACGCCCTGCATATCGTCACCGTTTTCACGAACAGCCACTTATCTTTATGCGCGCGAGAATAACTTTTTTGAGAAAATCAACGTTGAAGTTTTGTTTGCGTTTAAAACGTAATTCCACAGGTAAAATAAGTACTATTTTTCATCAATGCGATGTTAAATGATACTCAAGTACATAATCATATCTATAGAATCATATTTTTTATATGGAGAAATGCTAAAATATGATTAAATATTAATTAAAGATGAGTGGCTGTTCGTGAAAACGGAAAATCGCCTCTTTGAACTTGGGATTTAAAGATGAGTGGCTGTTCGTGAAAACGGTGACGATATGTGCTGTTCTTTAACTCTAGTAATAATTACGCGTCAAGTTTGCTTGAAGATAGTTTAGTTATCACGCAGGCACTCAAAGCATACTGAAAAAAATAGCATGACTTGTGTCCCATATCCAACACTGCCTTTGGCCTTGTGATATGGGATGCGGAAGTGCTATATTTTCCCGAGTTCCACAAGCGAGCATGTGATAACTAATAGTATCAAATTGTGGACCTTAATTATTTTACCAGCATCATTTTCATCATCAGCTTGTCTGCTGTAAGCAATCATTTCAAACTGTTTCAAATTATTATACGGAAAATTCACAATGGAGCTTATGCGTTGGCGTCATCACACCGCCATCATAGAGGTTACAATGTAAATGATGATGGAACAATAGAAACATGTACATGTAGCGATGAACGCTAACGCCAAAGAGAAACCTTCTTTTTGTAGACCTCCATCAGAGAGCACCCTGTTCAAATGGCATCATGTGCAGTGTACATGTTGTAAGGCCTATGCAGTGAACAACCAAGTGTTGGTCCCCAATGCTTACATGTGTACATGTATTGGGAAGAAAAATCTACATCCTCTTGAACAAATACCTCCATTGAAGTTGGAGGTTCAAGTTCATTTTTGAGAATAAAGCTTATAAGTGACAATTTCGCAAACCATTATAATGACTGAGACTGAGAGTCGTCTTTACAATTGACCTCTCCAGGGCAAATTCTAGGTGGCAAACTGTATTTTGAATGTGAATTTCCCATATGGGGAAGACCAATAAGGATATCCAGGACTTGAGCTTGGGAAGGGGTCGGGGAGGAGGCAGGAAGTCATTTTAAAAGTACATCTTCATTTTAACTTCCACCCTCAAGATGGTTGGAATGCTAGGGGATGCCAGCAGCGGACTTACTAGTCATGGCCCAAGACGACAGGGATTGATGTTGTGTAGGTACGCTCAAAGAAGTTTGTAAGAGCGCATCATCTTTGTAAGAGCGCGGCATGATTTAACCTACATGACCAGCTGTCACTAGCGTCTTGGGAATCCTGCAGTATTAGTTTAACTTCTTCTTTGTTTTCTTCTCAGCCTTTCCCACATGTCCTAGAGCACCAATGAGTGGGCGATCGCTTGGGAAAAAACAGAGAAAAAGTTAACCTGCAGGTTTCCCAAGACGTTAGTGAGAGCTGGTCAAGTTGGTTAAATCATGTTGTATGAGGGAGCGCTATTATGATTTACTTCGAGCATACATGTACAGTACTTACACAATCCACTATCGATTACAGACTTAAAGGGCCAAGACTTACCAGGTAAATCCATTGTACTCGGAAATATGCGCATGCTCATAGAACAACAAAAACAATTGAGCTTTACATGGTATGTCTGCTGCCACCTAGTGTTCCAAAGTCTCCCAGTGGAGAAACAGAATGGTTGCACCATGTTGGAGTCTATAAATAGTGCCCGATAGACTCAGTCTCTACGGGCAAATTGGGTACAGGCTTTGAGCCCCGTCAAGCGCTGTAATTTTTCTATGCAGTCGAGTGGTTCACAGACCAACCATGCAAGGAATTTGATAAAAACTCCTGCCTGACGTGCATGGTATTACACATGTGCATGTATCATTTAGCCACTTGTACATTTCAAACTACATACCCTTCCTTGGTGAATCTTCATTATGATAGAAGTAACCCATTTGTATTATTTTCTGACAGAAATTTTACAGGTTAGGGGTGTGAGAATTCAGCTTATAAGCTGATTTCAGTTTTGTTTTGTTCAGATTTTTACTCTGAATTTCAGGTTTTTTTTTGTACACCTGCTCTGTACAAAATATGGAAACTTTTTAAATTTCGGCTTTTTGTGAGCTGTTTGTGGGCACTCAAACCCCTTACAGGTACATTTGTTGGAATGAAAATAATTTATAGATTTATTTGACAAATTTTGTATTCTTGTGAAAGTACTGCTTCAGTCAAGTTTAAGGCTTTGATATAAACAGATAAGGGAGCGGGGCCCATATTTCATAAAGCTGTTTGACAGTTGGCAAGCTTTTGTGCTTACAATTGCGGCAAATGTGCAGAAGCAAAAGTGTTCAACAATTGAGAAGATTTTATAGTGCGTCTGCGCAGTCACAATGGATTTGCATTATTACGTCACTCGTCAGCTTACAGAAACCTTCGGCAAGTTGGCGTGCCTTTTGTTCCGTAGGAAGCGTCTGCCTAAAGGCTTTGTGAAACTGCACAAAATTATTCTTATGTACATGTACTTCAGCAAAATATGTTCTAAATTATTTATCTGTAATTGTTTGTGTTTTTTTTTTAAGGTACAGGACAACATTTTGGCACTTGAAAATTACAAGTACAGTATGTAGTATGTATGGCTGTTTATATTTTTAAAACTATAGAGGGCAACAAATTGGGGAAAATGTGATAAGTTTTCCATACTCGGTTACTTTATCAATTATTTGTTGAGAAATTTTGAAATCACAATTTTTACACCAAATGAATTCTAGTTTTATTGAAATTTTGAAATGTTTACTTACAACATGTACAAGTATGGAACCAGATTGTTTGTAATCTCTGATGACGCTGTATTTTTTTAAGTGTCCAAAGCATTTGACCAGACCCCAAACAAGATACCACTTCGCATCTAGCTAATTGAGAAACAGTCTTTAAATTTCACCATCCAGGCTGCTCTTTGGCATTGGATCGCATCATTTTTACTAGACTTTAACAGCGTGTCCTTTTCCATGGTTGTTGTTCATCTTGACAGGATGTCCCATACATGTACAATGTACCTCAATGAGGGTACAATAATAAGATCATTTTGGGGTACATTGTGAACATAATTTTCTCAAACTTGGGTATGTATGCATGTTTTTCTAATTGGGGTACATCATGCTTCCAATTTGGGGTACATTCATGTTTCCCCTTTTGAGGTATTATCCCCATGATGAATGTTCTCCTGATAAGAAAATTTGATGTCTCATACATTGTACCTCAATGAGAGTACAATATTATAATTTACCTCTATTGGCTATATATCCGCGTTGGGGTAGATGTATGCTTCCAATTTTGGGTACATGTATGTTTCCCCTGTTGAGGTACATGTACTGTTATCCCCATGACGAATGCTCTGATAAGATAATTTGGTGTCTCATACCTCAATGAGGGTACAATATTATAATTTACCTCTATTTGCTTTTTCCGCATTGGGGTAGATGTACATGTACATGCTTCTAATTTTGGGTACATGTGTGTTTCCCCTTTTGAGGTCCTGTTATCCCCATGAGGAATGTTCTCCTGGTAAGATTCTTAACTCAATGGGGGTACAATGTTATAATTTACCTCTGTTTCCTATATTTACACATTGGGGTAAATGAACATGCTTCCAATTTGGGGTCCATGTATGTTTCCCCATTTGAAGTACTGTCCCCAACAACAAAAATGTTTTCTTGATTAGATGTACACTTGTTTTTGTTTTGGTTTTTTTCTCTCATTTATATTGTAGTTTGCAGGCAAGCATGTGTTTTTCAGCTGATCAGCTGAATTCCCATGTTTTGTGTTTCACAGCTGTGCCATTGAAAAACAGGGTACAAAGCCTTTCTCTGGCTGGCAGTTTTCTTTTCTTCTTTTGTTTTGATAAACTGCAGTTGCAAGTGCCCAAGTATGAGTGGGCTTTCTGAATGTACATGTACTATCACCGAATGTAAAGCCAAGAGCCTTATTTCATAGACCTACTTAAGTAGAAAATAAAAAATTGTACTTAAAAATGTTCTTCTAAGCAATAATGAGCAGGATACATTTAGCTGGTAACCATATTCTGGTCAGAATTTGCGCTTAGCTCCCTTTCGTGCTATGAAATAGGGGCCCAGTTCTTATTCATGTTATTTATGTGAAAGCAACATTTCGTAGTGCATAGAACGTAATAGTTGATTTCCCATTGTGACACTGATATTTATGATAATGGTAGACGGTTATAAACACTAGGTGGCAGCAGACGTTTTATATTGGGTGTGCACTACACGAAATAGAGAGAAATCCATGCACCAAGCCTCATTAATAAAATGTAAACCCCACAACTTTTTCTGTAAATCAAAGATTTTGAAGGTCCTTGCTTTTATGGATTGTTGAAAATGGTCCAACATTGTGCCCCTGGGGTTGTTGACTTTCAACCTGGAGCTTTGTGGGTACACTGGCCCTCTACAAATGGCCCTATTTTGCTAAAAAGTGTATGGTAATTTTTCCAAGATGGAGTCTGGCCAGCTTACTCGTTCAGGGGTGTTTTTATTTTGGATCAGCCTACCAAAAATTCTCAACGGCTAACCTACTAAAAATTGAAAAGAAAAACGAAGTTCAGTTGTCAGAAAATATATTTAATTTGTTTTCTAGAGGCTGAGCGACTCTAGAGCTGTTCAGTGTGGTTCACCTAATGCAGGGGCATGCAAATTCATTGTTCTTGGAAATGTGCGCAATCTCCGAACTACGTTTTAAAAAAAAGGAAACTTACTTGGTTAGGTCTGCTGCCACCTACATGTAGGCTTCCAAAGTCTCCATTCTCACTTAAGGTTGAACCGAGATGAAGTTATTGTACACTGAGTTAATAGTTTCAGGCAAATTGAATTTTAAATTTCTGGTTTGCAAAAAAGTTTGTACATTTTGTATATTTGATAAAAAGTTGGTTATCTCTCAGTGACATGATTTGATTTTGGGATTTGTTTTAGGTCACGAAATGTACATGTTTTTTATTAGCTGTTAAGGTTTGTTTCATGCGTTTTTCATTCTGTACAGTAAAATGGTTCTGTACATAATTGATTATTAAAATACATCTTGGGATGATTGTTATGAAATTGTAATAAAATTGTTTTAACAGGGGAAAAACAATAATTGACGTGATTAATAATTATAGGTGTTGCACCAATGCACCTGTTTTGTTGTTTATTTTATTTTATTATTTATATTTTTCACTGATTTCGAGAAAGAAAAGCCTCAAACGAATAAACAAATGCAACAATCATCATGTACCGTACCGCACTTTCCTGTGGAGAACGTCGTGTTTGCTTACATTTAATACCCACAATAGATCACGTGACGCGGGTCGTGCAATCGGTCTATTGATGACGCAACTCTACTGGTGTCACGGTTGCAAATTAGGTTTGTGTTGAGTAATGCGCTACCGGCATAAGAGAGCAATATACATGTAGCCACCCGCCTGTGATTTTGTTTGTAATGTAAATCACTGTAAAAAGAAGAGTAAAGAACGTTGGAATAGTGAGCATACCTAGCCTTGCGAGTGTGTGATTGCGGTCGTCTGGCTCTATGTCTGGTTAAAACGTTCTGTCGTGCAGCCAGTAGAAATTCCAAGATTTGCTGTAACTTAACTGTCCTTACTGGCCCCTTTCAGCCACTCTGGAATAACTTACAAACTCTGGAATATTTTTCGCAGATTTCGAGAAAGAAAAGCCTCGTTTGAATAAACAAATGCAACAATCATCATGTACCGTACCGCACTTTCCTATGGAGGACATCGTGTTCGTTTACGTTTAATACCCACTACAGGTCACGTGACGTGGGTCGTGCAATCGGTATATTCATGAAGGCAAAGAAGCAAAAAGACAACAATGATCAACTACAGACAACAGCAAATTTCATATGTGTTTAAATATTACAATAAACTTTGTGCTGCATACCCAGATAGGCATGAAAATGCACCGAAGAGTATCTGCAAACTGTAATTTTCCCCGGGGCCCTTCTTCGGGGCCCAGGCCCAATGCCCTTTTAGCCTTTTAGGTCTTGGTGCGGTGCCTTATCTTTAACTTTTCGCCCACTTAATTTTTCCCCCGGGAGCAAAGATAAAATTGGAAACAAAAAGACTCACAAACACGCCTGGCACTACCTCACCCCCTCAATTCTCAGCGCCCCTCGGGTGCCCCCACCCCCATGAAAAAAATCTAGATACATGTAATTCATTATAAACCAAAAACGTAACAAAGGTTAACATTTAAAGGGACAACCTCGAGGGCGACTTTCTGTGGAATTTGTCGGAGCTTACTGCGCAAACTGGTTTAACAATGGCACTTCTTGAGTACCACTTAACGGTCTGCACGTGTGTGTACTGAGGTCAGGCTCAAGAAGAAGAAGAAGAGTAGGAGGACTTTCTGTATGCATATACAAGATAACGATTTGCACGTGTGTGCAACTGAGGTCAGAGTCAATAAAAGAGGAGGAGAAAAACAATACATTATTATTATCGTACCTCTGTGACCCCGGCTCTCATCAAGGACCCGAGCCTTGCGTGATTGGGGTTTTCAGTCCCTACCTGAGTGGGTTTCCCCTTATTTTAGGATTTTCCTCCCACATCTAAAATTGCCATTTCTTCATCTTCTCTGCACTCATGTGTGTTTTCAGGCGTTTTTAAGGGTTCCTTGATTTCATTTCCAGATAGTTAATAATCATAATTGTGGCGGTTGCAAGTGCGCCCTCACTCGATTGATATGTTTCCCGCGGTTTTGGAGACTTATTACGGGCAACAACTTTGCAAACTCGGCGTTAACGCCGACTCTTCCCTAGCTTAAAATTTGCCTTAAATTTTTGGCATCTGTGAAGAAACTTATTGAGTTTTCTACTTGATCACCCAGGATTGGGTGAGTAAAACTACTAGTTATAAACTGGCAATTTTGTGTGAAATTTGTTGAGTTTTGTTGACATCAAAAATATGAAATAAAGTATACAGAAATCACAAGAATGAATATAAAACAGAGGCTTCGTTTGATTTTCATGTTTTTATTTGTTTTAACCCATTTTATACCCTAGACTATAGCAGATGAGATTTTGCACTTTTGGGTGAACAAATAAAAATTTACTGTTGCCAGCGAATACTTTGACAAAAGTACCGCGTGTATCGTCAGACAATGGGTCCCCGTCAAACTTGCCGTCTGAAAACTCCCCATAGAAGTCCAAGATTGTTACATCTAAGTCAATATTACAAGCAAACCAATCCTTCAGCGGCTTGCTGGAGCCCTCGGCCTATCGTTGCGACAACAATAGGCGTTCTGCACGGGACGACACCTAGCTGGCAGACCGCTCAGAACGGAGATTCGAAAACGGATGACTGATCAAAAACGCAGCAGCAGGAAAATACGCGTTCCATGCCCTGGTTTGTTCCCTGCCTCTTATTGTGCGTATAACGAACGGGGACCAACCACACTTGGACAGCCTCGAGTGCTCCGGCCAAGTTGTCAGGGACTGCTCTGGGGAAGCATTTCGACGCGAGATCGAAACCCATGGGAACGGGGTTGACGCTGCGGTAAGACAAACTGTGTGTGTGACGCTGCAGAACACCAAATTTGACTGAAAAGATTGCTGGAAATGCCGTTTTTATTATTTAAAAAAAAAGGGGTCGGGGGGTTTCGTAGGGTCGGCGGGGACGCTCACCAAATGTATTTTTATGTGGTCTAATACGTGTGCAAAAGTAATGTAAGGACGGTACTTTAACTTAACTCTGTAATTTTTTTTATATAGGGTGTTTGTGTGTATTAAACAACCAATGTCAGAGGCTACAGTACAACTCCTGTTTCAAGTGTCTGTGTGTTAGTGCTGGTCAGCTGGTTCTTGCTACTGCTAGCTATACATGTATGACATGAGCTACTCATCTAGCCCTACCAAACCTAGCCGTAATCAGCCCAGGGACTCAATCCATCAGTTGCGGAAGTAACTTCTATCACATTACAAACCAAAAGTGAGGAATTTGCAAAATCAGCACATTCTCCCGATTCTACCAATTGCATTTATTACATCATTTTTATTCCCATTACATCTCAACCAAACTCAAATTGACCAATCAAATAAAACTTATGCAAATTAGTCAGTGACTTGAAACTGAGCCAGAGAAATTTTCAAAGTACAGTGGCTGAGTTCCAGACATGACGTCATGTCTACGCTAAAAAATTACCATACAATGTGATTTTCAAACCTGTTTTGAAATGACAACTTCCCTGCAAGAGGTTAATGTTATTAAATGCATAAAAGATGCAGTACCTGATGGAAAGGTAATCGGAACAAGTTTATTTCTGGCTGCAAGTCGTGCACCTGTAGAGTGTTTTACAGACAGAAGTTCCACTTTTTTCTTTAATGGTTTTCAAAACAGCCGAAACTTTTGAAGTAGCGGTTGCAATCACTGCAGATAGGCCTATGTCCAATCCTTTTCCACGCAGTTACATTGGGCACGTCACCACGATACGGACGTGATCTTTGGGTCCAGCGTCAGATGTCAAAGTTGCCAAAAGACTACTGAATACACTATGCAGTTTATCCAAAACCACTGTAGGGTCGCGGACATCTAGGTTTTCTGTGAAGGTGACTGTGTATTCCACACCTTTCGTTTTAAACTTCTTCATCCTAACCTCTTTAACCTTGTTGACGCGGTAGAGATCGGTGATGTCCTGGAAATCACTTGCATCGGAAATCTTCTAATAAACATTACACAGGTTTCTCCCCTTCAAACCCTCCCCCTCACTATTATTTTTATGACTGTTGACACTGTGAAAATGTTTGACATTTCCTAAGACACTATGGAAATCAATTCCTTTCGAATGGCCGTCGTCTCTTCCGCCTGGTGGCATTTTGTCTGCAGTTCAGAATTATCATCCTCGAAAATGTTCTATTTTCTTTTGTTAAGTTTCCCTTTTTTGGAATCAGTTAACAAAAATAGTAATACTTTACCTTATCCGACCGCTTTAAGCCCAATATCGGGTAACTTAGCTTGTATATCATAGAGCTATATAATATTGACTAGAGCACTAGCATTGTTCGTACGTTGAAGCTGCCTGGGCGCATCCATGTTTGTGTACAAACTAAAACTTGAAATCGTGTGCGGCTCGGTTCTGCTTTATTCCTTTTGAGGTTTTTCAGTCCCTACCTGACTGAGTGAGTTTCCCCTATTTTGAGGACTTTCCTGACACATCTAAAAGTGCCATTTCTTCATCATCTTTTCTGCACATGTTTTTTCAGGCGTATATCAACGGGTTACAAAGCATAGACCTTTTTAGAGTTCCTTATTTCATTTCCAGATAGTTAATAATCATAATAAACCAAAAGTGAGGATTTTGCAAAATCAGCACAATCCTCCCGATTGTGTCAATTGCATTTAATACATTATTTTGATTCCCATTACATCTCACACAAACTCAAATTGGCCAATCAAATAAAACTTATGCAAATTAGTCAGTGACTTGAAACTAAGCCAGAGAAATTTTCGAAGCTCAGTGGCTGAGTTTCAGACATGACTTCTGTCTACGCTAACAATTACCATACAATGTGATTTTAAAACCTGTTTTGAAGTATCAAACTTTAAGCTCATACAGCTTGCATTGGTAGCTCTTCTGCAAGAGGTCAATGTTATGCATAAAAGATGCAGTGCCCGATGGGAAGGTAATTGGAGAAAGTTTATTTCTTTACACACAACAAAACAACGCGAAAAGTTTTTAGAAGACGGTTCTTATTTCAAACGGTAATATTTAATAGAATATCAACTGCTGAAATGACTTGATTCACGTAAAGCAGTTATAATACGACCAAAAAATGCTATTTTCATTTGTGTCAAACGAATAGAATTGGTATCATTGAATGAATACGTAATTATTTAACAAGCAAATGTATAAACAAATAAATAAAAAGTTTAAATCTAGAAGATCCTTGAACAAAAAGTTAATGCCATTACCCAGGGAAATATTTCCGTCTGATGAGGAATGTAGCACTTGAAATCGTCCAAAATAACCACCGCTTAGTATTTTGGAATCCACCACGGAAAATAGCAAGAGAACAACATTTTAGACAGAACAGAAATTAACTTTCGCTTATTTCGCTAAAACGTGGCCGGTGTGGAAGGAGATTCTGTCCGGCAGGAGATTCTGTCCGGGCATACGACGAATTGTGTACTAGCTCCTTCTGATAGCGCCCTCTTTTGAATAAACTCCTCCAGCCCATTATTTTACCGTATGGTGGACACATTACCCTAGGACAGAATACCCTATGACACCGGCATTGGATGGATCTGTCACAGGTGGGTTTAAAAAACGTATAGTGTTTGTTGAAAGTGAAGATGGAAATTAGCTTCTTCTGATAATAAACAAACTGAGGGAGTTTCCCTTATTCTTCATGAGGACATCAAGCCATGCTTCCCGTTACGCGCCAAATTGTTGCGTGCAAATTTAACATTTGTTAGATAATGGACCACACGGGACACACTATGTCGAGATCATACAAAACTACAATTATTATTTTGGGCACGTTTTGGGCATAATTCGAACAATTTAGGGACCTCGGATTCCCGCGCTGCATGCTTTAAAGTGACTGAAACAAAATCGGGCCATCTGTTGGTTCTAAACATTCGAATATTATCACGAGACTTCCACGGGCTTTTATTATAAAAAAATGTATTTTTATTCAATGTTTAATGGGAGACTTTTGAGACGCTGGCAGCAGACACAACGGGCCTTTTTAACAGTTCTGAGCGTGTGCGCACGTGCTCACAGTACTGCGTGTATAGTTCTGAGCATGTGTATACTACTGGTAAGAACTAACTGTGGAAAGGACCGTTCAAAAGTCTCCCATTGAGTTTTGTTATTTTACGAACTCCAAAGAATAGTCTTTGAATAGTCATTAAAATCTTATTAAATGTTTTGTTCAAATAGTTAAAAAGACCATGAATGGTGCTTCTTTAACGCCAACGAATGCGGCATTCGGGTTGCAAGCTGTGAATGTTTTGTATTTCAAACGGTGCTTCGTCGCCAACATTTTGCGGCATCCGGGTTGCCTGTTGTGCATGTTTGGCCTCTGGATCTCTGTAAGACGTGATGGCAAAACCTGAGCAAGCCTATATAAGCAGTACACACCCAGTTATCAATTATTTTCTCTCTTGCAGTTCGTTGCATTTGTATCTCTTGTATATCGCTCTGACAGACAATCTTCAGAATGTCGCCTCTCCTTCTGTTTTGCTCAATGGTACTTCTCACCGCAGGTAAGACCAAGTTTTCATCATTGTTTAAAAACTGGCACATCATTATCAAAACAAGTTAAAAGTTTCAGTTTGAAGTTTCACTGAACTTCATACCAGTACAAATCCTCAAAGAAATATTTCCAAGTGAAATTCTATCAAAGATGAGAACAAAATAGCATTTGACGACCTCCACAATCGCCTTTGCCTGGGTTATCGTTTTTTTGTTGCTTTCACTAAAATATGCCAATCAAAACTGATTGTATGGGGGTTTGCTTACTGAATACTTGAGAGGTCTTGCTATTCACTTTTTTTTTAAATTATGTGATGACATTTCTTTGAATGTTGCTTGACAGTTATATTTACGAAGCAAACAATTTACTGGGCACCAGCAACAAGCAACTAACGTTTGAGTGTATTCTAGCTGGTGATCAGTAAGCAACACCTTTCTGCTCTTTGCGAAATCCAGTGTTTTCCTATCACTTTGAGCTTTTGTACATCATTCATTCCCTCCGTTGGGCCCATGTATGTTGCGTATAAAATGCACGTAAAAGAACCATGTACACTCATCGTTGAAGAGGGGTTTGCCCCGATGTTTCTGGCAGGGTTGACTGCAGGTTGCGCCACAGCATCTTGCAAAAGCTTACAAGGTGCTACCATAAATATGGATCTCATATTCATATAACTCTGCAAACCTATCTTAAAAACAATCAACGAATATCAGCGCCATGAGCGCCCATCTTTCAGATACCAGGTGCTTCATAAGTGCTTAAAAAAAATCCGGAGGAAATATCTTATTCAATCAACTTCTCAACTTGAATACAAAACTACTTAAGAAGCCATGGCAGTGTTTTTAATAAAATAACGATCTATAAAATCATTTTAAAGATACTTTGATAAAGGAATCCAAAGTATAGGAATCCAAAGTATAGTAACGTTTTAAGTCAACTTTCAAAAGTGCAATGCAAGGGATGTTCTGCTATCATTCATTTTCATCTTCATATAATTGTGAAAGCGACACACCATCAGGATCAGATTAAGAACACTCCATATTTTTTAGTTACTGAAAAGGATGGCCTCGCTGCCTGAAACGTATGTTTAGTGTCTGCTTGAACCAATCATTAACTTTGCTCCAAAACAGATGAAATCTTACTCCTACAAAATAAATAAACAAGTGTTTCACTCTCTCTAATGCAGAAGGTATACACAAAGCCTTTTCTTTTTGACGTTCTACTCTATTTTTGCTAAAGACGAGTTAACGCCAAGAACTTGGTGGACTAATCTTATGGTGTTCTTTATACGACAGGAGATTCCTTTCTCGCAAAACATGTCGACTAATAGAAACTAGATTTTTATTTTATTTCTTACATTTCATTAGGGTGAAAAAAAACTTAAAATGTGCATGTTTAACTTTGAGTTGCACAATAAATTTCAGCCAAAAATTAGTAAGTTAGCAAAAATGTCATAAATAAATTCTTAAAAAAGAGTGTACATTAATTTGTTCACCAGAACAATAACAACACTACAGACAATATAACCAAAAAAAAAATCCAAACACATTGAAATGAATACATTAAGGTCAACAAGCAAAAAAAAAAGAATTTTCTAAAAAAATTCAAACGTTCGAAAGCCCGTTAGTACGAAAGCCCGTTAGTGCCATCTTTATTTTATTTTCGAGTGCAGTTATTTATATTTTCAATGCAGCTAATTATATTTTCCAGAGCAGTTAATTTTATTTTAAGGAACTTTACGAAACCAAGTTTAGGTTGGGGGCCTTAGTACAACGTCGAATACAGGCCTGATAGTTCAATGACCCCGTTTCACAAAGGCCGTAAGACGCGCAGTCTATTTTTAGTAACTTTTGGTTCTGCATATATATATTTTAGCGAGTGCATGCACTCATATTTTCAATGCAGTTATTTATATTTTCAATGCGTTTATTTATATTTTCAATGCATTTATTTATATTTTTAGTGCAGTTATTTATATTTTCAATGCATTTATTTATATTTTCAACTGCTTGAATGACGACTGTTAATTATATCTGTTTTCTCTCTACTCAAAGGAAGTATTCCTGCTGTATCTTCATATGTCCCGTGGGATTGCCTTGCCTGCATCCGTGAAAACGAAGATGGTACTGAAGGTATTTGTAATATGGACAGGGGTTCTTTATCATGTGGACCGTATCAGATCAAATCATTGTATTTCCAAGACGCTCAAAAGCAAGATAGCTCTTTGAGATCAGAGAGTAAGTTGATACATTTCGTTCACCCCATATTCTATAATTAGTTAGTTAAACAAATAAGTACAATTTATCAATAATAATTCATTACCCCCACCCGAAAAAAACACATTAGCCCCGAAGTAGACAACTTAAACATTTTCCTTTGTAACATTACATTATGCAATTGACCAATAAACAAACGCCCCTTTTTTTACAAAGTTTAATAAATCAACATTTTTTTTAGGTTACTACTTTCCATTGTGAAGAGCAGACAAAATATTGCAGGTTCAGTTTAAAGCAGTATAGAGTAAAATAAAGGCAATTTTTTTTTATCTAAAGAAGCTCACTTGTAAAAACCGAAGCACATGATGCGAACGTGTTAGAAATCGCCAACAAAAACCACAAGGGAAATGACTGGATAAATGTTAATTCAATTTTGGTGTGAACAAAGAAGACATTTCTAGAACTGGATTTGAATAACTTGTCATAAATAGAAACCGTTGAGTCTTACCTTAACGAGCCGGCGCTCTACAAACTGAGCTATCTAGCTAATGCTGGCGGTCTCATAACATTCTAAGCCAATTTTCTTTTGTTTGTTTGGGTCTAATTAGTTTTTCGCCATTTACTTTACATTAAAGACGCCCACTTGTCACCATTACCCGACGACTTTTTCTGTGGCAAAGAACGATCGTATACCTGTACATAGTTAATGTACAACGAGTGCGCCAGTCAAACGTGATCTTTCGTGGCACGAATTTGTTTGTCGCGCATTGACGAGAGGGTGTCTTTAAACTTTATTATATAACATCCAAGCAGATCCTTGCCATTTGATTGGAGAATGGTCGGTCACGTGATAGCAAATAAATGTACCATTGCACGCTACGTCATTCACCGTGCATTTTTCGTTCCATTCACCGAGCATTTTTCGTTCCATCCGATTTGTTCTATTGCACGCTCGCCCGCCCTCCATTGACTAAAGTGACTATTCGATCAAAAATGGCTGAAGCTTATTATACTTTATAGTGTTATCCTCCAATCAAATGACAAAGATCTACTTGGATGTTATATAAAACAAATAATGAACGTTTTTCATTCGTGCACTAGTAAGAATGTTTTCATTCGTTGAAAGATGAAATGTTCCATTCAACTCGGTTTCGCCTCGTTGAATGGAACATTCCATCTTTCAACTCATGAAAATATTCTTACCATTGCACTCATAAACATTCATTATTTGTATACCATTTAATTTGTTGAAAATCTTCACAGTTTTTACAGTTTGTTTATTGAACATTGTGGCATGGAACTTGATTGCAAGAACAAACGATTTACATTTGTTGAAATTTTCTTAAAACACCCACAGCTTGGCAAGATTGCACTAAATACAGGTCGTGTAGCGAACGGGCGATCCAAGCGTTCATGCGTAAGTATGCTACCGTAGGTCGACTTGGAGTTACGCCAACCTGCATGCACTTTGCACGGCTCCACAACGGCGGTCCAAAGGGTATGGAAAAACCCAGTACTTATGCCTACTGGTTGGACGTACAACCGTGTCTGCAGGGTCATTAGGAGATAACGCCGTAACAGACTGATATGATTCATCTTTTTGATTTATTTTTATTTAAAGCCCAAACTCAACATTGGTTAATTGTCAGTAAATGATTCCATTCCTTGCACAAATCAAGATATATGTAATAAAACCAACCCGTGAACATTTCAGCTCATTTCGTTGTTTCCTTTGCGAGAAAACGGTAAAACTACATTCACATCTTTGTACGCATTCTTTATGCAGACTTTTGGTTTGACATGAGACGAAAATTAATTTCGTATTATTTCATTAATTATTCAAAAACGATAACATTATGGTGTTTTTTCTTACAAATAATGAGTTTGGACTTTAAAAAATATGTACTATACTTCATGTAGTTGCAAATAGTGTAGGCATGAACTAAAAACGATCATTTAAAAATGTATTGGGACACAAGTTTTTATCTCTAACGGTTTCTGTTTCTGACTAACCCGACTTTGGGGCTCCTGACCACGCAAATTGAACTGTTTTTACTTTTTTCTGATCCTGTGTGGAAATCTCTGCTGTGCACGCCCTCTACGTCAACTGGGGACTAGTATAATTACCATGTGCCTAGACTGGTCCCCTGTCTTTATATGTGGCCTTATTGTGCCCTGTTAATCAAATCGGAAAAATTGTATGCTATTAAGGGAACACTTCACTAAATAGTGAGAAAATCATGCACCAAGCCCCGTGAAAATTTTGAAATTTGAAACACACAACTTTTTCTGTAAGTCAAGGATTTAAAGGTCAAGGCTTTTACATGTGTTGAAAATGTTGAAAAATGATAAAACAAAAATTGTACACTGAGCTGGTTTCAACCTGGGGCAATTCGGGTACAGTACTTGGGTAATCTTTGGACATTTATGGATGATTAAGGTTTTTTCTTTGAAGAACATACAACACTAGCAGGCGTAAATACCACATCTAAATAACTGTTTTTAATAGAGAGAGCACGTAGGTTACTTATAATATCGAATACCGTTTATGAAAACAGTGTTTTTTTTTCTTTTTGCTTTTTTTGCTTTTCCTTGTTTCTTACTGCTTACCCAACAGATAAATCCAATGGGGGACTTTGGAAAGCTAGGTGGCAGCTGCTGCAGCTGATATGCCAGGCATTTATCCATTGCTGCTTAGTTCTGAGCATGTGTTCATTTTCGTAAATATTGTACCTGGTAAGTCTGCTGCCATCTAGCGTCCCCAAAGTCTCTCATTGGGAATATCCTGTACTGGTGTTTTTGGCCATGACTGTGACGCAAATACGCCCAGTATTCATTTTCGTAACGTACCACGGGCATCTCCGACTATTGATGTTGACACAACTGTACATCACGCCGGCGTGAGGCAAGTCAAAGGCTGTGCCTTACTGGTACGCAAGTGTAAAAACATCACAGTTATAGTCACTGCGGAAAAAACCCTGACGGTCATAAAATAGAGTAATGTACAGACTTTTCTTTAGTAACGTCACAGCCGGGATTTTTGCCAACTGCGGTTAGGAAAAGTGCGGGCTGCAAAAATGCAACTGTGATATTTGACCAATAATGCTTTAAAATTAATAATCACATTAATTATCAATATGTTTACTTTCTAAAACAAAATGTATCTTTTACTTTACAAAATGTGTTTTTTTCAAGAAAAGGGGCGAAATTTTGCTAAGCCTGTTTTATGTAATTGTGCTATACTCAAGGCCCTCCATGGTCAGTGTTTGTAAACAACAGAAAGGTTTATAGACCTTCTACTGTTGATAAACAAACCGCACTGGTTGGCATGGACGGCCAAATGTAGCAAAACATCCAAGATTTGTTGACAGACGTTGTGGCCAAGTTCAACATATTTGTAAACTTTCTAGTTAACCAGAAAATACATCCAATTATTGGTTGGTTTGTTACCGACAAATTCTAAGCAATTTTTGCAAACTGTGATTATCTGTTTTTGCTTTGCATTGATGTATCCCCGTAGTTTCTCCGTCTTGGTTTGCAAAAACTCGGGCTGTGACGTTGCATGAGAAACTATACTCATCCAAGCAGCTCGTTCGTGGTGGTTCAAATCACCCAGCTATGTCGGCCGCACGCGGTCGTCCACGCACACACACGGTGAATCCTCAATACTGATTGGTACATCCGGCTGATCCGCTATTGTCGCGTTGCGCGCGTATGGCGGCCATAGCTGCGGTGGTGTAAACCACAATGAAATGAGCTGCTCGGATTAGTGAATAGACCATGAAGCTGGAAAACAATGGTACACGACGTGTCATGAATGTGTTTAGATATTTTACTCAGATGTTATGAATGTAGAACTGCATGTAATCTTAGTGGCAATTAAATGATTGAAACTCAATATGTTTTTTTATGTCATATTCCCTTCTTCAGTTATCACTTTGACGGTTTGATCAAGGTTTAACATTGGTGGGTTTCTTTAAACATTACAAAAATGGCGTATATTGATTTCGAAAGCAACGACAACAAAGTGGACAAATCTCAAATGAATACAGATTACAAACGGATGCATCGCGGTATTGATGAGGACCTCAAGATCATAATAAAAAGAGGAAGAGATGGGATATGAAAATAAACTTGATTTGTATAACGTAACATTCTACTATCAAGATTATGTTTAATTTCCCTCCACAAAACAATACACAACAACAGACCAATTGCGCGACCCACGTCACGTGACCTTTGGTGGGTATTAAATGCAAACAAACACGACGTCCTCCAAGAAAGTGCGGTATACAGTACATGGTGATTGTTGCATTTGTTTATTCGATCGAGGCTTTTGTTTCTCGAAATCTGAGTAAAATATTCCAGAGTCTTTACCATGAGACCTTGAATAAACCCAGTAAGGATAGTTCCAGCAAGTCTTGAAAATTCTACAAGGAACGTATAATGTTTACGATTGCACGACGGAACGTTTGGGCCAGACGACCGCGATCACACTCTTTTTAACGCTAGAATTTCACAGTTTTGAAGCTGAAATCATAAAAAAAGGGTTTTCCAAAATGTGTGATTCCTTTGTCTATTTTACATTCAGCAAGGCTAGGTGTATACATGCTCACTTTTCCAACGTTCTTTTATAATTCATTTCCCCTATTTTCACAGTGATTTACATTACAAACAAAATAACAGGCTGGTTGCTACAATGTCGTCGGACGCCGGTAGTGCATAGCTAAGAATAAACCTTTTTTGTAGCAGAATATTTGTAGTTTATGAAACGGTAATATGATTGAAATCAATGTCATAACATACCACTTACCACAAAATAGCGCGTCTGTGTCTTCGTGGAGTCGTCCACGTTGTTTAGAAGGTGTTTTAGAATTTTCAGAGTGATGGGTTGTTGAGGAACCGTATGTATTTTGATTTTGTGTTTCTTGTGAAAAAAATTCAAATGACAAGGATCTATATGTCAGTTATATAAAATGGGAAATATATATTATATAAAATGGGAGGTAACATTTTGACTGTTCCATTTCACTCGGCTTCGCCTCGTGAAATGGAACAGTCCAAATTTTACCTTGCGATAATTATCCTCCCATTGCACTCGGAGCCACTCAATATTTGTGTACTATACGACCACAATAACATGATTCCTATCCCTCAAAACATCATTAGTTCCCTGATGGCAGAAACCCAAATGGTATTCACTGGTGGCTCTATAAAACTGTCCCTCCCGGATGAGGTGCATGACAAGAACCATGCTCCCTACAAATAGAGAGAATTGTCCTCAGAAAATATACCGGAAGCTAAAATTGAACTCATTTTTGTCTTATGTGCAAGTTAGTATTCTTTGATACTCAACAGATTGAAAGATTTCCAGAATCAAAGTCAACATTCTTTATTTAAATTACCACAAACAGACAATATGCCGTATTTTTGACAGCAAAAGGGGCGCAATACTAATTCAATATTGAAAGTACAAAAATAGTTCAAAACATTAAAAGTACAAACCTACACTGATTACTGCAAAAGTGTCGTTACAAATACCCTCAAAAGTTGTAAATTAACTGCTTTATTAGAATCTAATTTACCACACAGATTTCTATGGTTTGACCCCCAATCTACCTCCAAAGTGTGCCCTCTTGCAGTCAAAAATAAGGCCACATGACCACCGGACTTGAAGTTAAACTCAAAACTGAAAAGCCAGTCCAAAATGATCGAAGGTGGAACTCGAACTGTGGTATACAAAAGCAAAGATAGGCATTACAAGCCATAAAGCCACCTTTACCACCTCCTTGTACCTATAGACTAAATCGAGCAGCTCGTTCATGGGCGTGTACACCACCGGAGCTAGTAGGCCACCGCACGCACGCGTCAACGCACACGCACTTTGAATCCCCCATGCAGATGGGTACATAATGCGCGCTGACGCGCTATTGTCAAGTCGCGCGCGTGCGGCGGCCATAGCTGCGGTGGTGTAAACCACGTGCACAATAAACAAGCACTGCTCGGATAAGTGTATAAACGCTTCATGTTCCCATTACGAGCTCTGTAACCTCAACCGAAACTTCATGGTTCATCTTCTGTTATGCTGTATGGGTTCTCACATAGAAAGCGAACAAAACTACAATAGAGAAATGAGAACACATCTTATACATTTCTCCCATTTTTAGTTTCCCAATTTTTATAAAGCTATTAATAGTACGCAGAAAAACAGCTTACCAAAAAAGTTTTACTTTCAGCAACGCTCAGCAACGTATACTGAATAATTTGGCTGGTAACCTGTTTAAGCTTTATCGAGCAGAAGTTTGTTGGTGCTGAGCTAACGTGTGCTTACCTGCTTTATAAAAATCGGCTAGCGCATTAGGAAGGTTTTGCTTAGCATAAACAAGTTACTAGCCAGAAACACCAAGCATTGTAAGTTGAGATTGATTGGTTCTATGATGCTAATAGCGTTGTTGGGCAAATGTTTAAGCCTAACAAGTGCCGGGTTGAATTGAGCCAGAAAAGGGTCCGTAAGGGAATTACTTTTATTTCATTTCTTGGTCATAATCATGACCAGGATTCGAACCCACTTCCTGAAAAACAATGTCCAACTTTTCACAACACAATTTTTGCTAACCATAAAGAGGTTAACAGCCAAAACACCGTTTCGCACGTGCAGTCTGTGACTGGTTTCATGCCTAGTCTCGTCTATTTTAGCAGAAAATTTTCGCCGAAATTATGAGGGTTTTTTTTGTTTACATTTTCCTCTGAATGAATTTTGACAGATGATGCTGTGAACTTTTCTCAAGAGTCAATGTCAGAGAGGCCAAACTGGTAATGGAAATAACTACCTTGAATCGGTCGTATTCGTATCGGCTTTTAAACGAGCACGAAAGACGCATTTGTATACCATGCCCGATAAGTGGCAGAGGGAGGCCCACCCCCCCCCCTCCCCAAATGTTCCCATTTTCTAACACACTCTTCCCCTAAAATCCTCAAAAGAATTCCACAGATTTCCAGAACACAATGAAGACACACTAGAAGGGGGTACACCCTGCCACATATCGAGCACCAAGTGCGCATTTGTACTTATTCTCGAATGGCCAGTCGGTCACGGTTGATCGGTATTCAACTGGTAGAAAATACCGAGCTCTTGCACCTGGTGGCACTCTCTGTCGTTTCTGCTGAATTGTGAATGATCGTGCACTGTGGTTTAAATCAACTTGAGACAACGTGTTCAAACCAAATACAAGATGAACCGCCTACTGTCAAAACTCAACATGGTCATGATTTTCATCATGGTGGGGTGTGCTAAGATCTCCTTGTAACAAGGTAATTTGTTACGTTTACAAAACTTTTTTGGGGTTACCTTAATGATAGTAATGTGTAAAGATGGGGAACTGGAGCTCTATCTATTATTGGAAAGTGAAATATGCATGATATAAGCGCTATTTCAGCAAGTGAATCGTTGTTTCCCATTGATAGCAATGGGCATTTTAGGCCCGTTTCAAACGTCGCGCTCTTTTTGGAATTGGGCGCGGCAGAGGCTTAGCTCGACCATGGCTCGACAGGCCCAGCCGTGCTATTTAGCAAAGTTCGGCAGAAGCACGACGTTTGAAACCACTGCCGCGCCAATGTTGCGCTATTGCCGAACCCCGGTGATTTTAATTCGACACGGCAACTGCGCCTCGTTTGAAACGGGCCTTAGGCACTGATCTGCACTGATCTATATTTTTGTATTCATCAATGTTCCCGATATATACGCCATCTTTTACAGGCAACTTGGGTTTTTGGCTTTGAGCTTCGTGATCAAGCGTTCTAATTTTTCTAAGTAGCCAAGTGACTCATCAACCAATCATTCAAGGAATTAATTTGTTAAAACTCCCGCACGACGCACGCGGAATTTACGCATAGTCTTAACCCTATACAGGACTCTTCCTCAGTGCACAGATACAGAGTTCCAGCTAGCTGTGCGGAACCGTTTCTGGGGCGGAATAATTTCACATTTGTATAAACACTACACTGACGTCTTGGACAGGGCCCATTTCTGAGGCGGAAAAATGTCAGTGCTCCATAAATCAAAACTTACTTTTACACAAGCCGATTAACATTCCATGGCCACAATTGTTGGCGGTGGGTTTTGGACGTGCAGATATTCCTCATAAAGCCGCCATTTTGGGGAAATAATAAAGGCTAACAAGAGAGCATATAGCACCTAGAGGGTATCCGAGGTAAAAGCTTTTAATTATTGTGCAAATGCAGTTACTCATACAATAAAAATTAAAAAATGTGTTTTGCCGAGAGCATTTTTCACCGAACAGTATTTCATTGTTGCAAAGAGTTTTGTATAACCGTGATACACATACCGGTTGGTTTTGAAATGGCTGACAAAAGAGCATATCGTCAACGTTTTCACGAACAGGCAAATTCGCGTACGCAGCAGCAAAACTGCATTTTGAGAAAAGCACTTTTGAAGTTTTCGCATTTTGAAAATTGTTTTTTGACCGGTCTTTTTATCGAAAATATGTAATATCTTCCTGTGATATGGTGGTAAAGTTAAATAACATGAACAGACACCTTTTTATTTCTTTGTTTAACAGCTGCTAAGCTCAGAAAAGAATTGTCACTTCGTGAAAACGCAAAATGCTGAGCCCAGCAGTTGCCCCACTAGCGCGCCTTTCGTTTACACATGAAGTACGCACACGCGCTGAAGTTGTTTACACACCACGCGCGGATTTGTCCCTTCGTGAAAACGCAAAACGCTGAGTACAACATTGCCCCACACAGCCGCCGTTTGTTTATACACACATTGCGCAAATTTGTCACTTCGTGAAAACGCAAATCAGAGAAGTAAAATTATTCGCCTTTTTAGCAATTAGCGTAATAAACAAACTAATCACTTTCAAGACATAAAACTTTGCAGAAATGTCAAGGACACCAAATACATTTAGAAAAACAAAAAACTGTCAAAAAATATTTTGGGGGCAGATTCGCTGTTCGTTAAAACGGTGACGATATTATGAGCGCCGGAGGTAATCCAAGGTACATTGAATTTGAAGAACATTATCCCTCAATAACTTTATTCGACAACAAAACCAGACAAGCATCAAACACGCTAATGGTGCAAGCTTCGACTATGGCCGTTAGCTGCAACCACAACATTAGAGGTAGGCCTTTTCGTCGTTGCAGCCATAGCCATTGTCCAAGCCATAACTTGGACATCAAGGCCATTTAGGGTATTGTGACGGTCAGTGCATGTTGTATGTTTTAAATTTTATGCAAGAGCGCGTGCGCGAGTTGGTCGGTGATTCATGCCGATCTACGCATGTGCTAGGCAGCATGGGTTTGTAAACGAGCACTTGTGGGGTCCTGAGAACAATAGAACAATGGACCCCACAAGGTAAATTCAATAGGAACAATTCGACCCAAAAAGGGGATTCTTTAGAAAAGGGATAATAGAACTAACAAAAGGATACCCCGTAAGTCTACGTTTGTGAGGGTGTGTGCGTACACATGGTATGCCGAGAGATCGCTAACAACGGTCAGTCTGAGGCAGGATCTTGGCAAGTAATAGGTACGTGTTCTTTGTTCTGCTTATTGCCTAGTACATTTGCTTTTGCATTGCTTTGCGAGTGGTTGATGCTAGCAGTGTGAAAGGTTTTGAGCTTAGAGATTCACAGGGTTAACTGATGTGTGTACCGGTTGACCGTGAAGGTTTATATGTGGGGTTTATATTTAGTAAACCCATGCTGGTAGTGCACGCTGGGGTTGACTGATGTGTGTTCCAGTCAATGCGCTCGTCAGGTAGTGCTGGTTTAGACACGTTGTAGTGATACGTGGTTGACTGGGCACGGCAATAGACCTTTCCCATGAAATATGTAAATTGGACATCGCGCGTGCGCACATACATTTTGGTTTGCAAAATTTTGGGAACAGAGCGTCCTTTTGCATGGGACTGATGGGCGCGTACGCGTACGCGCTTTGTGCGTCTGCTTTGTGCACATTTCAATGGCGTTTTTCCAACCAACAGGGTCTGTACGCATGCGTGAATGCAATTAGCATATTTCATGGGAAAGGTCCGTTGCGCGTTGCAAGTACTGGTAATAATCAGTGGAAACAAGGGCACGATAGAAGGTTGACTTAGCCATCTGTTTATTTGATATTTCAAATATAAGTTAACCCATATATGATATTCTGCTTGTATTATTGTTGAGATATGCCAGAAGATAATTAAACTGGTTGATGCTTGTTGATTATACGTTGTTGTCCATTGATAATTATTGTGTGTATTAATTACTGTGTACATAAGAGAGAGAAACAATCATTTGCAATCGGCGGTATATTTCCTCCAAAACGGACCAAGTCCTTTAAGCGTTCAGATTCCTTCGTGATCTATAACCTGAGGTGAAATTAGGCCCAGGATCAAGTTGTAAACCCCGCCACAGTATCAACATTCATACCAATTACAGTGCACACAGCCATTGTGTTTTTTCTTTCTGAGTCATGTAAATAAAATCGAGGCAAGATGCCTTATTAATAGCCGGTTGTCTGTTTTAGTATCAGTTGCATGAGTAGAATACATTTTCGAATTCAGCAATTGATATCGTCACGGCGAGGCCACTAATCCCTGGTATGGTGGTAGGGATGCAGCCTTACTACCATGTGCTTCGCGCCGTATCAATACCTCTCGTCACTAACCCCTCGTCACTAACTTCATAACGAGTGAAAACACGCAAGCAAGGGACATGTTTTGCTCACACGAAGCCTACAACTAAGTTCCGTTCATGATCAAGTTAACGTATCGTCTGATGATCAGTTCCTTAAAAACGAACGAAAAAAAACATGGTAGGAACTAGAATACACCGGTATGTGATTTGGATCTACTTGTTTTAATGTGCAGTGATCCAAAACAGATCAGGTAAGAAGACGAAGACCTTTTGTTGTAAAGGTAATGACTGCAGACTAACGCACTTACTTGTGGAAGGAAATCTAACTTTTTGGAACATCTATGCGTCTTGTGATTCGATAACCTATTATTTACACAACAATTAACCATTGCTGTATCGGAACTTTTTTATTTGAATTAAATTTATTTTACATTTCTTTCAAAAACTACGTAATTAAGTAAAATCTGGTGTCACGATTCAAAAATCTCAGAACTCAGATCCCCTAAAATCATAAGAAATTTCTAGACACAACAAAAGAAATCAAACAAAATTGAAATAATCGAAAACTTATTTTAGGAGACTACATCATCATCTGATAATAATCACTATACGTATGTGTGCATAACATATCGATTAAGCTAAAATAGAGCGCTTCTCTTGAATTCACGTAATCTCAAGAAACTTTGAGTGATCTTAACTCTGCCGTTCCCAAATATTCCTAGCAAATCTAATTTTCAAGATACTATTTATAATCAAGTAAAATAGAGTTTTTTTTATCATAACACTGGTTTAAATAATTTGCATCCACATCAAAATTCATTTGATGCGTTGTGTACGCGTACAGAATGGTATGACGACCTGCGTTTTGTATTTTCAAACACTTTAAAAAAAAAAACGTAACGTGTCCTGTCCATTCAGTACTATTGGAGATCAATGGCGTGGTTATAAGGCTTAACTACTGAGACACTGGAAAGATTGATTTGCCTGCACTGATCAGCCATCTTGGACTGGAATGTCAAATGACAATAAATGATCAATAGAGGGCGGTATAACAACGCTACAAATGGGCGTTTAGTAGGCACGTGTCAACATGAGTACCCACGCTTGTTAAAAACTTTCGAGCGCCTTATTAGGGTGCTTGTAGGGTTTAGGGCGTTTGTGGGGGCGTTTAATAGACCTTATGCATTGACGTCATCACGCCGCCATCTTAGAGGTAAATCGATGATGTAACAATGGAAACGCAGAGACTTGTACGCGCGGCGCACAGGATTGGCCAATGAACAACCTCATTTTGACCTCTAGACGAGGGCGCCCTACTCAAATGACGTCATGTGCATAAGGTCTATACACGCGTGTTAAAATGAGCTCGCGCGTTGCAAAAGGCAAGTATTTTGACGCAATTCGACTTTAACCCTTTAACCGTTGATCGTACGAATTCGTACAAAATGAATATGCACATAATTATTCATATATTGAATTGTGCATAGAAAACAACCCCCTCTTCAAAAATCGTCTCTTGAGGGCGCCCTTTTGATGTGTAAGATACAGGCAACGATGTTGTGCTCTTGTAGACATTTTGATCGACGGTAAAATTCCCAATTTTGGGGCAACTTCTTGACCGTTTTTGCAGATTTTTTTGCTAATGGCGGGCGCCCAAGGTAGGCTCTCTGTAGATGATGTGCTAGTGGAAATATTTAAGAATTCTGACATTGATGAGGGGATTTCTCCGACGAAGGTGAAGAGAATGTATGTTCTGTTCTAGCCCCATACATTGTGCCAATATGCTGGACTCCCTCCGCTTCTTGGCCCAACGAACCCTGTCCTTTAAAACCAGACATCAACTTTCGAATCGAGACTTACTTTTTTTGGCAAATTTATCCCTGAATGACCGGTCGGTCGTTGCTGTCAGACATGTCAGACTCACAGGCAGAGTCTGGAGAAGATTTCCGCACGATCCCCCGTGCGATAAATCCTAGGCTTTTGCTGGAATTTTATGTCAAATCTCGGTGATATAAGCCCATGTCAAAGACGGCGGAGGAGCCATGATGGTTGCTGCTCAGAGCGGGTCGTATTCCTGCACTAGTCTTTATTCCAGCAGTCATTTTGCGACGTTTACCTGATAGTGGTGACGTCAAGGTGTCGCGCAGCGCTAAACGTTCTTGAATGTGCTGACTGATTGCGCGCATTACCATGACGTCGCCACTATCAGGTAAACATCGCAAAATGACTGCTGGAATAAAGACTAGTGCAGGAATACGATCTGTTTTGTTGCTGGATTTTGATATGCTGCTGGATTTTGAAGCATCATAAATTACAAAAAAATTATAAAATGGAGGTTATGACCTTCTCAACTCCTCAGATTTTGTTGATTTTAGCATCAAATGAAAGAACATAAAAAGAGCTTTCCAAATATGTATACTTTTATATGGTTAGCTCAATTTATTGAGCTGCAATAAATCATCAAATGTTTCAAGTTGTTAAATTTGCTCGGGCTTCAAAACAATCCAACGGTTAAAGGGTGAAATGAATCATTTTTACGCGGTCATCGTACTGCCTAAAGTTTAGACAGATCACAAATCAAAGATGAATGAGAGGGGACCAGTTGCTCTGTGATTTGATGCCTCTTTTGCTGGATACCATGTTAGAGCAGCGCGTGGAGGAGTGGATCGGCCACATCATCATCATCATTGTTCTCTGTAATTAATCATGGGGGTCGTAGAGCCACCCAGCCCGTACGATCTGATGCAGCCTGCCACAGCTGCTGAGCCTGTGTTTGATGGTCCACTTCCAGATGGAGCACCCGGGTGTTGCGTGGTCTCCCTCCTCTGGGTCTCCTCCAGGCAGGGCCGGGGGAGTTCCCCTCAGACGTCAACGCTCAGCTAAAATCTTCTGATTAAAATCTCCTGTATTTTGGGAGATTTTTGTGTTACAATTCCAGGGGTTTTGATCGAGCCATCCTCGGTACCCCCAAAAATTGACGCGTTGAGATCACTTACCAGTGGGAACGATGTTGGGGACTTGATGCCTCTTTATGTGTGCCTTATTATGTAAAAAACTTTTTTTTTCTCTACTCAAAGGACCTGTCTCGAGGGTTCTTCTGGACTGTATTTGTAGTGTGGAAGGGGGTACTGAAGGTGAATGTAATGATGACGCGGGTTCTTTATCATGTGGACCGTATCAGATCAAAGAACCATATTTCAAAGACGCTCAACAGCAAGATCCCGGCAATTTGGGATCACGGTGTAAGTTACTTATCGTTATTCCCATATTTTATAAAATTATTAGTCCAAAAATAAGTTAAATTTGATAAATAACAGTTAATTCCCCCCTTCCCGAAAAAGAGCCATAAGGTTCTTAGCCGACAAGATAAAAGTATATATTATGCAAATGACCATTAACCGAAACCTTTTGTTTTATACATCAACAAATTTTTAAGCTACTACTCTTCATTGTGAATAGCAGACAAAATAAAGATTGCAGTTTAGTTTAAAGCAAAGTGCAGAGTAAACAAAGCATTTTTTCAATCTAAAGAAGCTCACTTGTAACAACCTTCATGGCTGTACAGAATCCACTTGAGGAAACAGGATTTAAAGAACCCCGCAATCAAAATAAGATCATGATGCGGACGTGTAAGAAATCACCAACAACTTACATATCACGTATTAAACCAAAAGGAAAATGATTGGATAATGTTAATTCAATTTTGGAGTTTACAAAGAAAAATTGTCTAGAACTGGATTTGAATATCATGTCATAAATAGAAACCGTTGAGTCTTACCTTTACGAGCTGGCGCTCTACCAACTGAGCTATATCTAACCCTAATGCTGGCGGTCGCATAACATTCTAAACCATTTTTCTTTTGTTTGCTTGGGTCTAATTTATTTTCTTCATTTTTTTACGGTAAATCTGTTGAAAATGTTCACAGTTTTTACAGTTTGTTTATTGAACGTTGTGGCATGGAACTTGAATGCAAGAACAAACGATTCACATTTGTTGAAATTTTCTTAAAACACCCACAGCTTGGAAAGAATGCACTAAAGACAAAGCGTGTAGCGAACTGGTAATCCAAGCGTACATGAGTCGATATGCTACCCTAGGTCGACTTGGAGTTACGCCAACCGACGAGCACTTTGCCCGGATCCACAACGGCGGTCCAAATGGTTGGAAAAAATGCGCAACCCGTAAATACTGGCAAAAGGTAAAAAAGTGTCTGGATGCTCAATAGGAGACAACGCCGTAACAGACTTATATCATTCATCTTTTTGATTTATTTTGATTTAAAGCCCCAACTCAACATTCATTTGGTACGGTGTCTGTGAATGCTTCCATTCTTTGAACAAATTAAGATAATTCTATATGTGAAAAAAATATAGTCATGCATTCAGCATCTTTGTGCGCATTTTTAGGCAGAGTTTCAGTCTCACATGAGACGAAAGGCTTTTTTTGCATTATTTCATTAATTGTTCAAAAACGATAACACTTCAGGCAGACAATATTTCAAAAAAATTTCTACCATCATTATCTTTATGCCATGAAAGGCATATGTAAATCTGTGAAGATTTATGTTTTTCTTTCTTACCAATAATGAACTGGGGCTTTAAAAATATGTATTATGCTTCATGTAGTTGCAAATAGTGTAGGTATGAACTAAAAAAAGGTCATGTAAAAATGTATTGAGACACGACTTTTTATTTCTAATTGTCCCTGTTTCTGACTGATCCCACTTTTGGACAAAAAGATGTATGGTGATGAACCAGAACAACATTCTGCAAAACAATTACTTTAACATATTTTACGGATAAGGTTTTTCCTTTGAAAAACATACACTACGCTAAGCAGGCGTAAATACAACATCGAAAAAATTGTTTTTAATAGAGAAAGCACACCCTTATAATATCGAATACCGTTTATGAAAAAAAGTGACCGTTTTTTTTTTTTTTTTTTTTTTTATTAACTGCTTCCCTATTAGACAAATTTAATGGGAGACATTGGAACGCTAGGTGGCAGTTGACACCCCAGGTATTTTTTTATTGTTGCGTAGTTCTAAGCATGCGTTCATTTCCGTAAATTTTGTTAGCTTTACTAGTAAGTCTGGTAAGTCTGCTGCCATCCAGCGTCCCCGCAGTCTCTTGTTGGGGATGTCCTGTGCTGGTGTTTTTCGCCATGACTGTGACGGAAATATGCCCAGCATTCATTTTCGTAACGTACCACGGGCATCTTCGACCAATGATAGTGACACAATTGTACATCACGTCGGCGTGATGCGAGTCAAAGCCTGTGCCTTACTCGTACGCAAGCGTAAAAAACGTCACAGTAAAGTCACGGCGGAAAAACCCTGACGGACATAAAATACAGAACTGAAATAGAGTGGTGTGTAGACTTTTCTTTTGCAACGTCACAGCAGCGAGTTTTTCCAACTGAGGTTGGGAAAAGAACAAGCTGCAAAAATACAGCAGCAATATTTGACCAATAATGCTATCAAATTGATACCCATATTAATTATCAATAAATTCACTAATCAAATCAAAGTGTAGACTTTTACTTCATAAACGTTGATTTATTAATTCTTCTAGTAAAAGGGGCGACTTTTTTTGCTTAGCCAGATTTATTTGTGATACTCAAGGCCCTCCATACAAAATGGTGGTCAATGTTTGTAAAAAAAAGATAGACTAATCCAAGCCAACTTCGTTCCCAGGGGTAATTCAGAGGCAGTCAATCACCATTGTTTTTCGGTGCTTCCATTCCAGGGGTTAGAGACGAGAGGTAATATCGATACGGTGCGCTGCCCATCGTGGCGAGGTTGAATCTGAGCTCCAATAGGCCACCGACCTAATTAAAAACTCTTTCATATTATTGGAGATTTTGTTGTCACAATTCCTGAGGTTTTGATCGAGCCAACCTCGGTACCAAAAATTGGCGCGGCGAGTTCACAGACATAAAGAACCAAGTTCTTTATGTCTGTGGGCGAGATCAATACCCCCTGGGAACGAGGTTGGAGCGGTTTTTTCATGGTGGTTCAAACCACCGCAGCTATGGCCGCCGCACGTGCGCGTCCACGCACACGCACTGTGAATCCTTCATTACGCATAGCTGACGCGCTATCGTTGTGCGCGTGTGGCGTCCATAGCTGCGATGGTGTAAACAACCATAAAACGAGCTGCTCGGATTAGTATACACATATGGACTGGCAATGAGGACAATAGTGCACGTCTATGCACCCCGAGGGCCTGTGAGTGACCAGGAGAGGGTCCTATTTCCCGAGGCCGAAGGCCTCGGGAAATAGGACCCTCTGCTGGTAACTCACAGGCCCTCGGGTTGCATAGACGTGCACTATTTCCCTCATTGCCAGTCCATATGTGTATATTATGAAGCTGGTATACGAATACTGAATGTTTATGAGTGCAATTGTAAGAATATTTTCATGAGTTGAAAGATGGAATGTTCCATTCAACTCGGCTTCGCCTCGTTGAATGGAACATTTCATCTTTCAACGAATGAAAATATTCTTGCTATTGCACGAATGAAAAACATTCATTATTATACACATATGGACTGGCAATGAAGGAAATAGTGCACGTCTATGCAACCCGAGGGCCTGTGCGTGACCAGGAGAGGGTCCTATTTCCCGAGGCCGAAGGCCGAGGGAAATAGGACCATCTCCTGGTCAGTCACAGGCTCGAGGGGTGCATAGACGTGCACGATTTCCCGAATAATGACAGTCCATATGTGTTTTATAACACACCTCAGTCAAAAATGTCGGTTAGAAGAGTAAATCGCGGTTTTGGCCGGAGATTCTTCTCGATCCACAGACGCCGTCGTCCTTTTGAGGGCGCTCTTTACCAGTCAATAGTTTTTGGGTTTTTGAAACTAGGGAGAGGTGTGTTATAATTTTTTTTATAACACACCTCTCCCTGGTTCTTTATCCTGATTGGCTGAAACACGGTCACGTGGGGTGAACTAATATAGCCTATTGCATGAAATCTGCACCACTGTGAACTTGACGCGCGTCAACGCACCGCACGCGCTTCATTTTGGGGAATAGTTTGCAAAGCGGGAAATAGTTTCAAAAACCCCAAAACTATTGACTGGTAAACAGCGCCCTCAAAAGGTTTACAATGCTCATAACAGTTTACCGTTGTAAAACTGCGTCCTGAAAATGTTTTTTTTTTCACATGACATTTTAGACTGAGGTGTGTTATAAAACACATATGGACCGGCTTTATTCGGACAATAGTGCACGTCTATGCACCCCTTGGGCCTGTGAGTGACCAGAAGACGGTCCTATTTCACTCGGCCTTCGGCCTCGGGAAATAGGACCCTCTCCTGGTCACTCACAGGCCCTCGGGGTGCATAGACGTGCACTATTGTCCTCATTGCCAGTCCATATGTGTATAATATAACATCCAAGTAGATCTTTGTCATTTGATTGGAGGATAACACTATAAAGTATAATAAGCTTCAGCCATTTTTAATCGAATAGTCACTTTCCTCAATGGAGGGCGGGCGAGCGTGCCATAGAACAAATCGGATGGAACGAAAAATGCACAGTGAATGGCACGAAAAATGCACGGTGAATGACGTAGCGTGCAATGGTACGTTTTTTGCTATCACGTGATCGACCATCCTCCAATCAAATGACAAGGATCTTCTTGGGTGTTATATTATAAAAAACACTGGTACATGACGTGTCATGAATGTGTTTAGATATTTTACTCAGATGTTATGAATTTAGAACTGCTTGTAATCTTAGTGGCAATTAAATGATTGAATCTCAATATGTTTTTCATGTCATGTTCCCTTCTTCAGTTATCGCTTTGACGGTTCGTGTTGGGTTTCTTTAAACATTACAAAAATGGCGTATATTGATTTCGAAAGCAACGACAACAAAGTGGACAAATCTCAAATGAATACAGATTACAAACGGATGCATCGCCGTATTGATGAGGACCTCGAGATCATAATAAAAAGAGGAAGAGATGGGATATGAAAATAAACTTGATTTGTGTAACGTAACATTCTACTATCAAGATTATGTTTAATTTCCCTCCACAAAACAATACACAACAACAGACCGATTGCGCGACCCACGTCACGTGACCTTTGGTGGGTGTTAAATGCAAACAAACACGTCGTCCTCCATAAGAAAATGCGGTACAGTACATGGTGATTGTTGCATTTGTTTATTCGATCGAGGCTTTTGTTTCTTGAAATCTGAGTAAATATTCCAGAGTCTTTACCAGAGACCTTGAATAAACCCAGTAAGGACAGTTCCAGCAAGTCTTGAAAATTCTACAAGGTACAAGGAACGTATAATGTTCACGGTTGCACGACGGAACGTTTGGGCCAGACGACCGCGATCACACTCTTTTTAACACTAGAAATTCACAGTTTTGAAACTGAAATCATTAAAAAAAAGGCTTTCCAAAATGTGTGATTCCTTTGTCTATTTTACATTCAGCAAGGCTAGGTGTGTAAAAAAGTCTCTAGTGGAAATGTATATAGCGCCCTCTATTGACAGTTTTTCCCACATGATTCCAATCACTTGCTAAATGTCCATGTTTTTTATCAATGTTCTCCAATAATTCGTCAAAATCATCTAAAATCACGGATTAATCCTTGTCCATCAACCAGTATATTCCCGCCCCGTGCGTTCAGTATAAAAGTGAGTAGGACCTTTATTATTTTATTATTTTATTATTTTATTGGTTCATAAGATGGGCTATTGAAAGTAATTGGGAACTTGTTTATAAATTACATGGGTTGCTTGGGAAATTTGTTATTCATCAGTTATGTTATACATGTAGTAGTGCCGTTACTGAATACCTTGCCAAAGTTGTTGATTATACTATATATATTTCTCGCCATTTGGAGGTTCTAATATTATTCCATTTCTTCTGAAAGTTTACCTGCCAGTAAAGTTAACATCCTAGTTATTAAGCCTACCCTATTATGGGATTATTTGGGGGTTATAGTTGATCCTGTTCCTGTTATAGATTTTTGGTGTAATTTGAAGTCTTTATGGTTTCCATGTAATAATCTGCACCTGTAATTTATTTAAACTCATTGCGATTTGTTGTTCTTGTAACACACTGGTAACACTCCCTGTTAAACGACTTCAAGAAATAAATCAAAGAAGTTAATCACTGGTCTGGTTGTCACGTTTTTTCAAGGTGTATACATGCTCACTTTTCCAACGTTCTTTTAAAATTTATTTCCCCTCTTTTTCACAGTGATTTACATTACAAACAAAATAACAGGCGGGTTGCTACAATGTCGTCGGACGCCGGTAGTGCATAACTAAAAATAAACCTCTTTTGTAGCAGAATATTTGTAGTTTATGAAACGGTAATATGATTGAAATCAATGTCATAACATACCACTTTAATAACTGTGTTGTTATTATTACCAAAAGCCGAATGTTGGCGTGACTCTGTCTGTCACAGCATGTATTTGCAGTGGAGTACGGAAAATAGCGCGTCTGTGTCTTCATGGAGTCGTCCACGTTGTTTAAAAGGTGTTTTAGAATTTTCAGATTGATGGGTGGTTGAGGAACCGTATTTATTTTGATTTTGTGTTTATTGTGAAAAAAATTCAAATGACAAGGATCTATATGTCAGTTATATAAAACAAATACTGAGTGGCTTTATTTCATGAAATGGGAGGTAACATTTTGACTGTTCCATTTCACTCGGCTTCGCCTCGTGAAATGGAACAGTCCAAATTTTACCTTGCGATAATATTCCTCCCATTGCACTCGGAGCCACTCAATATTTGTATACTATACGACCACAATAACATGATTCCTATTCCTCAAAACATCATTAGTTCCCTGATGGCAGAAACCCAAATGGTATTCACTGGTGGCTCTATAAAACTGTCCCTCCCGGATGAGGTGCATGACAAGAGCCATGCTCCCTACAAATAGAAAGAATTGTCCTCAGAAAATATACCGGAAGCTAAAATTGAACACATTTTTGTCTTATGTGCAAGTTAGTATTCTTTGACACTCAACAGATTGAAAAATTATCAGAATCAAAGTCAACATTTGAACATCATTTTCTTTATTTAAATTACCACAAACAGACAATATGCCGTATTTTTGACAGCAAAAGGGGCGCAATACTAATTCAATATTGAAAGTACAAAAATAGTTCAAAACATTAAAAGTACAAACCTACACTGATTACTGCAAAACTGTCAATACAAATACCCTCAAAAGTTGTAAATTAACTGCTTTATTAGAATCTAATTTACCACACAGATTTCTATGGTTTGACCCCCAATCTACCTCCAAAGTGTGCCCTCTTGCAGTCAAAAATAAGGCCACATGACCACCGGACTTGATGTTAAACTCAAAACTGAAAAGCCAATCCAAAATGGTCGGAGGTGGAACTCGAACTGTGGTATACAAAGGCAAAGATAGGCATTACAAGGCCAATCTGATCATCCCGAGTTGAACTCATAAAGCCACCTTTACCACCTCCTTGTACCTATAGACTAAATCGAGCAGCTCGTTCATGGGCGTTTACACCACCGGAGCTAGTAGGCCACCGCACGCACGCGTCAACGCACACGCACTTTGAATCCCCCATGCAGATGGGTACATAATGCGCGCTGACGCGCTATTGTCAAGTCGCGCGCGTGCGGCGGCCATAGCTGCGCTGGTGTAAACCACGTGCACAATAAACAAGCACTGCTCGGATTAGTGTATAAACGCTTCATGTTCCCATTACGAGCTCTGTAACCTCAACCGAAACTTCATGGTTCATCTTCTGTTATGCTGTAAAGGTTCTCACATAGAAAGCGAACAAAACTACAATGGAGAAATGAGAACACATCTTATACATTTCTCCCATTTTTATTTTCTGAGTTTTTATAAAGCTATTAATAGTACGCAGAAAAAAAGCTTACCAAAAAAGTTTTACTTTCAGCAACGCTTAGCAACGTATACTGAATAATTTGGCTGGTAACCTGTTTAAGCTTTACCGAGCAGAAGTTTGTTGGTGCTGAGCTAACGTGTGCTTAAAATTGGGCTAGCGCATTAGGAAGGTTTTGCTTAGCATAAACGAGTTACTAGCCAGAAACACCAAGCATTGTAAGTTGAGATTGATTGGTTCTTTTATGCTAATAGAGTTGTTGGGAAAATGTTTAAGCCTAACAAGTGCCGGGTCAGAATTGAGCCAGAAAAGGGTCCGTATGGGCCTTACTTTTATTTAATTTCTTGGTCATAATCATGACCAGGATTCGAACCCACTTCCCGAAAACAATTTCCAACTTTTCACACCACAATTTTTGCTAACCAGAAAAAGGTTAACAGCCAAAACACCGTTTCGCACGTGCAGTCTGTGACTGGTTTCACGCTTAGTCTTGCTTTCTTTTAGCAGAAAATTGTCAAGCAAACCTTTCTGCCCAGCTCTACGACATTATTTAGACATTATCTGGGTGTTAAATTCCAGTGGTTTAGGACTCATTTTACCGAGCCTCTGAGGTATTGTTCATCGACCTCCAAACAATGAGAAGGTTGGTTTGATTCCAACGTACAACCAGCGTGTCCTGAGCGAACGGTCTAGCACGCCGGACTCAAGCTCCGGAAGTTTCTTATCAGCAGAGTGTGGGTTCGAGTTCCTGTCTTGTTGTTCGTGCTCCTAAAGTACGAGGACAACACTGGTAGTCAAAGACCAGTATCCGCATTTTATGTCACCCAAAATATACATGAAATAACAAACCTGTGAAATTTCAAGCTCAATATTGGACATCAGAGTCACAAGAAAATAGCGGAAACGCCCATCGTATTTCTTAACTCTTTTCAAACATCGGGTTTGGACTCGCCAGATAAAACGAATAGTTTTTACTCATTTTTCAAAAACTGTAGCATTTCAAGCAAAACTATTTTAAGGCAAGTTTTTCACCATGAACATTTTATCTACCATTTAAGTCATCCGCAAATAAATCAACATTAAATTTTTTATTTTCAACCTTGCGAATGTTCTGCACACCCTAAGCAATACACTTCAAGTAATTTTTCGCCGGTTATTATTTATTATTTCATTCATTTATTTTATTCCATTAATGTTTGTTTGTTTGTTTGTTTGTTTTTTTTTTCCCCCTCTTAACGAAGATTGACAGATGAAGCTGTTTTTAAAAAAGAAAGGTTTACTTGTATTGCTACCTTGAATCGGTCGTATTCGTAGTGGCTCTTTCAAACGAGCACAAACAAATAGTGCTTATTCCCGAGTGACCCAGACGGTCACGGTTGATCGGTATTCACCTGGTGTTGAAAATACCGAGCTTTTGCACCTGGTGGCACTGTCTGTCGTTTCTGCTGAACGGTGAATGATAGTGCACTGTGGTTCAAGTCAACTTTAAACAACTTGTTCAGTACAAACGGAAGATGAACCGCCTGCTGTCAAATTTCAACATGGTCGTGGTTTTTATCACGGTGGGTTGTGCCAAGATGTCCACGCAACAAGGTAATCAGTAACAGTCACTAAACTCTTTACGGGTATCTATTACTAATAATCAAGCATTTATAATACGGCATGTTATGTATCTCTTTCACAGTGTTTACAAACAGGTAGCTTGGTATTTTAATTAAGACCCCCGCACCTCGGGGTTTACAAGGGGTGCGTTCGATTAGCTTCCCCATGTATACCGGGGAGTTACACTCGTGGTAGCCACGACACAAGGCTAATCGAACGCTGCGGTGTATTCTCTTAAAAATTAAGGTTAAAGGTTGTTCCACGCTGTGAGCCTGCAGCCGTACTGCCGGTACGTCATTACACCAGACAGCCACCAGAGACCCGCTCGCGAGCTGGGGCTGTGGTGCCATACACCGGGGCAGACGCGAGTATCACGTGATGGCTAATCGAACGCTCTCGTGTAAGTTTTACTTACACGTGTAAGCTAATCGAACGCATCCAACATTATGCGGACCAATCTGCAGCCAACTAAGCCAGAAACACCGTGCTCTGCATGGGTCCTATTACGAATACTACACAACACACTTGACCTCGGGATCCCATCCCTTTCACTGTTCTTTGCCTTGTGAAATGGAACAGTCCAAGTTTTATTGCAATTATACTTCCCCCATTCCTCTCCGAGCCACTCGATATTTGTATAGTAATACCTAGCTGGTTTTATCTCCACTGTAGCCTCCAATTCGGTTTATCACTCACCTATGTTCCGACACCCCTCCCTACAAAATAATGTATGTTCCTATATAAGTCTCACATTGAATTCAATAGACCTTCATCATGGTGCGGCCATCTTGATTTTCTCCCCTTCAAACTAATGTAACCAAACCGAGGCTGGAAGGGCAAATAGTCTGGTTCCTTTATGTACAATGAATATTAGCATCTGTTACTGTTATTGGATACAAGGAACATGACCAAGATGGCCGCACCATGATAAAGGTCTATTAAATTCAATGTCTCTCCATTCTCTATATTTCAATTCAGACACAACATGTTGTCACGTCTGTCACAATTGTAAGCTGTGATCACCATGAAATGGAATTTATAACACCAACATTGTTTGACCACACACAACTTTGCAGATGATGTAGATGGTTCAGTATCCCTGTTGTTGTCTTAGTTCGTGTCTTTGTTCATCAACAGTTCTCATCAAGCTAGTCCCAAAACCATTTTGGAACAAAATGAATGTCTTACACAGATCAATATTATGGGGGTAACGGGCTCTGCAAAGTGCGCGTCTCTCGTATATAGTTACAACTACAAGTATATTGTCATGTAAATTGTTTTTGGTGCGGTCTAGACATGCGGGACGAGGTTCAATTTTGCATGTTAAATGCAGACACTCATACAATAAAAAATATTTTGCCAAGAGCTTTGGTCACGGTGCCGTATTTCATTGTTGCAGTGAGTTTTGTATGTCTGTGATAGATGACCTAGGAATACCGGTTGGTTTTGAAACGGCTAACAAAAGGGCACCTGGAGGATAATCAAAGTAAAAGGTAATCGAGTTCCATTGATTATTGAAGGACAATATTCCATAATAACTTCATAGACTACAAAACCATACAGGCATCAAACACGTTAAAGGTACACGTTATGTTACTGAGTTAACTTATACTTTATTGTAAAACCGCATCTGAATCAATCATGGTGGTAGCTTTTCGAGATCCATTGAATTTGCCTGCATGACAGTTTCACAAATAACTGTATATACTCTATGTGCTTAAACAGCTCTGTGAAATTTGGCCCTCGTAGAGTTGTACTGGAAAACAACGCTGATTGGCTTGCAAAAATCACTGCGAACGCGCTTGTTAAAAACTTTTGAGCGCTTGTAGGGCGCTTGCAGAGCGGTTAATACGCGCGTGTCAACATGCAAGTATTTTGACGCGAATCCAGTTGAAATCAATGGTGCTTTTACACGGTCACCTCAACCACGTTCCCATGGGTATTGATCTCGCCCGTGCCATTTATTTTGGTACAAAGGTTGCCTGGATCAAAACCCGTGGAATTGTGACAAGAAAATCGCCCATACTATGGGTGATTTTAATTAGACCTGTGGCCTATGCACTCGACGCGCCGCTTAAATGTGGTATCTCGCAAAAATGGCATCATTAATCATAGAGCAACTGGTCCCCTCTCATTTTTCTTCGATTTAAGACCTGACTTCTTCTTCTTATCGAGTCCACACATAAATCGTACAGAATCCAGCCAGTGCTGGACACACTGCTGCGCCTTGCTATTGAATTGGGCGAGATCTGGGCCCAATTTCATGGATCTGCTTACTGCGTCATTCTGCGCTTACGAAGACCATTCGCCGCTTACGAGGTTAGCGCCGAATTTCTGCGCTAGCTGTGTAAACACGGAATCCTTAGTTACGTGAACTACGCACGCGCACAAGCAAAAATTCCTTGCTAACCCGTGAAATACGCTTAAGTAAGCGCGGAATTTTCTGCTTCCGCAAGCGCCGATTTTTTGCTTAGGGTAAGCAGAGCCATGAAATTGGTCCCTGCAACGGTGCACGGTTCCTCATGAAGGTGGCATCGTAGGAGATATTCCATGGTCTGGGCCTCAGTTCAGACCTGACTTAATTACTGTTAGTGTATGCAGCTTATGGTTACCACTTAAAACGAATCAATTGAACTATGTTCGCGTCAAAATACTTACCCGCTTGTTAAAAACTTTCGAGCGCCCTCAAGATTTCCTGAACTTTCCAGACACATTAGGGGGACTGACGGGCAAACTACATGCCACAGTGAACGCCAAAATGTCAGAGTGGGTTAAGGCAAAATTATTTTATTCCTAATTTTTCCCAGAAATGGGTCAGGCCCCACGGGAGAGAATGTTTCGAGATTGTGTAGCTTTTTAATAATGGAAGACTTGTGTAAACGTTCTGTGTTCTCACTTCTCTATATTGCAGTTACTTTTGCTTTCTCGGCTGCATCTTACAGCGTAACAGAAGATGAAGGTATTGCTCGTGCTACAATTGGACTAACAGTTACGGGAATGGGAACGGGAAGCGTCTCCGTAGGTAAGAAACGTTGTAAAGTTGGCTTAAGTCGTTCCACTGTATGCAATCGGGTTGGCATTTTGGCTCCTTATCTGTTTTAAGAGTTTTTCATGCGATGAAACACCTGCAGTTTGTTGTAATCAGTTAGTACGGTAGTGATTTTAAAAAAAGACATAAATTTGCCTCTCGGAAATACAATCAGCGGAACCACACTCTACATAGAAACATACGGTCTGCCAATTTGTGGAGTACAAAATTGAGTTCCACAAAATGTCCGCGTTCAGTCACGAATATTAAAGGGGCTGTGTCGTCATGATCGTAGTCTGCCTGTTTCTGGGCCCAGAAACATGAACTCTCACTCAGTTACTGCACGCGCACCACCTCGACCGTCATATCACAAAGGGCGCCGTCATTATTATTCTGTGATGTGACGGCCACTTGCGCGCGTGCGCGTGCAATATAACAGATTGGAAGATCATAATTCAGTCTAGCAACAGACTCGCTGTGATCAAGACGACACAGCCCCTTTAAACAAAAACAACGCAATTTCTAAAGGATATTTATGTGAATCATCCACTTTTAAATGTTCTTTTCAGCGATATTCATTTCAAAATATACGCTTTTTATAGCCCAAAAGCGCCCAATCCTTGGGCAACGTATTCCTTCAATAACTAAACACTTCCATCTTACTCCCAGTGGCGTAAATCTGTGTTAAAAAGTGGGGATGATACTGAAACGTTGGAACCATTATCATGTATTTTTAGTGAAGACAGAACCAAGGTATGGAAATGGGTGGATGCTCATAACACCTCGCAGCGCAAACCGGATTTATTTTATTTAAGAAAGTTCTCTCTTTTATATTCTGAGCTTTTCTGTGTTATCTTTTGTAAGGTAAGCAGAAAAAAACGTCATTTAGCAGGAGTAAAAGGAGCGTGCAGGTGTGAGTTAGCTCTGCAAAATGATATGGTTGAGGTCTCCCGCTCAAGGGCCCTGAAAGAACTTGTAGGCATAGTTGTTATCATTTGAGCATGAGATAGGCCTGTGGTTTATTATTAGTACTTTGCAGACTCATAGCAATGTTGGGCTGGGGCTTTAAAGCATTGCAAAACAATGCAAAGCATGTGTATTCTGTAATATATATGGGTGGTTGACTTGCGTGTAATGCTGATGTATAGTGTGTACTGGTAATGAAGCACCAACCTACATTAAACATGTAGGCTAATAATCGTGCGTCTTAATGGTCTATAGGCCTCGTGCAGTGACGTAATTAGCTGTAACGCCCGCCATTTTGGACGGCAAGCACCGCGATCGCCTGTGCCACATCGTGCGGTATATCACAGCCTGGTGCATAATGGTAGCTGACGTTATTGCTCAAATATATTTCAAAGGAGAACTTGTACGTCGAATCATAACTGATCAAAGTATTCCTATACTGAGTGAAATTAGAGGGTTATGTCACGGATCGATATTTGTCGAAATTAGTCATGTTGTGGTGAAAATGTATGCTGAGAATCGTCCGGTAGTACTGCGTGCATATATTATGCGTGCCGTCCAAAATGGCCGATAAACATTTGTAGTTTTCAATGAAGTGACGTCACGTGCACGATCTCTATTAAGCTACCTCGAAGTACCGAGTTGGCGTGTAATTTAGGACTTGGGCTTCATTTTTAGAGGCCGCAAAACCACTACTGATTGCACTGAAAACGTCGTTTAATTGTTTTTGTTTGTTGTGTTTTTGGTTTATCCCCGCAGTGGTAAACACTGCTGATGAGACCGCTGTAGCACCTTCAGACTACATACCACTACAAAACCAACGGATTGATTTCGGGAGTTTCGATGGCAATGGTGGGCCTTCAACGTCACAGACCGTAGATGTGTCGATATTGGATGATACGGAGGCTGAGGGACAGGAGTGTTTCAGTTTGACTTTGTCTAATCCATCGCTCGGAGTAATAGGGGACACTAACAGCGCAACCATCTGCATCAACGATAACGATCGTAAGACTAATCAGACCAATCATCTGGTACATTCTAAAGCAGAATTGACTCTGATTTCTAGTCACAGGGGACTGACTAGGACCAGAAATCTGTGTCAAACTGACGCTGAATCCAAGTCAAAATCAGTGGCGTAACTATGGGGGGCTTGGGGGCACGTGGCCCCCCTGGGTGCCCCCCCCCCCCATTTGAAATCTGGACTCTTGAGATTAAAAATTACCAGAATAAAATGTAACATTTTATGAGCATTTACGTAGCAATTTCGATGTTTTTTAAACTATTTTTATTTATTTACACACATGATGTATTTTGTTTACGTCAACACGTCAGAAAATACTGAAAAAGGCTTGTTTATGAAAAATTGTGCACCCCCTTGTGCCCCCTAAAATTTTACCCTAGTTACGGCGCTGGTCCAAATCTTTTTAGACAGCGTCCGGGTCAACCTGACCCAGAATCCCGGTCAAGTCTGATCAGGGAGTTGTCAGAGTGTGTTGATACAAATATTGGATGCATTATGAGTTCATTGTCGCAGAATATAATCACGTGATGAAATCTGGACTATTTCATGTCACGAGGCAAAGCCGAGTGAACTGGCAAATCCAGACTTCACAGAGTGATTATGTTCCGCGACATTAGGCATGAACGAAATCATGAATTCAATATTTTTGTTTTATATAGGCCTAACTCACACATAGATACTTGTCATTTGAATGTTGTTCACAATAAACACAAAATGGACACGGAAATTCGGACACCCCATACTCTAATAAACGTGGACGACACTAACCTTGTCAGCCGTGACGACATTGCTAGTTCGGACAAAAGGGCGGGAAACGATTATTTTGGAAACAACGCCGCGAAGCGTCCAATAATATCCATGTTGGTCGGAACTCTGTCCAATATTACATTTTGAAGCGTTGTGGCAGCGAGGGAAAACTAATGGGTGACACGTGACACGTGTTCCATCAACCAAACGACAAGGGTCGTCATAGGTCGTCATGGTTGCTATTGTGAAATCGAAGAGGAAAATTTTCAGGTGACATTTTGTAATCTTGATTTTTACAAATGAATATTACAGAACCTGCAGTTGTCATCACTACTCAAGTGACTACAGCGACGATGGCGACGACGACCATACCATCAATGCTGTCCACGGCGATACTTCCCGTCGACACAGGTAAAAACATGAATTAGTCGGACTCTATTTAAGTTATTGATTTCTTTCAAATTTGGGGTTGTATCTTTTTAGCTGTGTTTTAAACAAATAAGGCGTAGGCCTATCTCTTTAATAGCAAATACTACTATATAAAAAGATTCAACAATATTTATTTATTTAAAAATAGTACTCAGCGTCTTGAAATAAAAATGTTAAAATAAAATTATGGCACCAGACTGCAGGCGTCTAACTTTAAGAATTATTATTTTGGTGAGGGGTGGTTGGTGATTTAGAACGTTACGTTATACAAATCCAGTTAATTAATGTTTTCATATCCCATGTCTTCCTCTTTTTATTATGATCTCGAGGTCCTCGGCCATAACGCAAATCGGAAATTGTCAATGAACTTTATGTGGATTTGTCTTTACCCTTTGCAAAATCCTCACTTATTGTCTTATAATGATTATTATCTTTGTGGTAATGAAACCAATGAACCTTAAAAAGTTCAATACTCTTTAACCCGTTAATATACGCCTGATAATACATGTGGAGAGAAGAAATTGAAATTTTAGATGTGGAGGAAATCCCCCCAAATAGGGAAAACCCACTCAGTCAGTTAGGGACTGAAAACCCAATCCACAGGCAAGGCTCGGGTACGGGATAAGAATTTGTATCCACAGTTGTGAAATGTAGGGAAGAAACCACTGGGCAAACCTGATTGCTGATCATAACCGAACGAGACCGAACGGTCACTCACATACTGAGTTGAAATGTCTCATTAGAGCGCCACCTATTGGCAGGAGTAGGAGAGGCATGCACTATTGAATGGGCACAATCATCATCCCGACATTGTGAGTTAAAATGAGAAGAGCGGGAACAGTCTGCACAGTTTGTTACCTTAGGATATAATTCTACATACATTCAAGCTGATCTCTTCCAAAAAATCACGTCATTTTACAACTCCATGCATGTACTTTTATCACTTTAGTAAGTGATGTGCGTTTTCGTGATCCCAATGCTTTATCAATGACCTTGAAAGAGTTCGTATAATAGCCATCACGTTTTCGAATTGTGTAGCCAAACGATTGCTTGTGGACAACTTGTTCACTTGGTTCATGAATATGGACGTATTACTTGTTAATATTCCATGATAAATTAAAACAATTATTATAATTTTGTGTACGTACCTACAGCTCTAAAGTTTGCCACTTTCATGCTTTCTTTTGTATGTATTCACGGCGCACAGTCATCAGCGAGCGATCTGATTGGCTGCGCACAAAAGTAATGGTGCCCTCTATTGCCCAGTAACGTTAAGGAAATGAGACATTCAACTCGATAATGTTCGGTATTCGACGCTACCAAAACACGAACACGGTTCTAGAGCTAGATTTTTGTTTATGCTTGTTAGCAAAACGGGAGCCGAGGAGGTTTCCCTCTCCCACGGTACAAACTAAGTTCTTTTGCAGGGTCTTAAAAAGACCACCAGCAAGAGAAAAATAAGAATGGCAGGTGAGGGCACGACTGATTGCCTCTTCCCTGTAGACCATTACAGATAGCGTTTCAAATTTGCTATCTTGAAGACAGTCAGATAACACTGATCGAAACGTCGGGTAGTTCTCATTGGAGATATGCATGGTGTCACTGCAAGCCTCAGTGTCAATACTTACTAAACAATTGCTGCATGCTGTGGGTATTTTAGTAATAGCAAATTATTGGTGTAACGTTCTTCTTTAATCTCCAGACCTACGGGTTATTAGGTTCAAGGTTTTTTTAGGGTATCTTGGTTTCATTACCAGAAGGATATACCAATAAAAGTACAATTACAAAAGCAGATATCAAGTCAATCCTTGACTGTGAATACAAATAATATTTTTAAAGCCAACAGCAGTGCTGCCACAACAGCCGCGGGGCAGACTTCCCCTAAGCCGACCAGTGAAGCTAGCAACACCGGCCTAGTGGTCGGAGTGGTAGTTGCAGTCATTATTGTGGTCATCGTAATTTGTATCATCGTTTTCTTTGTGATGAAGAAATCCCGTCGAAACCGAGGTAAATAATAATGGATAATAGTTATCATTATCATTATCATTATTTTTTGTTACAATTATACCGAGGGTATTTAATATATTATTATAGACCATGTGATTGATAATCTTCGAAAATATTAATATTTTATTCTGAGGGTTTATAGCAGTGCTAACACTGACTGCAGAGATACTTGTCCGAAACACTATCAATCTCAAAAAGCATTAAAGACTTCCAAATCACCACTGTATTTTTCGGTTTACATGTATACAGTAATTTAATTAAATTATATTCTATGTTTACTCCTTCATTCTTCTTCTTCTTCACCATGAGCATGCACAGAATCTCAACCAAAACCTAAACTTTTGGGGGAGTAAGGTTCTAGGAAAATGTCATCATCAAATTATAAATTTTGTTTGGTCGGAATGAAATGTGTTAAAATATTAAAATTGAGAATATCAATTAATCGATGGGTTTTCAAACAACAATATTAATGACGTTGGTTGCTGTAGCTGAAATGTGCATGACACATTATACTGGTACTATGAGTTGTGGTGGCCAGTGGCGTAACTAAGGGGGGCACGGGGGTACGTGCCCCCCCCCCCTCCCCAACTGATGTCCGTGCCCCCGGGTGCCCCCCCCCCCCCCCCCCCATTTGAAATCTGGACTTTTGAGATTAAAAATTACCAAAATAAAATGTTACATTTTATGAGCATTTACGTAGTAATTTCAATGTTTGTAGAACTATTTTTAATTATTTACACACAAAATGTATTTTGCTTTACCTCAACACGCCAGAAAACACTGAAAAGGGGCTTGTTTAAGAAAAATACAAACGGAAACTACAGTTTTAATTAAAGTGCCCCCTAGGAAAAATGGTGCACCCCCTTGTGCCCCCTAAATAGTTAAGGCGCTGGTGGTGGTTCTGAAAAAAAACGGTGTAACATCTCAACGTTTCATTCACTATGCTTTGATCGTCTTCCGTGGAAAGCTGGACTCGATTAGATAATTCTGTTGTGTTTTTAAATAATGATGAATTGAAAAACGCAGACTGCTATTTGAGTGACGTTCTATTCATTTCCACCTTAAAATAAAATAAAAAGTAAGCCTGACCTAATTTGCATGTCACAAATACAGATTATTACAAGTTGCTCAAGAAGAGCCATTGATAAACAAGTTTACACAATGGAAATTCTGTTCACAGTAATCTCTTAAAATTACCTTAAAAAGTACCCCTCTATGTTTCCCTTGAAATGCCAACTTAAGTTACATTTTGTATGTGCAGAAAGTTACTCCAAGGCCAAAACTACTGAAAGGGGTGATGAAGAAATGGCTGCAAAGTAGCAAGAAGCATTGAAAAGAGGAGATAAGTGCGGTACCACTACCCCCGTCAGCCCTTTATCGTGCTGAAGCCATCTTTATCTCATTCTTCGTAACAATGAAAGGAAACAAGGAACCAGACTATTTTCCGTCCACCCTCGGTTTGGTAACATTGGTTTGAATGGACGAATAACGAATATAGCTGCAACATGAAGATGATCATGAGTGTGCCGGCCGGGGAGTTTCAGTTTTGTCTGCAGTCCAAATTGCCACTGTCGTAATGATTTTCAATTTGGATTTTTCTTTTCTTTGAATCGATTTCAAAAGGGGAATACTTTAAAAAAAAAAAATGGAAACATTCTTCGAGGCAATTCTGAACTGCAGATAAAAAATTGCTGCCGGGGAATGTGATTGTAGCTGTCATCAGAAAAGACACTCCCATGGTGTTAGATTAGACTTAAGAACAGGACAACTGCCGAGGGCTCTTGGCCTGACTTCAAAACAGATTCATCTTAGACATACAGGGCAGGATGAGTGTTCCTTAGATCTAAAGGCCAATTTCATCACTTTTAGAAATAGATTTTATCATGTACGACATGTATTGAGGTTCGCGGTAAGCTTTGTACTACACTCTAAAAACTCCCGGGTCAGTAACCCTGAAATGGGTCAAACTGAAGTAGAATTCGAGTTAAAACAATGTTTTTCCGAGACCCCCCCCCCCCCCCCTCATGTGAGTCGGAACCCGGATCAGTTCTGACCCAGGTGTTTTTAGAGTGTAGTTTGAAACTTTCTCAATAAATAATAAAATGCTCTTGTATGTGTGCAGTGGCGTAAATCCGTGTTGAAAAGTAGTGGTGGTGGTGGTGGTGGGATGATTCTGAAATTTCAGTACCGAGTGTGTAATAACGTGTGACTATTGTAGCATAATTGATGTTAATTTTTTAGATTCGGGATGAAGAATATTATTTGTATGTTTTTTCTATAAGGATTCGAACTGCCTTTAGCTGCAGGGCAGTCTCGTTGGTAAGAGATCTGGGCCCAATTTAACGGCTCTGCTTACTGCGGATTCTGTGCTTACGGCCCACTAAATCGTGTGCTTTACAGGACGCCGTAAGCACAGAGTTCTGTGGTTAACAGAGCCATGAAATTGGGCCCTGCTCTAGAATGGCGGGGTTGCTGGGTTTAACTCCCACCCAAGGAAATATGCATGTGGATGTTTATTTTTGAAAGTACTGAATACACAAGACTTAACGCACTTCGGTGTATAGGTAGAAAACACAAATAGTATGATTATTACATCATTTTGTCTTGTTAAGGCAGATCCAGGGATTACGGTATGGGCAGATACTCAGAACAGCGCGCAGCAAACTCAACGGCGTTCTGACCCTTTTTGAGTTATCTTTTGAGTAAAATTATGTTTTGTGCAGGAATTTTGTTGGTAAATAAGTTTAAAGTTAAACTGGTCACATCGGTAAAAGTTATATGCAATATTGTAGCTTAAAAATTACGTCATCATGACGTCATTGGGTATCAAAATACATTTTAATTGAATATTTTTACCCTGAACCACAAAACACGAATATATATATATATATATATGTTGTACCTTATAGTGTAAATCATAGCTAGTGGTTCATTTTATGCACAGATTATGACAACATTGTGACACTTTCTTCCAGTCCAAACTGGAAGTTGAAATAGGTTGTATTTTTGGAGGTCTATAGCCAGTATGGTTTGGAATTTGGATATTGTTTCTGTGCACAACATCAACGGTGAGTGGCTCTTTAAAAATGAAGGTTTGATGACGTCACCCTACGGTAGATTGCCCCCAACAACAGGTTTAAAAAATACTATATTTCTTTATACCATGCCCGATATGTGGCAGAGGGAGGCCCCAAATATTCCCATCCTCTAACACACTCTTCCCCTCTTGTGCAGAAGCACCCCCCCTAACATCCTCAAAAGAATTCCATAGATTTCCAAAACACAATAAAGACACAATAGGAGGGGGGGGGGTACACCCTGCCACATATCGAGCACCAGATGTATTTCTTAATTTGTACTTTGTTTTTCACGCTTGAATAAATTGTTTTATTGTATATAGCCGATACCTTAATTAAGTCAGTAAAACAAGTTACGTCACTGTGACGTCATCTAGGCTCGATTTACAACAATATAAGTGTAATAATTATGGATACCAATAAATAACTCCTGAACTACAAAAGATAAACTCACAATCTGTGTCATTTTAAGGGTAATAACCAATGCAGTTTTTATATTTTTCCATGACCCTATTTGACCTTGTTCTCCGGTTCAAACTGGAAGTTCAAATAAAACAAGGTTTTACAGAGTCATTCAGGTTTACGACCAATATTATTTTTGGCGAATTTAAATGTCAGTCTTTATTTTGTGTTAATAATCAATGAATGTTTGCTTGTTATCCACAGAAACACCTCCGTGTCCGTTTTTACGAACACTTAATTTGTAGTTTTTTAATTGTAAACGATGTACTTACCAATCCATGTTGGCACAGCAGTGACCTTACGGGTTTCCCTGGCGTTTTTCAAGGGCTACTACCGAACACTCGTTTTTTCTCGCGAACATCCTAGACACACGAGAGTTGGTTTTCGCTGCAAATAAAATATCGTGTGCGGCCTCATTATAGTGTAGGCTGCGCACTGACTGAATTGTTAAAAAAAAAAAAAAAAAAAAAAAAAAAAAGAGATATCGTAAACCCAACACGACGTAAATCAATTCAAATGCAAAATGCTTGAACATAGTGTGGCGAAGCCTCGGAGTCCATAGTGGAATTCGATTACGGAAACCTGCATAACTGGTGTATGAGCAAGTATAGAGGACATTCCACATTCTATGGATTGGGGTTTCTAAATTGTTATGCAAATAAGGAGTTTTTGCACCGTTTTCAAAGAGCTAAATGGTAAACACCACATGGTCATTTTCAGTAATGGACCGCCACGGATAGTGGAGGCGTGCAAAGCATGGTCGTTCAGCACTATTGCACGGGAATTGGACGTCGCATTTTTTGATGAACTTTCCTGGTAAATTTGTCATAATTCTAACCATATAGCCAGTCATATAGGCCTACATTCAGAAAGAATTTGGCGATAAGTTGGACTCCGTTGATTTACAGAAAAAGGTTTCCATGACCACAAAGCAGGCTAACATGATGTCGAGCAACAGCACACATTTTTTTCCAAAGTCTTTTTGTTACTTGCTGAGGAAAGGTTACGTTACGGAGTAACATAGATTTATAATTCTCGCCAATTAACCCCCTCTGAACTGGAACTGTAATTGATGATAAGGGGTGTATTTCAAACGAGACGAAAGCGGCGATGGAAAAGGACATTCTGTTGACTTCTTGGGGTGGATATATACGGGGAAACCAACGAATTGTGAGGCGGAACCAAGCTGGCGAAGAGCTCCGGTCTTTCAGCAAGAATCAAGAGACATGTTGGGACTGTTTATATAGTGAGTGGAGACTGTCTGTTGACTACTTGTATCAAGAGACTGTGACCAGAGTAAGTTGAAGATCTATGGATTGTGTAATAGTGTGGGGGTTGTCTCTGGATGGATATGGACGCACATTTGAGGTCACCAAAGGACCAAGGTAAGGACAAATTGCCGTATCCAACTTCCACTTTTTGATAGTGCCAATCACTTCTTATATGAAAGTTGGACTTTATTTCCGTACCGAAATATCTCTTGCGCAATGTATTTAGTATTTACTTCAGCTTGTAGTACAAGTTGGCACTTGTACTACAAATTGTAGTAAATACATTAATTATCGACCTTTCTCACAAACAAATAAGATAATAATAGTGCAATAGGAGGTCGGATACCGCAAGTTTGCCTGTCTGGAGAAAAGACAAAGAGAAATGTTTTGAAGACTGCGAACGGTAAACGAAGAGCTAACCCGTTCTCTTGCAGGTCTCTCCCCTTTTCTACCCCGTCCCCCACTACAAGATGTTCGACCAACTTGTTGATGTTGTCCCAACATGTAAAGCTTTCAAGGTGACGTCACACTGTCTTGGGCTTTTTCCTTGATTTGCATATTGGTCGAAGCCAATGATGCTTTTTAATTAGAAGACTGTTCTTACTGGGAAAATTCCGTTGGGTTGAAACTTTACGTCGCCAGTTGTCATTTTTGATTACAGTTGTCATGATCTTGTAATTCAAGCGTAATTATTTTTAAGGATAAGTGCCAAATGCAACTACAATTTCATTAACAATTACTTTATGTGATCCCTCTGATAATATTACAATTTTTGAGTAAATAAGCAAATAATAAAATATCATTGTAGGATTCTGAGCTTTTCATTAGAAATTAATTAAGTTCTGCCGACTACGGTTTTTACTCGAGGCAAAAACCTTACCCCATTGCATTGAAATTATTTATGTCCAATCCGCGTTCATTTGATGATCTATGTTTGATTTAGGAGTTATTAAAGAAATAATTTAGAGATGCTAAATAAATTTTTGTATATTCCTAACATCAGCATCACATCAAATCTAAATGTAGCTGATTTTAATTTAGCATAAATGAAATCATGGGGTGAACAGGGTCAGTTTCCCTTGTGGTGTATTACTTATTACAAAAGACAATACAATACAAAATCTTGCTTATAGCTATAACACTCGCTCATTCATCAAAGTAAAAAAAACTTGTAGCAGCAACAAAAGAAAGTAAGCTGTATAAGTTCGAAAAAGGAGGACAAAGAAGAGAGAAGGGGAGACAAATGAAAAAAGAATAAGGATGTATTCTCCTTGAGGAAGTACAGAGATAAGCCATGGGAAAAATGACGCAATCAGCGATGCCTAGGTTTGTATTAACGGTAAGAAAGTTTAGGTCTCATCCACTGTTTGAGCAGGTTCACCGGCAATATGTAAGGTTTAAGGCAGAACTTAGACAAACGGTGACGAGTCTCCCTGGTGTGTCTGATGTATGACCTGAGGTTAGGTGTTTGCAGGTAACGGGTCAAGTACCACGTAAAGTATCTGGGGAAGTGTGGAAGAAAATAACACTTTCCTCTACAGCTTCTAACATTTCCCTAAACAGGCCTTAATCATTTTTTTTTCCATAAGCGGATGTTGTGGCAGGCGATTATGCATTGGTGGCAACTGTGGGACAAGGTAAATGATGGCAGTTTGTAAGATATTAGGATAGTCTCTGCTTTAGCATCACTGTGGCTTGATTTGACCTCAACAAATGCTAAACTTTCTAGAAAAAGTTCTTCCCAAAGCGGATGTTATGGCAGGCGATTGTGCATTGGTGGCAACTGTGGGACAAGGTAAATGATGGCAGTTTGTAAGATATCAGGATAATCTCTGCTTTGGCATCACTGTGGCTTGATTTGACCTCAACAAATGCTAACCTTTCTATATATTTTTCTTCCAAGTAAACATATTGTGTTTTCTTCTTTGTGTTGATGAACTATTTGGTAATGAAGAGAAATTCATCCCAAATATTCGGTAACGAAGTAACAGTTACAAAAGCAATCACTCTTGAAAGTTTGAAGTCGGCAAATTTTGAAAGAATTCATTCATTCCTATCTTCTAGTTTTCTCCTTATTGATGTCGTTTTTTAGCAAGAAAAAAATAACTAAAACAAGAGGTGCGTGCAAGTGGGGGTGAAGATTATCTCTGGTGCATTCCGAACCTTTTAGGGTTATCTTTTAAGCGGGAGTATATTTTGAAATGTGTGTGTTTGAAACTCGTTAATTTGCTTTCTGTTAATTTTTTTAAACAGCACCCCCCAAAAAAACAGTGGGCTGACCATTAGGGGTGCGTGCAAGCATGGCAGGGAGATTATCATGGGCCCTAGGAAAGATATTGAGGATTAAGATACGTGTGGGACAGTTTGTTTTCGTATTCATCCTCGCCTTTGATAATTAATAATCAATATTGCCAATAATTAATTGATAAATTTGTATTTTGATATTAATGAATGTTTTAACTGATGGGCACTTTGGAAAACAGTGTTTCACTGACAGGTGTCCTCAGGATAAACAAGAAATAAATAAATAAATAAATAAATAAATAAATAAATAAATACTATTGTTGTATTGATTTTGGCTTCTTTGCTTTGTAAGAATTAGTCAAACATTAGACCAATCGTTTCACCACGTGGCAAAAACTGAGCAGTAATGTTATCCCCTCACCCCGCAGTCCAAAAGGGATACATATTTAACAGACGTCATTTTTCTAAGTTGGAGCACAGCTTACAAAACAACAGATTAAAAGTATACGAAAATTGAAGTTGTGGGACAATGCCTAATTTGAAAACATTCAATATGGCCGCCATTTAAACAACTTTAGCCTGTTTTTCTAGGGATCTGAGACTTGTAGAGCCTGAATTCTGGTTTCTGTAGGTATGTTTTCATTATCAAAGGATACAATAGTAACATCATTTCTAACATTGGGTTATTTGTTCACACCTAATGCGCATAAATCCAAAATGGCCGCCGTTCAAACTACTTATGTCTGTATTTCGGGATCTGACACTCGTAGAGGTCTAATTATGTTATCTTTATCCATGTTTTCAGGGTCAAGGATTACAATAACAGCATCACTAATATCGGGTTATTTGCTCATACCCTATTTTCATAAATTCAAAATGACCGTCCTTGATTGATAGATGGTGTTGTCCAATTCAGTGGCCCTCCAAATATGTCGAGGATTGAAGTTTTTCAAGGATGAAGTCTGGCCACTTCACTCGTTCAGGGGCGTTTTTATTTTGGATCATTTACCAAAAATTCTCAACGGCCAACCTACTAAAAATTGAAAAGAAAAATGAAGTTTAGTTGTCAGAAAATATATTTGATTTGCTTTCTAGAAGCTGAGAGACTTTTACATATTTTTTGTTGTATTTTTGAATATTTAGCATTTAGCATTGCTTGCTATGGGAGCCTATTTAGTGTGGTGCACACATCGTCCGTTAAGAGCGCCCTCATGCGCCTATTAATATAAATCAGGCACTTGTTTAAAGGGGCTGTGTCGTCATAATTGGTTTTAGCCAGAGTTATGCCTGGGTCCTGTATGGGCATGGTGTTAGCCCAAGGGGCATTTTGGGTCCAATCTGGGCATGGTGTCAGCCAAAGGGCATCTGTTCATTCTGTTAGCCAGAGCTATGCCTGGGTCCTATCTTGGCATGGTTTTTATTTGGGTTCCATCTGTTTTGAAAGAGAATTGGAAGAGTCTTATCTGGGCATAGCTTTAGCAAAAGGGGCATCTGGGTCCTAATTTTGGCTCCCGTGCCCCACACCAAGCATGATTAACTTGTATAAAGGTACTAAAACCACTGAAAACCGAATTCATAAAAATAAGGCAAAACCTTGAGATTCGTGTTCAATGATTTATAGGTAGAGTTAATACAAAACAAAACGAAAAACCATCTTTAGCTTCAAGAGCATGTTATTTAAAGGCTGACAGACAGTTAAAAACAAACCAAACTGTATGAAACTACAACAGCACACAAATATTTACACTGAAGAAACAGGTATTACATATTTACATTATTCTAAAAGAAAACAACCCGGGTTGGTGCACCTTATCTTTAAACTTAACCCCCACCCTCTAGTGTGAAAACACTGGGTCTCTCATCACTCTAACAAAGTTAATCCCTGTATTTCAGGTCACAAGTTGGTATGCCAAGCCCCAATGCCAGTATGAGTCTAGCTGAGTGTAATCGGTTCAACAGAACTAAACAATACTTACACATGGACTATTATAGTTCAAGGTTGTCATCATGGCCCAATGTTATAGAGCTGCTGAAGCACAACAGTAGCAAAGCACAACAAAATTATGCCTACCATAATAAGGCTACCAGCCAAAATACCATGTCACATGTACCTTTTGTGACTGATATCCTGTTCATTTTTGCATAGCAAAAATTGTAAAGCAAAATGAAATTGGGCCCGGAGTTAACAATATCATAAAAACCCAATTTCATACAGCTGCTGGAAGCAGAAATTGGTGCTAAACAATTTTCTGCAATAAAGCAAAATTAAGCAGGACACCGGTCACAGATGGTATATGTGATATGGTATTTTGAATGGTAACCTTTTTCTGGTAAACACAATTGCGCTAAGACGCTTAACTGCTTTTTGTGCTTATAAGCAGCTCCATGAAATTAGGCCAAGATTGGTTTGTTTTATATTGGTGGATTTAACTGAAATAAACAGGTGCATCAGCTCATAGTATGGCAATGTGGTCGGACTTAATCAAATCAATGTTTGCATGCAACAGAATTTTTGCTGGCTTGCCGGGGAGGGGGGGGGCGTAGGGTTACTTCACAAACTACTTTATATAACACCTAAGTAGATCCTTGTCATTTGATTAGAGGCTGTTCATCATGTGGGTCACACAATAACCATGAGTCAAACCATTACATGGTCTGTGTCATTGCATACAAGACCACATCATACATGTATGTTATACACAGAAGTTCACAAAATGTCTTCTGAATAAATGCCAGAATACAATCTGACATAAAAGTTTCAAATCCTACTCATGTACATGGTGTTTATCGCAAGATTGTGTTTCAACCATGCAAAGTTTCAAATCCTACTCGTGTACATGGTGCTACTGCAAACCTTACCAGATTGTATTTCAACCATGCAAAGTTTCATATCCTACTCATGTTCATGGTGTTACCTCAAATCTTACTAGATTGTGTCTCAATCATGCAAAGTTTCAAATCCTACTGATGTACATGGTGTTACTGCAAACCTTACTAGATTGTATCTCCACCATGCAAAGTTTCAAATCCTACTCATGTACATGGTGTTACTGCAAACCTTCATACATTGCGTACCCACCATGTAAATTTTCAAATCCTACTTGTTCAGTTTGTTCATTCTTCATAGTTTATCCTCCAAATGACAAAGATCTACTTGGATGTTTTGCATTCACGCAAAGGCGAGACTCTTTTCAATCATTGAAAGTAGGAATGTTCCATTCAACTCAAGCTTCGCCTCATCAAATTGAACATTCCATATTTCAACTCATGACAATGTTCTAACTGTTGCATCCATAGACACTCATTATTTGTACCCTTTAATAACTGTAATGAAGACCACAGTAATGAACATTCGGATTAATTACCAAACAAGACCCCTGGTTTCTGTTCATTTGGCATTGCAGTCAATGTGCACCTGCTAATATTAAGTAGAACAGCATAATCCAAACAGAAATAATAATTGTTTTTCTTTTAATTTACCAAAGACATAAAGTTTAGGACTTGCATTCATTGAGTATCCTAAAAACTAAAGGTCTAACTACATGTACACAAGGAAATTTCCATCTTGATTTAAAAATGGCCCAATTTCATAGAGCTGCTTAAGCAGAAAATACTGCTCAACAATTTTCTGCTAAGCAAAAGTGAGCTGGGCACCAGTCACAGAGTGTACATGTGACATGGCATTTTGGCTGGTAACCCTAATAATTATTCTTCTTGGCTACTTTATGTGCTTAAGCAGCTCTATGAAATTGGGCCTCTGCTTTTTGAATGTTGAAATTGAGAACATCAACGCAGGCATTGGAACTTGACGATGGGAGTAATCAGAGACTTTCCGTCAGTAGGTGAGGGCAGACATATCAGGAATTTGTTCAGATCAAAATCTGCCTCTGCCTTACAAATCCATTCGGGCGCAAATTCATAAAGCTGTTAAGCAGAAATTACTGCTACCAAATTTCTTTGCTAAGCAAAAAATGAGTAGGGTACCAGTCACAACACAGACTTTATGAAATTTTGGCTGGTAAAGTTTTTCCCATTGGTTGATCTGAAAAATGTTTGCCAAACAGGATTATCATTTGGTATTGACCCTTTTTATGATGTGGAATGCACTTACACACATTGGACCAATGACCAACCTCCTTTAGATCTCTAGGTGAACACGCCCTACTGAAGTGACATCGTGTGCACAAGTGGCCAATTTCAAAGCGCTGCTTAACGGTAAGCAAATTTTTGTGCTAACTATGGCAGAAAAATTTGCTTGAGCGTAAGCGTATTACGCAATTACGAAATTGGGCTGCCAACTTGCGCGTTCACCATGGATTTACATTGTTACGTCTTTCATTTTCCTACAGTAAGGACCGGAAGGTTAGCATAGCTTTTCCTGTGCTTACGGTTAGCAGCGCTATAAAATGGAAACTACACAGTAAGCACAAAATCGGCCATAAAGCAGCTCTATGAAATTGGCCCAAGGTCTTTTTGCCACCATGCCTTACATCAATGTTCAACTCATGCCACTTAAAGTGAACTATGATCATTAACTCTTCCACTACAGAATATAATGTACAGCTATGACAAAATTGTTTAATATTTTGTTAATTACGAGCCGCTGGAAGCGGCTCTCTGGCATATGAAGTAATTCACCGAGCCGCTGTGAGCGGCGCGCTATAGTGAAAGAGCTTTACCTATAACTTTCTCATAGTGGCCTTAAATGGTGTTTCCAAGCCATTCCTACATCAATAAATATTTAACCTACATAAATGTAGTCCGATATATTTACATTCTAATCATATCAAATGCTACAAGTCAAAATGGTTGAGGGCCTTTTCCACTGTTTACTAAATACAATGACCGTGGGTCAATCGGTCATCTGACGTTCTGAGATATGTTCATGGCAACTGTTTTTGATGATTTGATGGAATAATTATTGGATTCATAAAACCCTCTCGCCCCTGGGCACACTCACTGGTCTAGTGGTCAAGACATGTGCTCTGGAAAGGGGAGGGTTGTGGGTTCAAATCCAACCTGAGTAGCCTGTGGATTTTTAGCCAGTACAACTTAGAAAGCACCGAGTATAATTACCAATCACACATCAGTGTAAGAGTAAAGCAAAATAATAACATTGCTATTAATAACTTGGTTTTACCAAACACCGATTTTGATGTTACATTATTTGTGTTTTTTACCCACACACTGATGTGTGTTTAGCACTGTATACTCAGTACTTTCCAGAGTCCTGTGAAAAAATCCAAAATCGGGTGGGATTCGAGCTCACGACCTTTGCCATTTCCAGAACAGATGTCTTTTCACGAGACAACCAAGACAACCGGTAGCAAGAGGCAGTCTAGCATGTCTAGCTACTGGGCAATCTTGGTGGTCTAGTGGTAAGACATCCGCTCTGGAATTGGCGGGGGTCGTGGGTTTGAATCCCACCCGAGTAATAGGCCTGTGGATTTTCCTTTATTTTCGCAGGACTTGGGAAAGCACAGAGTATATAGTGCTCAACACACATCGTTTTGTGGGTACAACACAAATAATATTCCTCATCCCTGATGCAATTGTAACATCTATTAAAAGATATTAATGTCGATGTGAACTGAAATAAACACCTCAGATATGAGTCAGAAAACCAGACTTCGGATACCTACAGTCAGTGTCACATTAGTAATCATGGAACTGCCCTGAGTTTTCAATTTCAAAGAGTTAAAAAAAAACCACTTATACCACACGCAGGTTGGCTGCATACTATTAAGGTGCAGCTGTCTCTTGTTTCTCTTACATTCAAACGCATGCAACTGAACTGAGGCTGGAAGCAACAAAAATAGTCTGTCAACCCTTCCTTTCTATGTAAATTATGACTTCTTGCAAATGTAGGGGGTAAGACAAACAAGTCTAGAAAGGTACACTTAGGTCGGACCAAAAGGGTTAATGTAGTAAGTACATGTAGTTGATATCCACCATATTGATCCACTACAACATGTTGAGAGAATCTTGGTTCAGACACAACTGTGATCCAGTCCAGGTGGATGTAATTCCATTGGATGATAGAGCTACAGGTACATACACATGTGGTTGATATCCACCAGCATCAGTAGTTGATCCACACTTAGTATTAGTCGACAGCTACTTGGTTCAGAACCTTAGTATCTCTAAGTAGTTGTTACAGATTGATCTCATGATTGCAATGCAGTCCAAGTGGATACAGATCCATTGGGATTGCATGAAGCTGATATCTACCAACCCAAGTAGTTGATCCACACCTATTAACATTAGTTGACAAGCTACTTGGTTCAGACCCTAAGTATTTCTAAGCAGTTATTATAGCAGATTGCAATCCAGTCGGGTTGCGTGGATGCCCATTGGATGTGGTTGATCTCACCATCAGCAGTGTAGGCTAGGATGGGGTCTTCGATTGCACGCGGCATTTGCTGGATGTCCCATATCAGGGCTTGGTGGTCGTCAGCTAGAAACAGAAAGAGTACAAATCCAACTAAAAAACAACGACTTCATACATTTCTGACAAAATGGTAAATTTTCTTTCACAAATGTCCTCATCTTCTAGAGTAACGTTTATGAACCTACTTGTGTTTCTTCACTTTCACAGCTTGTTGGCTGCTTAAAGCTGTTGGCTTCATGTAAAGTGGCTGGCTGCCTAAAGTGGCTGGCTGTCTAAAGTGGCTGGCTGTCTAAAGTGGCTAGCTGCCTTGAAACCCACGTGTTAAATTCATATGTTACAACCAAAATATGTTTCAGGGTTGAGTCATTGCTGAATAAAACGGTCTGAAACTGGGATTCAAATTTTAGGAAGTTTGATTTCCTCTTCTGGTGACCCCTGCAGTAATAGATTTTAAGGATCAGTATCCTCTGCACTAGAGAAGTAATGTAGATCAAAGAGCATGACTTCTTTGTATGTTAAGAAATTAACGGCTATTTTTTTCACCAGGCAGACAAAAAAAGGTCTGAATTCACATAAAAGTCTGTAATTTCTCATCCCTAAAGCTTAAATGACAAAGTTTGTTTTAATTTTCAGATGAACAAAGAAAAATCGAGTAGAACGAGATTGAAACCTGCGACCTCCGGATTAATGTGCCAGCACTCTACCAACTGAGCTATCTAGCCCTACTGGTGGAGGTCTCCCTGTTTTGCCAATATATTTGTTCGGGGGTAGCCAGTCAGAAGCCATCCAACCTGAAACTGTCATTTAAAGATATTGACAAAATAGGCAGTCCGCTAACATTTGGGCTGGACATGTTAATCTAAAGGTTACAGGTTCAAATCCCGTTCTAGTCAATTTTTTCTTTTTTCACGCCAAAATTGAATTAAATTTTATCCAGTTTGATTAATTACTTGTTTATAAACCCTGTGTGATTTATTACTTGAAAGTTTGTCTTAATACCAATTGCAAGTCTTCTTTCTCAAGATGGTAACGGTGAAAACATAGAGTGCTGAAAAAACCTACAATGGGTCCCCAAACGCATTGATGTTTTTTTAACCTATGGAATAATTACCTGCAGTGCAGATATGGCAAGAAGAGTGTGGAGCCCAGGCTATGCCATTGACACATGCTCTGTGGTTGTTGAGTCTTGCGACTGGAGTACAGGCTACCCTGACGTCCAGTATGATCACCTAGGAGACGGTAAAAACACAACAAATAAAAGTCCTGAAAAGGAATTTGCTCCTTCTTGGAGTTAACATCTCCATACAAGTGCACTTGAGAGTGGCCCAAGACTCTGATGTCACACTTCGAGGCGCTTGAATAATGCCAGATACTGGCCTTTAGAACCTGATGGATCTTCCCAAGGCACAATTTCATAAAGCTTATAAGCACAAAAACTTATTAAGCACAATGAAATCATGCTTAGAAGAAACAGGTTACCGGGCAAAAGCCATGAAGTTTACATTATTGCAACTGGTACACCACTCACTTTTTGCTTAGCAAAGAAATTTGATAAGCAGTAGTTTCAGCTTAACAGCTTTATGAAATTGGGCCCGAATGTAACCTTTGACCTTACATGCCTTAATACTGTGTGTAATAATAATAATAAAATAATAATAATGACAATTTATTAAGCGCACAAATCCACAAAAATGGCTGGCCTTTAAAACTGTGTGGTTCCTGACAGATGTACCTTTGACTTTACATGCCATTAGTATGCCACTATTGTGGCATATTGAGGTATGAGTTAGTTGTCTCAAGAAACATGCTGAGTGATAGTAGGAGGGTTAAATTACCTCAAAGGAATCCATGGCCATCGTGGACAGATAGTTCGGATCCTGTTTGTTCCAGGCCAGCCTGAGTAACGGATGATGCTGTGGATCCTCATAGATGATGGTGGAGTGCTCAAGATGTCTTAGGTCAAACATCCTGACGGAACCATCAGCACCAACTGAAGCAAACATGTCTCTACCACCGCCTGCACGGCTGAAGGCAATGTCGTAAACCTGTATGAGGAGGAGGAAGGGGAGGAGAGGGGCGGCATTGGGGTGACATTGTAACATCAAGCCAACCATATCACAAACAACAAATCTCCTGACTTAGTCAATGTGGTCAACTGAAAAATGATAATAATGATTTATTCATTTACATGTACATGTACATACTGTAGCACAAATTCCATAAGATCATGTTCAAATGCTGTTTCCAATAATTCGAATATACTTACAATATTTAATAAACATGATTTTCGATTATCTGTCCTGGAATAATTTTGACAAGACCCCTCACAAGTATCGGGCCTTGGTTAGTACTAGTAATTCAGGTCCTTATATGTCTTGCACTACTTACTGCCACCCCCCCCCCCCACCCTGACCAACTTTTTTCAACCTTTGGAAAGAGTTGGATTTGTTATAAGGGGTCAACATCCTCTTTAAAACTCAAGCTAGGGGAATACATCCTTCAAGATATCCATGGCTCAAGATGCTCACCTCTTTATCATGAGCGATGAGTTGTGTCTTGACGTGGCCCGTGACCATGTTAACCCTCCCCAGCATCTGGCCCGTCTCAAGGCCCCAGATTGTACACGTTGTGTCAATACTTGATGTACCCAATATATTAGGGTCCACTTCATTCCAATCGAAGGACGTCAACGGGGCGCAGAAATCAGAGTTCTTGTTCTGTGGATGACAAGGATAACACATTTTTTCAAGTCAGAAAAAAGTTTAGCGTAAAAGAAAATCCTCCTCAGTTGAAGAACACCAGCTTTGTTTGTCAATTTTACCCTTATTTCATCTGTAGTAAGAAGCCATCTAACAGTCACAAGATCTCCTAGACCCAATTTTATAAAGCTCGTTCGCACAGACAAATTTTGCTTAACAGAAACAGGTCACCAGCCTAACCTTCATAAAGTTTACATAATTGCCACTGGAGCCCTGTAGATTTGTTCTCTTAACAACATCTTTGCAGAACAATGTTTACTGTTAAACTGCTCCTGCTTTCTTCTTGATGTTAGAGAGACTGACGAGGAATTATCAGGGTGTTTAGGTAGCAGCAGACAATGTACCTGGTACTTTAAAGATCACCCCAACAGTCTCTACTTGCTTCTTCTACAAGAGTTTCCTCAAAGTTTTATGGTCAAAGATCCTTCTCCAACTCTGCTCCAATTTTATGGAACAATCTACCTGTTCATATTCGTCGAGCTATTTCTGTGAACCGTTTTAAATCTCTGTTGAAAACTCATTTGTTTGAATCTGCTTATTTGTAATCGTACTTTCATTGTTTATTTTGATGTTCTATGCCCTTAGAGGCTTTTGCATTAGGCACTTTACAAATGTCTGTTATTATTATTATTATTATTATTGCCATACTGGCAGTCAAAGTAAAGAGCTTGTGTGACCCCAGGCAAGGTTAATTTTGTTGAATAATGCAGCATTAGAAAAAGCTTTCGGTTGACGTCATGTGAAACCTCTCTATTATTTGCAGAAATCTAGACATTAACCCGCTAAAACTGCTGCAACCTAGTGTCCCTGAAAGTCTCTCACTGGCATGCCTGACTGACTATGGACCTTTATCACGCTGACACCATCTTGGTCATGTTCCCAAAATCCAAACAACAGTAATGAATGCTAATATCCATAACACCAAAATGGAACAGACTATTTTTTCTTCCAGCCTCGGTTTGGTTCCAATGATTTGGAATGGAGAAGAATCAAGATGGCCGCACCATGATAAAGGCCTATTGCCATGCATCTGGCTGGTATGACTGCGCAGCACAGAGTGACTCAATACCAAGTATGAGATGTGCGGTCTTTGGGTTTGATGGAAATGGATCGGATATGGATTGTATACTCACGTTATTCAGCAGGCATTCCAACCTTGTATCTGTGTCACTCACTCTCCATACCCTCAGATAGTCACCACTAGTTGCTACCAGATCCTGAAATACTCCTTTCTGTCGAGACACAAATCCAACAATACAGTCAATCTTTGAGAAACCGACAGTAGAATTAGTTCCCTATTCGTTGCTTTTCATCTCTGCAAAGCCAGCTTCGAATCATGGGCAGCTATCGGGTTTTCAGTTGCTACCTGCAGAGGTCTAACCCAGGGCTCACCCTTAACACTAGCCCGGTGTACATTGTCTAGTAAAAACTGCTGTTGGCTAGTATACACCACTTCTCAACTCGCCCTGTGGGCTACTAAAAACTGTGCAACTTACTTGTTCATAATGCTCGTACTTCTTCCTTTTCAGATGTGAATAATGCATTTTAGAAATGTGTTAAATTTATTTTTGAGTGTGAGAGTGTAACTACATGTATGTTTGACCGTTAAACTGGTTGTGATCGCTACCATTAGTATCAGAAAGATACATTTATGACAATACATGTTTAAAATTTGGGCAACGAAAACTTCCTGGGAGCAAGTAAAATGCACAGTTTACTAGCCCCTTGGGCTACTTTACAAAAAGCTTAAGTGCAAGGCCTGCTGACCGTAGGTGGGGGGGGGGGGGGTTGGAGGGGGCAGGGTGGAAACTCTGGTATCTTAAGACTTGACCAAGCCTTGCATTCCGAGACCTCAACATCTACAGAAGGCCGGGGACAGTGCCTTTTCAAGTGCCAGGAACCGTCATATCTTGTTTGCTATTTTGTTTTTGTATTTGTGTCTCCATTATTCTTAGGCGCTCTGTTCTTTGTGTAGCACCATATAAATGCTTTGAATTATTATTGTTTATTAAGAACTACTACTTATTACTTACACTATCTGGGATCCACATGATCTTCGTGGTAGGGTATGGATGATCAAAAGTGCTCCGAGCTTCAAATTCTGACGTCTCTTCATTCAGCGACACTATCTGAACCTTTTGGGCACAAAAAAAGGAAAGTTTACATGAAAATTAACATTGAATTGGGCCTGTATTAAATAGGTGGTCATGACTGATTCAGGCCTCAAATGGCCCACGGCACCCACAGCAAATGCCGTGGTGCCCTGTGCTTTTGCTGTGGTGCCCTTCACCAAGTTCCAATACAACTTTTCATTTTCCTCATGATATAAAAGTGGCCCTGACTAGAAAGGGTCTAGCATGACAAATCAGGCAAGATAAATTCATTAATTTTTGTCTTTCATTTAACATTTTTTAGAAAAGTAAGTTTAAATAAATATCAATGATTTTACAATGGTTTATTTAAAACAAAAGGTGCTGGAAAAAAGGCTGGGGTGGTCATCAACCCAGTCAAGCAGCTCAAGATAACCATGGAGGTAGGAAATATTTCCTACCTCCATGAGATAACTAATGAGAAAAAATGGTAAGGGAAAGATGTCCAGTCCGACCACCATTTTTCAATTCTGCCCAAAAACAACAATTAAATTTTGATAAACAAGATGAATAAATTGGTGTTCAGATGCGAGTTTTTTCCTCAATTACTATTTATTTTTTATCACAGTCATTGACTTATTCTAATGGGGAATTTCAAAGCTTATTCGTCCTTACGCGAGTGAACACAAACGTAAACATGACAAACGGGCTCATCCGTCTTATCAACTTCCACTTTGCCTACAGTGTACAGCAAAGGAGGCGCGCAGGTTTACCTTGTTGTTGTACTCTTCCACAAAACTGCCGACTGCTAATCGGAATCTTTTGTCCGGTCTAACACTCCAATTCATACTGTACAACGTCCAAGGTGCCTCATATTTGTAGATTTCTTTCCTCTTCGGCGGTAAAGACGCCATGATGTGTCTTCTGTTCTAAGGCTCCGTACGATGTAATTTCTGTGTATTATTTCGTGTTTATAAACAACGATCGTAAAAATTTTCGTAAAATGGCGACTAAATTACAAGTAGCTTATTTACATGGCGCACTTTCATCCTATAGAATTCTACACAAATTGCTGGGAACCAAGGAAAACTAAAAGAGGGCGCTATATTGATTTTACTCAGATCCTTAAAAAAAGCGACTGCTTGCATATTGTTCCCTTTGTCACCCGTAATAATCATGGATGAGGTCCCATTATTGTATTAGATGCAAATTAACAAGTTATAGGTACACTGTTGTAGTTGTTTGTATACCTTTTTAGTAGTGCTGCTTTTTAGTTGTCTGTATCCTGTTGGTAAGTGATGACATTTTGGGGCCGGAAGTGCTGTGTAATTAATACGAACATTGTACGTATTCATCCAATTTATCTGATCAATTAATTAATTAATTTATTTAATTACTTATCTCTTTAACTAATTAATTGTTAAATTGACTGACTTAGTTTGCCTACTCCCTTTTCTTTTTTCTTTTTTTGGGGGGGGGGTTCCTCGTTATTTTGTCCTCTCACACTGATATTCTCTTGAATCCTGTGATTGGGTTTCGTTGTTATGCAATTGTCTTGTTTGTTATTGAATAAAGAAACGAATTATATATTATACCATTCGTTTGCATTGCACTTCCGGTTTCAAACGTCATCACTTACAAATAGGATACAGCAGCGTAGCCACATGGGGGCCTAGGGGCATGGTCACGTCCCCCACAATTTTTCAGTGCCCCCCCCCCCACCCACGTGCCCCCACCAAAAAATCCAGATACAAGCAATTAATAACATTGCCCTTGTGTTCCCCCCCCCCTGCGAAGCAATGCCCCTCCCCTCCTCAAGTGAAAAAAAAAATCTCTGCTACGCCGCTGTATCTGTACAATAAACAAGTTGGAAACATTGCACTATGGTAACATTACTTTCAAATTATTTATAAACCAGTTCTTATTCAGTGTTGTCAATTAATGATAAGAACCGAAGCTTGTCAAAGTAATAGGTATAAACAAAATTATGGCTGTGTGCACGTGGAAATTTGGATGCTTTCAGAGATTTATATGCCCATTCATCGTAACGATACTCTTGTGGAACGACGGCTTACTTTACTAGCCTGCGTACTAAGTTCTTGAATACAGTTCAGTCTGTTTTTATTATTTTTGTCACCTCCCTTCGTGAGTAATGATGTTATTTCGCCAACAGAGCGAGGTTAAATAAACTATTCTCCCATGGTTGTTTCCTTGTTAAGAAAATAAAACTATGGGAGGAGTTTCACTGCGCCGTTCAAAATCAAAAGTGCAGCTCCACGTATACCAGGAAAACAAACAATGTTAGCTTATTATGAGCGAATCTGAAAGCTCACCACTGATTCTAAAGTTCATACCAGTACCAATCCTCCCAGAGAAATATTTCCTTCTGAAAGCTCTCTGAATATAAAGTTAATACCAGTACCAATTCTCCTGAGAAATATGTCTATCTGAAAGCCAACTGTTTCTAAAGTTCATACCAGTACCAATCCTCCAAAGAAATATGTTTATCTGAAAGCCAACTGATTATAAAGTTCATACCAGCACCAAACCTCCAGAGAAATATTTCCTTCTGAAAGCTAACTGATTATAAAGTTCATACCAGTACCAATCCTCTAGAGAAATATTTCTATCTGAAACCTCACTCATTCTAGAGTTCATATTAGTACTAATCCTCCAGAGAAATAATTCCATCTGAAAGTTAACTGATTATAAAGTTCATACCAGTACCAATCCTCCAGAAAAATATTTCCAGTGATAATATCGAAGTCGAGAAATAAAACTCCACATGAATTGAAGACCCCCAAATTACAAATTTTATAGCTGTTTATGTTGATTACGGCATATTCAAATTCACGATATAGTGTTTATAATGAAGGTGCACATCCGTGGCAAAGCTTGACTTAGGGCTATATTTAAAAGATGCTATACGTCTGATTTTGGGCTGATTTGACCCGAAAACTTAGATTAAACTTTTGAATGGCTATTTTATATTATAGATTCGAGAAAGTTATATGCTTTCATCCCCAGCCGTACATTGATAAGAAAAAATATAATGTTTACAGATTTACATTAACCTTAAACGGTTTATAAAGATAATGATGTTAGAAAACTTTCCTGGAAATATTTCTGCCTGAAGTGTTTTCGTTTTTTAATAATAATATTATTTTGGTCTCAATCTAGCACATGAGACGGAAAATTAATTTTGGATCTTATCTCATATATTATATGAGATAAGATCCAAAATTAATTTTCCGTCTCATGTGCTAGATTGAGACCAAAATTCTGCCTAAGAATGCGCACAAAAATTCTGAAAGCATTTGTACCGTTTTCTCGCAAATGAAACAACGAAATGAGCTGAGATTTTCACAGGTTGGTGTTATTACATAAATATCTTGATTTGTGCAAAGAATTGAAGCATTTACAGACACTTTATCAATGTTGAGCTGATGCTTTAAGAACAAAGTCGCTAACGATACAGTGCACGAAGGAACCGGGGGGGGGGGGTAATGCCCCTCCTCCCTGAAAATATGGTGGGGGTGGGCCCCCTAAAAAAGAACAATAGTATATTAAATCTTAATTTTAGTACAAAAAATTACTTTTCATTTTCTTTAAACTGTCCTTAAGCATGGATGTTTGAAAGGTGCTGAACTTTAAAAAATATCTTTTGTTAACAAAAGTGTTCCCCTGAAGCTTATGATGTACTACAGAGCATCAAGCCTTACAAAGTTTTCCCGGTGCCCTTAAGCGGGTCCCGGACCCCACTCCGTACAGGCTTCGCACTTCGCACTCGCACGCTTGCGAATTACGTTCACATGCCTTGGACTCCCCACGGAGAGATTTTTTTTCTGGCCCCCGCTTGTAGAATCATCTTCCTACGTGCCTGTGATAAGTGATAAAACTAAATGAATTATTGTCGGAAGCTGACATCTCAGGTTTTAGCATGTGTACAAAACTATCCGAAATTACAAGCATTTTGTGCGTTGTGTGTGACATACGCGAATTTCTTTAAGATATCTTGTTTACTTTTATTAATGTTATTATTACCATTATTATTTTTTAACAGCATCATCCTGTCAAAATTCTTTCGGACATTTTTTTTATTAGCGGCGGAAAATCGAGACTAGTCGGCATCATCTATTATAGCCCCCACTTTTGTAAGAATCTTTACAACTTTGGCACTTGCATGATGTTTCAAGAATCAAACCAATTATTACATCTATTTCACTCAATTTTTAAACGAAAATGTGCAGTGATGTGATGATAAAGTTACAGGGATTTTTACGGGGGAAATTTAAAACTCAATTCAAGACACTTCAGCAGTGGAAAGAAAGTTTTTCACAGATTCTTGTTTGAATGCGGAACCTTCTTTTTCATAAAAAAAAATACTTGAAACCAGAAGAGTGGAAAATATTATTCACAACGCTTTACCAGTCCACACTGACACTCCCAAAAGCCCAACAAATCCTGCAGTTTGACCCAAACTCCAAGTACATTATTGGTCACAGTTCCGCACGATTACGTCTTTTGTATTTTTGTTATGACTCACAAAGTTCACCGACCAAACTGGGGGCGCACTGCGCGTGCACCATTCGCCCCCGTAAATCGTAACCCCTTGGGTAACGCCACAGTGAACTTTCATCATAGTTGCGCTGCGCCTTGTCATTGTAATCCACAGGTACTTTGCACAACAAAGGGACTAGCCACACCCAGGTGAAAGCATTTCTGTTGAATGAACCAATGAACCCACATGCTTTCCCTAACAATAGCAAACCTTGAAGCCTAGAAGCTCGAACTGTAGTAGAACGTATGGGTACTCAGTAATTGGTGGTGTTCGATCGAGCGGTTGGTGTTGATTTTTCATAATCTGCGTCTTTTTTGGCATCTGATATTGTAGCTTGGCTTAAATTCACCAAATCATCGGTAAGTACAAGTTGAATATATGTTGAATGTTAGCTAGTATGTTGGATCAAACAATATAGATCAATTTAAATAGTGTAGGACTGGCGTAAAATATGAGTTTGGTGCAACGTCATGTGTTAAAAAGGGTCGAGATGTTCCAGGTTGTGGTTTACGTACAACCCGAATATTTATTGTGGGAATCAAATTACATGACATGGTCAGCCAAGGCAATATTCGATCTGTGTGCAACGATCAGATGTTGACATACAACCTTGTCAATATAAACCATAAAGTGTTCCTTGCTCTATATGATATAAACCAATGGTGTTGTGATGGAGAATAATGCCAACGTGGGCCACTTTTCGTGAACCACCTGTTGAGGTATTCTGGCAAGAATTAGGCGTGTGGTGAGTGACAAAACTAAACCATGCAGGAAGGCACGCTACATGACTGAGACCTACTGGTGTACGAAATAATGGTTTTTGTACACTAGTACAACCATGGAGGTAGAAATTAAATTCTACCTCCATGGTATAACTACTCTACATCAGTACTCGGTATAGTCCTTCAGTCAGGATGTATACGCAAAAATCATGACACGAATTCGGGTGAAAATCCCTGAGGCCACCGGCTTGCTGCAGCTCAAAATACTTACTGGATCAAGACTATTTTTACTGGACTATAATCAAATAAGAAAAAAACCTACCTGCGCAACAGTTTAAAATACATGTAAAAACTGTTTTTATTCGAAGAAGCACTAAACTAAGAAATATTTCCTCATTTTTCTTATTTCATTTATGTTTTTATTTTATTACTTGGCAAAACAACACTAGGTCAATAACAGTAACAAAATACAACACAAAAACCCATGATTAAAAAAAAAAATATGGTTAAGTATACTTCGTTACTCAACAGAATTGAAAGATATTTATCAAACGAAAAGTCAACAATTGAACTCGTGCTCGTTCGTTTTCGTAAATATTTTGATTACCAAATCAAAAGAGAAAACAAAACCGAAAATTGAGGAATTTGTTTCCCAAACAATTTGTTTCTGTGTCACATGGACAAAATTTCTCATGGAGTCAGGGCATTTACAATTCTATAAAAAGTCACCCGGTAATTTTTCGATAACTTTCATGGTCACGTATAAATAATAATAATGGCCAACCAATATTTCAATACCTGCGATGAAACCCAAATTTGCCTTGATACAAATTTTCTTGTAGCAACTAAAACAAAGCAATAATTCACAACAATGTTTTGCTGTCCTTTATCTCAGCAGTCATGTGGTTATAATTATTTAAAATTTGTAAACAGTCGTAGGCTAAGAGTATAGAATTTCAAATTTCTGGAAATCGAACAAGAGTTTTGGTCAAAATTCACGTGACGAAATATTTGTACCAATGAAAGCAATGATAAAATGTGTTTTTTGCATGCAGGGAAAAGCACTATTGTTTCTGTCTTTGTTTTTTTTTTTTTTTTTTGGGGGGGGGGTTTGTTCAATATTTTGATTTAAAGCTCCAGCTCAACATTAGTAAGAAAAAAAACAATAATTGTTCACAGATTTACATATACCTTACATGGTATAAAGATAATGATGGTAGAAAACTTTCCTTGAAATATTTCTTTCTGAAGTGTTATCGTTTTTAAGTAATAAATAATTGAAAATTAGTTTTCGTCTCAGTGAGACAAAAACTCTGCCAATAGGAATGCGTACAAAAATGCCGAATGCATTTTTACCGTTTTCTCACAAATGAAACGGCAAAATGAGATGACATTTTGGAAGTATGGAAGCATTCACAGTCAGTTTAACAATGTTGAGCTGGGGCTTTAAAATAATGATATACTCATTTTAATTCATTTAAGAACATTATGTTCGAAAGCCCCATGAGCATCAATGTGTGACGGATTTGAGCACCACATTTGAAGCCACTATATTATTATATACCACAACTGTGCAGTTTTGCAGAGAAAGCATTATACTGTATTTAGTATACACTGAGAGTTTGGCCGAATTCCATTTCGCTATATAAAACAAACTTGTGATGGATTTGGTTTCAAGATAAACAACACAATATTAAACCCAGAAAAAATTGCCAAACATCCCTTCTGATGACTACACAACTTTTTTTTCAGGAAAATTAGTGGCTTTTATTAGTAGTACTGGGTTAGGAGTCGTGCGTTTGGTGGAAAGCAGACTGTAAACATAGAGGGGAAAAGGTGTGGGCTTTTTAAGTCACATGTAGTCATAATTTACAGACAATGAGTGCTTGGGTGCAGCCAGTTTCTTTTTTCCCTCGTCGTTCATAACGGCCGTTTAAAATTTTGAATATAATAAGAGTGACTGGTCATAGGCGCGTGCGCGAAGGTTCAACAATCACGGCTTTGTTGGTTACGTAATAGGGTGGATAAGCAGTCTGCTTTCATTATTGAATCAGTGTTCAATCTTATCGAGATAGAAGCGGCTAGGATTTGCCAATATAAAAGCAAAGTACACAGTTGTTAAGTTAAAAAGAATCAAAGTTATTAGTTTAAAATAACAAGTACATAGTTCATCCAGGGTTGTAGGCTCAATATACATTATGTACAACACGTCATTGGAGTATAGCGCCCTCGGCTAGAGGTCAAAAGAAGGTAGCTCATTGGCCAATCCTGTACGCCGCGCGTACATAGTTTTGTGTGTTCCATTGTGTCATCATCATTTAACCTCTAACATGGCGGTGTGATGACATCAAAGCATAAGATCTTGTGAATTTGTCTTTGTCACCCAAGAATGCTTTTTTTAGTGTAACCAGTCAGTTTCCCCTATGTTTATAGTTAAAAAATATTGTCTCAAAAAGTGTTAAAACGTGGCCTTCTAAAACCTGGGCCCAATTTCATAGAGCTGCTTAATGTTTTCTGCTAAGCAAAAATAAGCAGGATACCAGTCACTTATGGTACATGTGACATGCTATTTGGGCTGGTAACCTTATTCTGGTTAGCATTATTATGTGCTTACCATAAAGTCAGTTGTTTTAAGTAGGCCTTTGGCCAGTATTCAGGCTGTATTGATTTTTTAAACAGAGATACAAATTCGCAAAATAAGTATTAAGTATTATGTTTGTGAAGTAGTTTTAAAAAGTGCAGATTAATCACTGTAAATATTCACTGTTAATATTTTTGTTTGATTATTGCTTTTTTTTTATTGTTGTAATTGAATTCGAGAGAAACAATCTGTGACTGGTATCCTGCTTATGTTTGCTAAAAACAGAACATGTTTAAGCAGAATTTTCTGCTTAAGCAGCTCTATGAGGTTGTGTCCTGTTTTAGACAAGGGAAGAATCAAGTCAATACGACATGTAAAAAAACATTCCCCAAAATAAACCCAAAGAGTTTCTTAAACCACAATCTATTTCTGTGAAATATTTAAATATACTCAAATCCAAAGGATTCTCCCTTTAAATTTAAGAGACATCTCATAATTTAAAACCACTGTCACAAAAAATAAACCATGGTCCTCCAAAGGTTTGCGAACGTCTGTTTTTGCTATCTGAATGGAAGTCAAAAGAGTTTGTCCTTGGGGATACTGGGTTATCAATAATGACATGTATTGTATAAATATTATGTAGAGACTGCGTGAGTGTTTCCTGCATTATTTTTCCATTTTCTTTTTCCATTTTCTTTTCTTTTTTCCCCTATGAATAGGCCTACGTGTTGTGTTATTTACCACGTAAGAAAACATACATTATTGTTCCCCTGTGACAGGTACAGTGCGTTTGCATAACCTTAACGACAAAGAGCATGTTTGGTAAATATCAACACCAAAGATACTAAATTACGAACGTTCGTATTTAAGGTATCTACAAGTTCCCAGCTCAAACGATGACATATTATAACCAATTGTCAACACTGTTGCTTTTTATGTATTTAGCAGAGTACTGCATGATCGAACTTCGTAAAAAAAAAAACATCACATGAAAAAGAAAAACAGCTCAAAAATATTTCAGCAGGTCTAACACAATGTTAATTACTATTATATAGTCTGTTTGGAACCCAAAAAGCCATACAGAAACAGGAAATAATTGCCAGAATACATCTGACATGACATTTTGACCTGGTTTTGGAGAACGAAATGATGAAAAGGAATGTATCGGTTGATGGCATATAATATTTAAGGCGTGGATTTCGTCTTACAGAGGGCAAGGTGTATTCATGTTGCAAAGGACACTGTTTCCAGTGGATGATCTTAAAGTCAATGGGAAATTTTTAATGGGGGGGGTCAAGACCAGGGCAACTGACGCCGTTGCCTTCGTGTAATTCCAGCCCTGCCGCCTACTAGAAAAAAAACCTCGAGACTCGTTTATGTAAAGTAGATTGCTTTTACGGTATTCTCAAACCAATGGTGTAGAAGTTACTCAATATCATTAAGCTATGTCTCTTTCATATTATTGGAAGAACACTCAGCAGAGCCTGGGCAACACATTAGGCCTGCGTAGGAAGTACAGGGAGTTTCTTTAATGTGCGCTCAAGATGTTTTGCATTGTTCAACGTCCCACCGTCTCTTGAACTTCCTCCTCGTGCTTTTTCTAATTATGCTGTTGTTTCAAAACAACATTATTTTCTAAAAAATCCTGAAACCGACGTTTCGTGCGTGCTCAGCTGTCGTTACTGAGTTCTCTGTCTGCACTTCGACAGAAAAATCTAGTTACTCTCCCCATACATGTTGTTCAATCCCTATTTCACAAACAAATAAAACAGGGGATTCCTGTTGATTTATGTTTGTATTGTTTGTGCATGTCACTCCCAAAGTTATGGATAATGTTCTTAATGTAATCTAGTGCACATTCCTTGGGGAATCGTCACATAGCGCGATACTTTAACCCAGGAGGAACAGTCTCGAGAGACACCCATATCAATAGGCGACAGTATATCCTGGGGAAGATTGGATACCCCAGTCATATTTCCGGGGTCGTTTTCCCACCGTCAGAAATGTACAAGAATATTAAACAATGGAGAAGTTTTGAGGGCGAGAATTTAGTTCCCACACTGTGTGATATGTACGGAAGCTTAAAGTGGCCATTCGTGTTGTCCATCTGACAATCGGGAAAGCCGGTAATTATGATGTCATTATGTCGCAATGTATTATCATTGTTGTGTAATATTGTTGCAATTAAGCACATAGCTGCCCAAAACAATTTTAATAAATAAACCACTCAAAAAAAATCATCGCATTAGTTCTAATTCTACAAAAAGAAGTTGATCGTTCCGTCGTGTTTTATACACATGTATCTGCTTTCTAAGATGTGGACCTCGGAATGACGGAAAAGGCCTACTGAGGACGTCTCCCGACTGAGAAAACATTCCAAATTTTGATTATTTATTGAAGAGATTGGGAACACAGTCATGAGTGCGGGTTGTCACTTTAATTGTGTACATGTAGGCCTACTTGTACTTTGTTGTGTTTCTTGTAGCTCTATGGTTTAACTGTATCGGTATTACTGTTTTGTGTGCATCTGCACCAGTCACAACCCACGACTGTTTCGTTATTAAGGTCAATGGATGACCTTGCCCCGCCGTGACGACACCCTCAGGTCAGAGACACTCAACGACTGTTTGGGGATCTTAAAAACTCTTGAATATTGTTTGAAAAATTCCGGTCTTCAAACCTGTCGCATTCTTTCCATTGTGACGTTTTCCGGTGAAATGAAAACGGCCTCTGTTATTAAAAAGTTTCTCGGTTTATTTTACCGGGTCAATTGGCACTCAGTGAATATGACAACTATTGCATTCATAATGATTATATTTCAAAGTACATGTGTATAGTAATGATTTACTACAGACGCTAAAGCGCACTCGTCTGCGATACAAATAAACTAATATCAGGGTGCACAAGACTTTCCTTCTGGAACCACAAACTTTAAACACATGTTTTGCTTGAAGGTGAAATTTAGGATTGGTAAAGGATTGAATAAAACGCACCCAATCAAATGTAATACAACTATACTTATAATTATTACAACTATATCTTAATTACAAGAAGAGAATAACAATTCCGATGCGCAATTCAGCCTTTTGACTGCAAAGAGTGTTTTTTTTATAAACCAATAATTACAATAATAACAGACGTTTATTCAATTATCCTCGTAAGAATTTTAAGTTTCATATTCGTTCACACTTTCTTGTTTTTTGTGTTTTTGTTATCCTTTCAATCTCTCTACGTGTAATTATATTTTGACTCTGAAACCTGGGGAAATTGTAGAACATAATTAAGGAAATCTTTCAGTTTCGATTTATAGTACAGAATTACAATTTACAATATCATCGCATCTTTTTTGTACTAGAAGTAGTGACAGGTTTTGGATGTAAAATTGTTGTAAATAGTTAGACAGATACCAACGTTTTTGTATCTCGCCATGCAGCTTGCTAAAGATTTTTTTTACTTCGAATGAAGCATGGTGAAATTGTTGTCTTGAATTTCTGTAAATGAAATAGAATTACAGAATCGAACCCGATTGAAGAGAACGAAATCATATGTGTGCAATAAAAGAAATTGATCGAAATTATACCAACTAAAAAGAAACTATAGTTTGAATGAATTTGGGAAACATACGTAAATTTGAATGCGTGTTAATGAAACGTGTAAAAAAGGCCAGTCGTCTGGCATCCCTTCCAGTGCTAATCACGGTAGCCCATGAAAGGTTTGTTGTTCTTGTTGAACGTGTTTTACTGCAAAAGTTTTATCAATGGTACTTAGAAAAAAAACAAGGTGCAACTCATCTCTTCATAAGTGTTGAAGAAATAGTAATGACTATTTTTTAACGGTTCCCCCCCCCAAAAAAAAAAAAAAAATAATAATAATAATAAAATCAAAAAATGGTGGCAACAACAGTTGCCATTTTAGCAGCGTCACGACTTAAAAGCAAAAAACAGTGTTCTTACTTTGTGAAAATTTTGGCTCAATATGTCGTCAGGAGAAGAAAAGTGAAAAACCATGCTGAATTTTTAGCATATAAACACATCGTCCTTAATTCGACTGTTACAATCGAAAATATAGTTGAGGTCTTCAAATTCTATCTGACTTTGACAGTATTTCAGACAGAACTATTTCTATAAAAGATAAGGTCTGGTGTAAACTTAATAATTAGTAAGATTTTTTTTTTGATGAAAACCAAACCTGTATTCTACCTTTAAAATGAGAACAAAAAATGAAAGAACTAATAAAACCATATATGGAGTGTTTCCGGTACAATGCATTTCACGAAAATAACTTTTCTTTCAATGGCGTACGAATTCCGTTCTGTCATTGGTGCGTGAACGGGCGAAATTCAACGGGGTATTTCAGTCATTTTCCCCACGAGAAATCTATGACTCAGGGGTCTTTTCTATTCATTCAATTTTTTTTTTGAGCCTTGATTATCTTTAAACCCCCTTTGAGTTTTTAGAAAGACCCAAAGCTTCACACAGCTTTGTATTTAAAGGCCTGTTGTACCACATCATGTGTGAAACCGCCTGAGTTTTTTGGGGAAAACGCTTGCGGCATAAAGCCATTCAAATCGGTTTCCGTGCACTTTTGCCTTTATGTGTGTGAACATTTACTTCGGACTGTTTTTTTAAAAAACGCATTTTAATTCTTTGCAATTAAAGGTACCTCAAACGTGATTGACGATAAATGGAAATTTTTAATGGTTTGCAACGTAAACGACTTGTTGTCCCGAGCAATCTTTATCATATGTCATTCAGACTTAGACCCTTGACACCTCTTTGAATTCACTGGCCACCGTTTGGTATGGACAGCATCGAGTATCACGAAATAATTATATATCTGTTATTTTTTATAATTATTTTATATTAAACGCGTTTTTATTGTATTTCTTTTCCTTTTTTACGAATTCAGACCAAGGTTGGTAAAAAAATCTCGCCATGTTAATCCTGTGGTCGGAGGTTCAAATCTTGTTTTAGTATATATTTCTTTGTTCACCCAGAAGTTATAAATTACGGTAGACATACCAATTTTATAACGTCCCATGCAGTATACACATTTTAGGTCATATTTGTTTGTAAGGAAATCTTATACATTTTGTCTTATCATCATTAAAAAAAAGTTGTATGTAAAATGTCATTTTTGTTTTTATGCTTCTTTTATCTGCAGTGTAAAGTTTGAAAACCGCCTTCAGCCACCATGCAACTCGCAACCAAGAAATGCATATTGACGTACTCCGGGGCCGTCATGTTCGCCTTCGGCTTTACACTCATGTCGGTCGCAAAAGACTATTTCCCTGAAGTCGCTCTCCGAATCGGTGGCGCAAGTACCCCTCCACTGATTGTGAGCGCCATTCCCCATTGGTGCGGAATGCTGGTAGGTTACCCAAACTCCACACTTATTTGACTTCATTGTCAAATTGAAGCTAGAAGTTCACTTCTTTTCACTCAGAATTTAACAATGCTTGACCATGTTTTTTTCAATTGGAGCATACCAGATCCCACAATTTAACAAAAACAAATATTGTTTAAAAATGTTCTAAGAAAAGTTAGCAGCATACCATTAACAAATTGTACATAATTATGACATTTTTAAGCATAATTTTGTTTTGCCAGCCAGTATAGTGTAAGTGCACACGCGCAATGTACAATTTACATAAATTATTTCACGAGAAGGGTCTATTGGTCCAAAGGTATAACACTTGGTGGCGCACTGTAAGTGGATAGGTGGGTGTTGACCAGCGATGACTACATTGTTTGAACATCGGTGTATCCATTTTGGCAGTTATGGCACGGCAAAGGTGCGTCAGCGCGCATATTATACCAATCACCATGGAGGATGCGCGGCGGCCATAGCTGCGGTGGTGTAAATGCCCATGACCGAGCTGCTCGGGTTACAATTTTTTTATGCAGTTCAGAATTGTTTAGAAAAACATATTCCCCATTGAAAATCATTATGACAGTTGCAATTTCGGACTGCAGAAAAAGAATCAAGCGCTCAGGTTACTCTATAAACCTTTTTATTGCTGACAAAGAAACCGCGCTGGTTGGCATGGACGGCCAAATGTAGCAAACATTAAAGTTTTGCCGACAGACGTTGTGACCAAATTCAACATTTGTGCAAGCCTTCTATTGAAAGAAAATACATCCCATAAAGTATAAAAGTTACAACTACTTTTGTTCCCGTTTGCAGCTTATTCTCTTAGGTGCCAGGAACTTTACCTTCGGTCTTGCCCAGTGGAAGTATGGAATGAACTGCTGTGGAGTAAGTCATATGAACTTGATATAATACAACTTGTTTTACTTCAGTCTTGTCTCATCTCGCCTTGTCTCTTGTTTTCGTCAACATCTTTGCTGGCTCTTTTTTCTCGTCACTTGTTTTTCCCTTCAATTCTACTTTCATGTATAATCTTTTCACAGTAAATTTTCTGGTTATGTCTCGACCTAAAAGTTCCATTTTATTTCTTGTCTCATTTGGTATCAGTGTTATAAAACTTCTCTTATCTCGGCTTTGTCTTTTCTCATCACACCTTGTGTCATAAGTGCTTGAACGTTCTTGTGTCTTTTTTCTCAGCTCATTTTTTTAAATCTTGCCTCATCTCTTTTTTGTATCAGTTTATTATTACTTTTATCGTCTCATCTACTAATATTTTCTTGTCATTCAAATGAAAACAAACTTGGGCTGAAATTAAAAGAAGTCTGTCAGGCTTGAGTTTGTCAGGATATCCCTTTGCCATGAGTCCCCCCATCGACTGATGTAAGATTGCGAAGGACAGACATGGCTACAACTGTTTCCAAATGGAACAGCACTGTACATTTATATCGAGATATGATTTATCGGTAGTCTATAATAATAATGATAATACTAAACGAATCACTTTTTTTAAATGACTTGTGTTGATATTATTTAGGTAGGCCTATAAATTTTTTACAGAATTTTTTTGCTCTTGATATTAATTTCTATTTGCTTGCTTTGACTATTGTTGACATTTTAAATGCCTGTTACTTTTTTTCTTTTACAATTTTTTTCTTTTGTTTTGAATTTGTCGTGAATTTTACTCTACTTAATCAAATTGAAATTATCGTAAGCTTAAATGACCGGTTAGTGTCTCTTGTATTGTTTGTTTCTTGTGTTGTACTTTTGTGATGTATGATGACGAATACATGACATTAATGATGATAATAATTGTTTTTGCAGAATGGTGCATGTGAGGTCATCTTTGTTAACTTTCTGGCCCTGTTAGTCTCCGCCGCAGCCGCTGGTATTCCAGTCTATACATCGTTTGACCATCTGAAAGCATTCGCACAAAGTCCTTCTAATCCGACTATAGAGTTCGTTTACCTCATCAGCATGTGGTTTATGGGGTTGACCAGCGCCATCTTGGCACTCCTTTCTATGTGTGCAGGTTGCCTCCCAGTCGGATCACAGGAAATGGAAGAGGTAGGCTTTCTTGAAAATGGTGTGCGGTGATAACTATTGTTTACAATTTTGAAATGTCTTTACGGGAAAATACAATATAATTTTTAAAACATGTTTTGTACTTTTGTCAATAAATTCACTAGAAAAATTTCATTAAAATTTTCAGTTGTGGATACCGATCTATTTTTTTTTTTTTTTTTTTAGTTTCTATAAATCAAAATAAAATGTGAACATTTATGAAAGGGGAGCTGAGAGTAATAATGCCAGTTGTCTAGCGCCCTCTAGTTTTAAACACGGTAACACCTGCAAAAATGTGTTGTTTTGTTGAATATGTTTTCCTGTGACAAATATATCATAATATTGGGTGCTTAATATTAACAAGGTGCAACTCATTGCAAACTAATTTCAGATTAAAGCTCTTACGCACTTCGAACTTGAGAAAAGGACTCGTTAAAGAAAAAGTACTGGTTTTATAATAGGCCGATTCCTTAAGCCCCGCCCCCTAAACACTTTGACAATCACCACTGTACATGTGGGCAGCACAATGTTTATCTCTTCGATGCCAAAGGACATGAGCGTGCGCGCTGTAAGCACGCGCACGTATGCTTATATTTTTATTGGATTTATTCGTGTCGGACTTCTGTATCCGAGACTGTGATTGGTCAACACTTAAGGGGCGGGGCTTAGTTGATCGGTGTGTTATCAGTGTCAATCTGAAATCTCACTGGTTACGGACAGTTGTGGTCAGTTATAGTCTTCCATAGAGTTGACTACTTTGATAAGTGGTATGGTATACCAGTCCCGGAGTCCCGTATGAAGTACATGTATTTTTCTGTGGCACTTTTAGGAAAACAAAATTGTCAAAATGTTTCTATTTTAAGCCAAGGTTTAGTCAAATTTAAGTCCACGCCTTAGTTACATCTGTTACAATGTGTAAATGTACAACCAATTTATTGGAATTTGTTTTTAATCTCATGTCCTGAATAAGAAAAGTGAAGTGTGCGAGGGTTTTTAATAACTGTCTGATGGTTTTCTTGTATCAACAAAACTTTTCCACCATTTCATACCTGTTTTCACATCTCTTCTTTTACGTTTCTTTTTCTTTGAATGGCTGTGGCCGGGATTAACACAGTGTTCGTAAAGCCCATCCATCCACCATTATTTTTTACGCCATCTTTATCAGTTCCGTAGCGAAAAGCATACGTTTTCAAAAAAAAATTGTGCCAATACCACCGTGGTCACACATTATGCAAATTAACCCTTGCCTGACGTCATGATTGTCATCCTCTGCAGGAAGGGCTTGAAATGCAGCAGTACGGACAAGATAACCAACAGTTCAACAAGTACTAGAGGTGAGAGGTCAATGATCACCGTGGCATCACCCTTGACCCTTAACCCCATTGATACTGACTTCTCATAGGATGGCAATTTCACTTTGACACCCTTTTCCCTCCTCTAATTTGTGTTGTGAAGTCTAAGCTTGCAATCAATTCTTTCGAGACATTCATTAGGAGGAAAATCCCAACCTCGAGACCAAAATGTTGCAACTCCATCATGTCTAACTGCCAAACGTCTTACAACGCGCTAATACGCTCTTTGCTGTTTAGTTTAACTACCTCATCTGTCGAACTAACACTTAATACAATTTCTTCTTTTTTGATGTCTGTGGGCTCACCTAAACTTTGCTTTTAGAAGATAATGCCTCTAAAATACACACACTAACACAACTTAGCCCTCCTGTTCTTGGTGGCTGCACTAACAAGTTGTGTGGTGGCACAACTGCAGTTGCGTATGCTTCGTTCTTGAAAGGACAAGGGCACCAAGGCATTTTCTTCTTGATAAAGGGCACATCTGTGAGGAAATTGTAAATTTCTACTGGAACATTTCAAGTGGCACCAAGGCAATGACCAGGGGCAACGGAGACAATGGCCTCCATTGCCTCCATGAAGTATCCGACCTGCAACTGTGCACATAACTGTGTAGCTCTATAGCAGGACTAGCACACACAACATGGACATCATTACTGCAGGCTGGCATAGTTGTTGCATCATTCAAAACCACAGTGGATGATTCTGAGTGGGTCAGACAGTGAGAAGGGTTGACTATGTACTGTGTAGACGCATTAACAATATGATATCATAATGTAGGCTAGATAGATGTACCACTTACATCGGACGTCACAACCTCAAACAGTGGCTGAGAATGGTGCAGGGCGCGTAAACAAAGGCACGTTTCCTTTCTTTGACCTCAGAGCGATGGCGGAATATGCACGGGGTCTTCACTGTTGTTTAAATGAGCTCTGTACTTTATGCATGGCTTTTATTTTGTTTTATTTCTGTCCGTTTTATCTGCAGGATGATGGAGTTTATTAGACGCCATCTTGGTGTGCGCACGCATGGAGTATTAAACAGCACTCACAATGCACACGACGTGTTGTGTTGCTCCGTAATTTACCGAGTTTTCTGGGACCACTTTTACGACAAAATTAGTTTGTGTTGCCCCCATCCCATGTGACAATGGACCTTATGCCTTGACGTCACCACACCTCCATCTTAGAGGAAAATGGTAATGAAACAATGGACAACGCAAATCTATGTACGCGTGACGCACAGGATGGGCCAATGAGCAACCTTCTTTTGACCTCTAGCCGAGGGCGCCCTACTAAAATGACGTCATGTGCACTGGGTCTATTATGATCGCTCTCTGAAGAGACTGCTTCTAATAATTGTTCAAAATACGCACGACCTTCATGTGATTTATAATGTTGCAAGCTTATCCATTTCCAATGATCACATTTTTTAACGATGTACGACACTTTACCGCCCATTTTAGCAGCAGGTGGAATTCACACGGGAAAACTTTTTACTCACCGTAAGGTCCATATTTGTAAACTGAGCAAATAACAAGAAATTTATGTCTTTATGTCCCTATAATAACGAAATTAGAAGACTTCTTAAAATGTTCTTATTTTAATTTTTGCCCGCGATTACTAAGTCAGAATGATGTAATAATGTAATTTGTATTCACAATGAAATACTAGGGATATTATAAAATAATGGTATTTGTATATAACGTTTAAACATTTAGTGATTTTTGGTAATTGTTCTAGCTTCTTTTAGATTTAACTGATTTCCAATACTTTTCTATAACTGCTCAATTCTTATTTTATTTTTATTTTCCAATCTGTAATTTCAAGGCGTTTCCTTTTTATCATAATTGTACCAGTCCTTAGTCTTAGATTTTTATGCTACATGTTTCAACACATCTTTTGAACATTTTGTAAGTTATCAAGTACTTTTTATTCGAATATATATAATCTTAAAGGTGATATGACTTTTTAGCTGTACGTATACTCTCGTGGTTAAAAAGTGACCTTTTGGGGTGTCGAAGATTGCAGTCTTTTTCTCGTTTAGTTAAATGGTTCACGCTGACTCCGGGGGAGATTTTAATCTTTGGAGTCAACTGACGGGATCACTTTGACCTATATGGATTGGTTGAATTAAGGTTTGACTTATTAAGTTGAGGATTTAAGATAACGGTGCGCAATTTCAGAGAGCTGTTTTTTTTAAGCTGAAAAATATAGTGTTTTTTATAAAGAGTTTCTGCTTTAAAATATATATAAAAGATAAATTAGAACCAGTCGCAGGTCAGTTCACCTTCTTGGAAGCAAGAACTTGTTTTGATTGATTTCTGTAAGCTCTCTGAAATTGGCTTCTTTAGTCAGTCATCCTTGATCGGACTTGGGTTCAGAGAAATAATGTGGTTGTAATTGTGGGTCACAATGTTCTGGGACACTTACACTGTTTCTCAATTTCATAATTCTCCCTCACGTTTCTTTTAGCCTTCCAATCAAGACGTTTGGTGTATAGTGCCCACAATTTCCCTCGCTCATTGTTTTACAGGACTTAAAACGGGCCTCTACAATGGCATTCACGTACCAGATCTATCTACAGACACTAACGGCTCATAATTAACGACTTGTTTTTAAGACTAGTCTTTACGCCAATTGTTTTTCTACAACATACACGGTGTGTTTTAATCTTAATCAGAGTTCTAATTAAATGTATGAGTCAGCTGTTTTAAGGATGTGATCAATAGAACACAGTAACAACCACAAGCGACATTTTGATTTGTCATCCTATATGCATCTTCAATCAATCTATCGAATGTTATTGCTGTTTGCATACAAAGCATTGAAGGAGTAAACACGAGCAGTACTTGTAACAAATAAAACTAATAACAAAAATTGTCTCCCAGAATGTATTTTCTTGTGTCTTTCCCAAAGCAGCGGCAAATTGTTTATTTTATTTATTCATATATATAGATATATACATGTATATACATGTGTATATATATTTGTATTATTATTATTATTTTTTTTTTCATGCACGGAGTGATTGGATTTATAAGCCCTATTATGGTGACAACGTCCTTTATTTATTTAAAATCTTTAGACAAACAACGAATAATGGTTGAACAGAGGCTGTCAAGGAAATGCAACAGTTAAAAAAATTAAATAAAAAAAACTGTCATCGAAAGATGCGTGTACAACAAGATCCCCGTTAACACATTAAATGAATATGCACACAAAAGATTTGAAACACTACACAATGTGACAAGTTAATACAAATAAAACCAATTACAAAAGCTGTTAGTTGCTTAGAAATCATATACCATGCCCGATATGTGGCAGAGGGAGCCCCCCCCCCCCAAATGTTCCCATTTCCTTACACACTCTTTCCCTCTTGTACAGAAGCACCCCCCCCCCATAAAATCCTGAAAAGAATTCCTGAGATTCCCAGAACACAATGAAGACACAATAGAAGGGGGGTACACCCTGCCACATATCGAGCGCCAAATGAGAAATCTACCCATGAAGCATGGATAAAAAGAAACCCCTAAACCAGTGTAGGATGCAAAACAGAAATCAAACTGATCCTGATAACCGCACAAAGCAGAAGCAAAATTAGGGTAACATTTTAGGGGGCACAAGAGGGTGTACCATTTTTCTTGGGGGCACTTCTGACCAATTCGAACTGTGGTTTCCTAAACAAGCCCCTTTTCGTGCTGGTATGCATATTATAAAAGAATCTGACTATGGGAGGCAAAAGAAACAACTGCGTATAAATAGGAAAATAGTAATTTAATTATTAGAATTATTACTTAAGTCTTATTAAATTAAAAGCAATATTTTCTTCTAGTAATTTTTCAACTTTTTGATGGGGCCACTGGACATCAATGGGAAGTGGGGAGCGTCCTCCACTACCCCTCCCCCTCCCCTCCCCCATTGTGCCACGGAAACTAAGTTCCGAGATCATGCTAGGAAGGCGGAAAACAATGTGAACTAGTTATTTATGAGCATCTGTTCTTTATACAAGATGTCATGTAGAAAAGGTACAATTTTTTGTTCAAGCCTCGTTTCGGTTACATCAATTAGAATTTGTACAATTAATACAGCTGCACCATAGGCCTATTAATTGGTATGGTTGTCAGACTGAATTCTGGTTTAATACGATATGTTTATACTTTTTTAATACTGTACAAAGGTTTTATACAAAATAATAAAAGTGCATTTTGCTCTTTTTCACAATCATCCCGTAGTCTACATCCCAAGCAGTGGTGTAATTCGCAGTATTTGTGGCCGAGTGGAGATGTTTGTGATACAAACTTATGTGATGCAAAACAAGTAAATCAAAGTGGTTTTCAATTGTTGTTGTTATTATTGTTAAGTTTTAATGTATTTATTTGGCCATTGGTGCAAAAAAAAAACGGTCACAAATTTAACATGTAACACGGTATTTTGGCTGGTAACCTTAACTTGGTAAGCATACTATTATTTTGCTTAGCTAGTTCTTGTGCTTAAGCAGCTCTCTGAAATTGGTCCTTGGTGGTTAAGTCATTGCGTCACGCCAAATTCCGGTTCCAAAGCGGCATACTTTTTTTTGTGTACTTTTACAAAAAATCCCCCATTTCATCGTTCAAAGTCATTTCTTATGGAAACGTATAATTCTGATAAGACCTCGAGTCCTTGAAGAATATGTAAAAGCCAAGTCTACGGACTATTAAACTTGATTGAATAAATCCTCATACAAAGACTACCGGTAGCTCAATGCAATGGACCTTTCCCATGAAATATGCTAATTGCATTCACGCATGGGTACTGATATTATTGGTGGGCAAACGCCATAGCGTTTTGCACTAGGCAGACGCACAAACGCGTGTGCGTCACGCCACCATTAGCTCCACACAAAAAGGCGCGATGTTCCCTCATTTGCACCAGTATGCATGCGTGATGTGCAATTTACATATTTCATGGGAAGGATCTATTAGCCCGTCCCATAAAATATGGCATTTACATTCACGCATGCGTACAGACACTATTAGTGGGCAAACGCCATAGATTTGTGCACTAGGCAGACGCACAAACGCGTGTGTGACACGCCACCATTAGCCGGCCCTACACAAAAAGGCACGACGCTCCATCATTTTGCCCACCAGTATTGTTAGGGTCTATTCCTATGGGCTGCTCGCAATCGGTTAGAGCCAGTTTGAGTTGAAGTAGGTGTGGCTCAAAGCCACAACCCAAGATGCCCGTAAAGATGGCGTATATGGGCACTATCTTAAAGAAAGTCATGAGAGTTTAGTCTACTGGAATCTAAACCTCATGGTGTCAGCATATCTTGGATGAGTTCCTCGTATACATGTAAGTTATTAGTAATGGTTCTGATTAAAGGGATCAGACTGAATTTTATTTTTGCGACCAATCATACAAGAAATTTTATAAAACTCCAACGTGCCGCATGCGGTTTTTACGTATAACGCATACTATTTGTGCGTTCAAAAAATGGTTGATTTGCCCGTAAATATGGCCGACTTCACACTGTGTGACGTCAAGAGGGAATTATCTAAAGAAAAGGTATCACGTGACATCACCCGAGACCTTCTTCTAATGCTGTGTGCATAAACAGATGCTGGAAATTCAGCAGACGACACGCCAGCCGTTGAGTTTGTACATGGCTGTACCCAACATGGCTGCGAAACGAACTTTTCCCGGGGTCACGCAACCTCTCTATCCTGTTGGTAAGTCTGACGCAACTTTACTGTGAGTCACGCCAACTTCACACAAACTGGCTCCATCGATTGCCAAAACCCAATATATAGGAAATGCATTGAACCGTTTGTCTTTGGTGATTTATGTAAGAACTACATAATTTCCGGACTTGCCTTTGTGTTTTGCAAACACCCAATGTCTTTTCAGAAATACCGTTTTTCATAAGAAATGTCTTTGAACGAAGGAAGGAGTGTTTTTCGGTACGTATGGAACGCTTTGGAACCGGAAGTATAGTGACGTGTGACGTAATGACTTGCCAACAGGATAGGGCCTTTTCGAAACCTGGCTTCAGCTCCTTCAGTTATTTTGAAAACGTGCAGTTTAGTTAAGGGGATTCAAACAGTTGGACGGACCTTAGGCCGAAGCCAAAGCCGTTATTTCGAAAAGGGCCACATTGAAGGTTACGTTTTATCGTAGCTTTGACCGTGACGGTATGTTCAGGTTGACGTAGGCAGAATCACTTTTCTCTTCGGACTTCTGGTATCTTTCTACGGTGTCTGTTAGAGACCGTGGAGATTGTGGATTGTCGACCTGTGCGTAGTCTTCCTCCCCAGCAGTGGCCTCTGTGTAGTTGACAATCGTCGACTTTTTGGTGACTGTTTTCAGGCTGATTTCTTGCGTGTTCAGAGCTGTATATTGGCCCTGTGTGACAGCACTATTGTTCAACCCTTGATAATTGCTATCGGACGTTTGGTTGTTCGGCGTCGTCACTGGAACGGTCTTTGCTCTTCTTTTACTCCGAATAACAGAGATTATATTGAAGATGATGGAGATGCACAAAAGCATTGACAAGACAACAACCACTATTAGCCAGGGAAAGTCATCTCCGAGCAGTGGGTTATGTCTTGGGGTCAATGAGGGCGTAGCTGATGATGGGTTTACTTCGTCTTCCCCCGGTTTGGCACCCCCGGCTATGTTTTCACCGTCTGTGCTTATCACACCAGTTGTTCCCTCATCGCTAGGTGGCGCTATATTCAACGGACCGACGGTACATCTCCCTACATATTCCGGGAACGCCTCGCTTTGAGATATGCAAGTAACTTCCAACCCATCTATTTCGTAGATGGCGTCCAGTGTAACTTCAGATTGGACATATTGTTCAGTTTCTGTGTCGAGTACCAACGTGAACGCAATCCCACTTTCCTCCTGCCATTTCAGCTGCACGGTGGGTTTCCCTAGTTTGGATGAGCAAAGGAGAGTGATGGACTCCCCGGATTGGATGGGTTCACTCGGGCGTCTTGAGCCAAGCATAGAACACGTCGGGTACAACGAATCTGGTAGAAAGTTGACGTCAAACTGAAGGAGTGTCTGAGATAAGATTTTTTTTCTTTCCCCGTAAGCCTTGCACGTGTAAATCCCTGCATCGGCCTGAGACAAATCTGCGATACGAAGGTGCACAGTGTATTCAGACCTCCTATCTGTTGGAGCAACCGCCAGGATGTACTTTGATTCTTCGACCTCCTTAGATGTATCGGCGATAATTTCATTGTTGTGGATGATCTGGAGCACGCGCACATCTGAGGTTACGTCGCCCAGACTTGACATTAAAGAGCAGGTGAGTAGACCCGTTCCCATGGTGTTATGGTCACCCTCGCTGTAGAATTCGGCAGTGTAACCCGTCGGTAGCCCCCTCTCCGGGCCAATATCCTGCGCTTCTAGAAGATGGACACTCCCAAGTAGCACAGCCAACAAAAGCATGATGTTACCCATGGCTTATTCACGATCCAAAAAGTCAACTGAATGCAGTTCGAACCAAAAGGCTGATCAAAAGGCGCCTACTGCGTTTGTTAGTGCGTTTAATAATGTTAGCTTATTGCACAGCTTACTTGACCATCGAACCAGTCGTGCATGATGCGAATCTCAAAGGGTTGACTTCACTTCTCACAAGAACAATCTACTGTATATAGCAAAGTAGATATAATCAAAATGGTGTTACTGCAAACCAAATATACATTGATACCTCACCATGCAATGCATCAACACCTATACTGACTAATAACTTAGTCACACAATAAGCTTTCGGCCGTTGCTTGTTGTTATCACCAACCGAAAAGTAGTTCTTGTATGCAAACAATCAGTACGCATGTTCAACGGTACTTCCTGTATTACGGAGTCATCGGAGGAACAGGAATAGGTTGTGTTGGTTGTTGGAGTTAAATACCGGACTCTGGCTCAGCAATGGGCCCTATTTTAATGGCGCTGGTTACAGAGGACTCAACTGAGCACCACTTGATTTTAGAATTCTGTGGTAAGCAGTGCAATGACAATGGAAGATTTGGCCCACTGATTGAGTTTGAATCATTATCACACCGGACGTGGTGACAACAGCCTTGAATCGTCATCCTGTTATCGATAAGGTTTTCTTTTCCGGACCTTCCAGTGAATTATTTTTCTGTGAATTCCTTTGTCTTTTGGCTTGGCCTTCGATTGTTGAAGATCCCCAATTGGGATGACGTAATTATCTTTAAAGGTAATTATCATTATTTTTTACGTAGAGCGAATTCGTTGCATTCCAGACCTCTAGTTTTTTAATAAAACGCATATTAAAGTCAACCAATGATATAGTTCAGTTCAATTCAATTCAATTCAATTCACTTTATTTCCCTATCAAAGTACATTCCAACAGAGATGAATGTATAGAGTGGTACAACTAGAGTTATTAAAAGTGTTGTGATCATTTCTTTCGCCGATATTTTCTATTCATGTTCAAGGGCCATTGTTTAGGCTGCTTAATTTTTGCGTGGCCCCTACTCTTACACATAGAGTTAAATATTTATGCATGTTTTCAAGCGCCAGACTATAATGAGCTTTGAAAATTAACAGTACCATAAATGGAAATACTTTGGTTGGTGTTCAGCTTTATGCTTTGCATTATGTTGGTTTCATATTCGTACCAGCTACCTTAAATTGATACACTGTCTGCGCGTTCAAGTATGCGCATGATATAAGCGTGCACGCGGCAGCAATCTCTTGCAAAAGGAAAAACAATAACAGTTGATTTGAAAGGTCTCAGTACAGCACGCACAGTGTATGCAGAATTTACACAGCAATTAGCTTGTTTAGGGGCCATTTAGTCGCTAGTTTACAGAGCCGGTCTTTATATCACATGTTAATACACCCCACGTGACCAGTCTTTGACCAATCAGAGTGCGTAAACTCTCCGAGATATCAGCAATATTTTAATGTACAAAATTCTCAAGGCGCTTTATCACTGCAAACCAAAAGGATGTCTCAATGCGCTCTTTACTTTAACAACAGGCATCAGTAAAGCTGCGTGTTTGAATTATGAAACAAAAAGTGTTTCACCCCTTACAATGATTCTGCCTTTTGATTGGTTTACAGCGCGTTACATGATAATGTCATATTGTTACTAAAAAGCTGCACGAACGCGACACACACTTTACCCGTAGCAACCATTGTACTATCCCACAGCAATCATTTGAACTATGACCATAGCAACCGATTCACTATACCCATATCAACAGCATTTTCTCCTCGGGAAAATAGAACGCGCCTCTTGAGACGTAGTTTTGACCATGTCCCTCGCAGGAGTCAATAAAAAATTTGCATAATTATACTGTACTTGTTTTTTTTTTACGTGCATTACACAACACAGCGCTTACGGTGTACAGTATACTGCTCGTCTTCTACTGAAGACGAGCAGAGTATACTGTTCGAAACGTCGATACCACATCGGCTCTTTTCAGAGCCGCCACTCCTCCCAAAAGAGATTTAACATGGTTGTACCCGCAAGTTCACTAATTGTAGTTACTTATTAAAGCAATTATGGTTATTGGTGTTATTAATGGGTTTTTTAATTTCAGTTTTGCCGTTTAGAGATTTGTATATTTTTATTGTATAACATTTTTACTGTGTCTTTATGTATGCTAGGACCCATGGGAGGCTAGTGGTTGCCACTGAATGGGCCACCCAGTTGAAATAAGAAATAAATAACCAAATTGGTGTCTTACTCAAGGACACAGCCGTCAAGACCGGGATTCAAACCCACGCTCTGCTGGGTTAAAGTTCATGGTTTTGCTTACCGCGGAATTCAACTGCACGTCTTAGTTCTATATTAGGTAGCGCATAATTTCTCGGTAAAGGCTGAACAAGGAAACTGGTCCCTGATCAGAACACCAGAACTTGAGTCGGTGCACCAGACTGTTCGGCTACGCCACTGCACGATAACAAGGTGGATTTATTAATTTATCTAAACAATAATTAAACAAATAAATAGAATAAAATAACAAACTGAAAAACATAATAACGGTTTATGTTTGTCGTGTATTTTTTGCGCGCTGATTGTATTTTGTTGGGTCCCGAAAATCGAAAGCAGAAATCAAGAGTTCGGGACAATATTATTATTTCCTCCTGTGTTGCAGTTTTCCGGACGGAAATAGTTTAGCGCAGTAGGGCTAGAATGGTTTTAAGTTTGCACAAAGAGTATTCGTTGTGATTATGAGTCGTTCAATAGTACACACTAAAAACTGAAAGTGTTAAATCAATACTTAACGGGTTCGGTCAGTGACAACACTTTTATAAAGTTAGATTCAACTAATACAGGTGTCAAACTAGCGTTGCAGAAGCTGAGATTAGCTTCTGGTGTCGGGTACCACAAGCCTTAACTCAACTGTTTTGGTAGGCCTATTTAGCTTCTATTTTCACCCCTGGTGGTGACTGTTTTCTTTGCATTTTCTTCTTCTATCTCCCACCCCTTTTTCTCCTTTTAATTTGTTTTTTGAAGGCTAGATTCCCCTTTAAAATACACTCGGGGTTTATTTAACCACACTCCCCCACTCAAAATATAAATAAATCATTAAACTGTAATTTTACTGTTTTACGAAGCACGGTAATTGGTGAGCGCACAGGATTGAAAATTACACGATTTTTCCGGGAGTTCATAAAACAATAAATCGCCATGCACGTGATTGTTTGAGTTTCGCGCCGAGAAAAGCATGTCGACGCCCCCAAAGATAAACTTCATTCTACAAACTGCAAAGCGAACTCCTAAAATGCAGAGTGCAGTGGTTTTTCCCATGATGCATTCTGAGAATGACCTGTGCGTACGAGGTTAAACGTTTTGGTGGCGCACTTGCGCTCTTTGGTCAACACTTCTGCACATGTACATGTGCATGCGGAGTAGAATGTAGTAGAAATGGTCATCAGTGCCTGTCTCGTTGTTTTGATTTACAATTTTTTTTGACCAGTTTCTTCTGACTTCAGACTGATCTTATGGACTCAAATGGACTCCTTCAGTAACATAGACCAACTGGATAATCGATCAGCTGGAAGTTTCTAGAATCATTGGAGGAAATTTAAACTTTGGCAACCACAGCTAGCTGCATCATTACACCCACCACCCGCCCAAGCTGCACTGAGCACGGGCCGAGTATCACCCCAAAGTTGTCGAAAACGAACTGCAAGCAGAGAGAGAGAGATGACAGTCCAAAAATGCTGTGTTTGGAGCACGAACACCACACACTGACTACAAAAATCTCTCCGCAAGTGCTGCAATGACAGGTATCTGTGCTCTGGTACGGAATGCAAGTCAAACGCTACTATAAATTTCGACTTCGTGTGCACTATACCTATTGTTGCGGCCATTTTGTGAAGTCGCACGGACAGCAGCAGCAGTGAGACTACAGTATATACATGGAGAATGAATGAGAAGAATCTACACACAATCGGACAAATATTTTCTGCACTCAGTGTTATGTAATGATGGAATTCTACACGTAAGTTCTTCAGGCGTCAGCGGACAGTCCTGAGATGCAGGTGGTGAGTTCAAACCCAAAATCTCTATTTAAAATAAAATGCAAATTCAAGGGAAAATGTTGTATCCGACCTGTCAATTTTGTTTAACTTGCCGCTTGCTTGTGCATTTAAACGTTTAATTTATGCTTATTTGAACATAAATGTTCACAGAATAAAGATAATGATGGCAGAAAACTTTCCTCGAAATATTTCTGCCTAAAGTGTTATCGTTTTTATGTAATACATGAAATAAGATTCAAAACTAGTTATCGTCTCAGTGAGACGAAAACTCTACCTATAGGAATGCGTACAAAAACGCTGAGTGCATTTTTACCGTTTTCTCGCAAATAAAACAACGAAATAAACTGATATTTTCACAAATTGGTTTTATTACAAATATTTTTGTTATGTATGTAATTTCTAGTCTCTCGAGCAACTGGAAGTAAATACGTTAACGTTCGACTATTCTATCAGACAAAGAATTTTGACGAGGGTGAATTATTTTCAACGACAATAATGTTCTGTTAGGGACTCAGCAATAGGCCGTGGTTTTGACGGCAAGAGGGCGCAACACTAATTCATATTTGAAAGTACAAACATATTTCAAAACATTAAAACTATAAATTTTCCGAGCAAATATCCTACACTGATTACATTGTAAACTGTCAATAACAAACCTCAAAAGTTGCACATTAACTGCTTTATTAGCAGTCTAATTTCATCTGGTTTTGCACACTATTTCTATGGTTTGACTAGACTGGTTCCCGGTCCCTACATCGTTTTCGTTCTGAGTGAATATAGGGACCGGTATAGTAGCGGGTAATGAAAATTATATGCTATAATTATATAGAATATGCTAATTAGAATTAGCATATGTCTACGTAACCCCATAATGCAAAGCGGCCTTACACAAAACGTGATGGACACAGAAACACACATCGTGCAGACCATGGAGGTAGAAATTACGCTAGTTAAGATGTTCTTCTAAAGTTAGCTTGAATTTTGAGGTTGAAGGTTGGTTCACTATACACCCATCCAGTAGGCCACGCCCACCAACGACCAAGCAACCACACACAACGTGTCACGATCGCCGCATGATGGATGTACATGGTGTGTGTACATGTATGTGCGAAGCCTGGCATCATGCACACCGCCGTATGTTGCATGTTCACCGAAAGCACTTCTCTCCGTTGGACTTTGGTTTTGGAAAAGGCCAAAAATGTACATTTCCTCTCTTGTCAGGGTATCGAGAGTCAGAGTTACAATTAAAATTTAAACACCGCTTGACCATGGTTAAGGATAAAACTCGGGTTTGTAAAAGAATTGCCCTGTACATACGAAACAAAAGTAAAGTCAACGAAAAGTGTGTAGTAAACAATACACAAATTAAAAAGTTATGTGGGACAAAATGGCGGTAATTTGTCGGACCTTAAATCACGCATTGTGATTGGTCAATTTGTCACGGGGCGTGGCCTACTGGATCGGTGTATTGTCCGGGTGAAGGGTTACGATGCACACGTGCGCTAGTATCAAACAACAACGTGCACACGTCACGAGCATAGCCAACGTCATCTCTAAAACTAGAAAATTATTACTGCGCCCGCGCAATCGAGGGCCTATTTAAAAGTGCTAAATCGGTAGTAGCTACCGGTCCCTACAATACAGACAGAAGAGAACGATGTAGGGACCGGGAACCAGTCTATGGTTTGAACCCAAATCTACCCCACAGAGCGCCCTCTTGCAGTCAAAATAAGGCCTATTAAAGTTCAGAATGTGCATAATTATGTTGATAAGTGCTGCGGACAGTTTCCAGCACATCGTATAATTTTAGAAAAGCCCATGCAAAGTCCTGCTTCTGTAGAGGTACTTTTAAAGCCCCATTTCAAATAAATCCGAAACAAAACAAATCTGGTTTATGTACTTTTTCAAAATGAGTTTGTTTATATCAACACTTTATGTGAATATACATGTATACATAATTAATATTGAATGGAACACGATGAGGATAACAGGAACGATTCAAAATACTTTAAGAGAATGGCTTTCCCCGTATAGTAGGCCTACTGGTACCCAATGGCTTTGTTCCCTCCCATGCACCAGGTACCACAGATCGGTGTAAAGTATAGAATACCGTCTGGTCTAGCATTGGGTTTCTTCCCTTTGTACAGCTGGTATAATGTGGGAAACCCCATGGCTTGCGTACTAGGGACTTAGTCTCCACAGTCTCCTGTGTTAATTTGTGGAATGAGCCAGTTGGTCATCTTTTTATAACAAATCCGGATTGTTGGCAGTACGAATGGAATCCAACTTTCTGAGGAAATGTGATTAACTTGATTGATATAATATAGTGACTAAATACTGGACACATCCAACCCGACCTCCTCCCCCAAAAAAATAATAAATAAAGAATGAAATAAATAATACAAATAATCAAAATAATATTAATAAATAAATAAACAAATAGAAATAAACACCCCGAAAAAATTATCAACTGTTCTCTACAAAATTTATCTACTGTTCAACAAAAAAAGAAACACAAAGAGGGAAAATAAACTAAGAAAATTACAAATGAAAATGCAAGCTAAAAAAACAGTTGTTTACAATTACAATGTATGTACAAACTTGTTGCCGATGATTCCGGTGAACGAGACGTAAGCCCCGTTTAGAAAATTTATTATTATTACAAAGTATATATATATATAGGAAAATTACCCCATTCTAATGAAACCCTCAACCGTATTACTTAACGAAACACACATTTATATAATTAATATAACCGTCATGTTCTGAGGGCCTATGTTTTATCTTTTTAAAACATGTTGAAATTTTTTCAATTTAGCGAGATTTTTATTCAGGGAAAACTACAGCTTAAACACACTAAACATGTCAAATCAAAAATGAAAAAACTTCAAGATATTGTATTTGTATAACAGTCCCAAATCCTTCTACACTGTATATCCAATTGCCAAAGTGAAGGATTCAGAAGGATTGGAGCCGGTAGGCCTAAATAACAAGTACTAATCACTGGGTCAGGCATTCCAATCCTATCGAAGTCCAAACAGTTTGGTGTGGAGTGACATAGGAGAAGAGGATATGGAAAGGTTGAGGCCAACATGCTAGCAAAAGAATACGTAGTCTAGTTGGTTAATGCTGAGAGGGTTAATTGGTAGGCCTATTTGTTTTATTCAAAATTTGGGAGATTGAAAACCACTGGGAAATATGACTTCTGGATGCCTAAATTGTCAAAAATAAATTTTAAGCAGTACTTAATTTTTATTTAGAAAACAGTTATTTTACCTCGTTTAAAAGCAGTTTTAAAAATATCCATGGTAGTTTTCACAAGGCGCTTAGATTCATCTTAAGATGAGTTGCCTATTACCACGTTAGTGATTTGTATTGTGACATCACACTTTGTAGCAATCAGGATTGTTTCACATCTTAACATCAATCTTAGCTCTTTGTGAGCTCGAACCAAGATGTATGTACATGTACATAACCATAGCTAAAAAATTACTTCCCATATTTTCTGATTTTAATTTATTTTTTAAATGTTGTGAAAAGTTTAAGCGAGTATTTATCGATTACAAAGCGTGGTTCAAAGTGTCTTTCCCAGTATGCCTAGATTTCTGAGCGCTATGGTTGTGTGAACCACGTCTTGAGCAAGCTTTGGTTAGGTATAGCCTGAAAAGGGGAAAAAACAAAGACATATTAATATCTAACTTTAAAAAGTTATATTATGATCAAATACATTATCACCTTCTTGTTTTCACTAAAGGTACTATGTTAAAACTAACAACCTTGAACGAAGTGCGCCCTCTAATGGTCTAGTGGCGTTGTACACTGCGCAGTGCGCGAATGAAACCACAACAAACGTCTTGATCCAAGACTACGCAAACGTATGAAAAATTAAAGTAAAAAAATTTACTCAGTCCCGCAAAAGCCTCATACTGACTGCAAAAAGGACTAGTAGGCTTCCAGACACTTATTTTGCAGGAGGAATCAAGAGCCTTAGTTAGCACTGTAGCCAATTAGCCCTTCCCATGAAATATGCTAATTACATTCACGCATGCGTACAGGCACTATTGGTGGGTAAACACCACCATACAAAAAGGCGCGATGTTCCCTCATTTTGCCCACCAGTACTGTTAGTGCGCACGCGTGACATGCAATGTACATATTTCATGGGAAGGGTCAAGTATATACATGTATAGCTTTATGGGTGGTTCGTGCGGGATTTTCTGCATATTCACCGTGTGCTAAATACACTTTGGCAAACCGACACAAAAATTTGTTTTGGGAATAGCTGTATCCTCGCATATTAAAACGTTGTCTTTTTTAGATGGAAATATTGTCCCTTATTTATTGTACCGAAAAGTGTGTTTGGTAAAGACCTTATGCATTGGCATAATCTAATCACCATCTTAGAGGTATATCGATGATAAAACAATGGAAACGCAGAGATCTGTACGCGCGGCGCACAGACCTCTAGGCGAGGGCGCCCTACTCAAATGACGTCATGTGCTTCTCAACTTAATTCTTAACGGTTCAATTCAAAGGACCTTTGACATTTCAACGTACCTGATGGTTGGTTTTGGTGTAGGTTGACTGTCTATGGTTTGTAGATGTGTGCGGGTGGTGGGCCGTAGTGTCCATCGTAGTATCGTGGGCGACCAGGTGGCTGTGTCAGAGGATAAGGAGGAAGGAGACCATTATTGATGGCGGCGATAATAAAATGCTATAATACAGTCAAATTTATTTATTTGTATTTGTGGGGTCTCTCCTGTTTAAATAACTTCAGTCTAACTTACGATTTACTCCTCCCCCCCCCCCCCCCCCCACTGTCTGCTTCCATTTAACAAAAGTTTCCTCTTGGTGGCAGCATTTTTGTCTTTTTATTAAAGTTTATGGGGTTTTTTTCCAGTGCCTATCTCTTTTAAATTTCTGGGCATCTGACATGCCTTGCCATTTCCTTTGCATACATACAATCTCCCTTTACAATCTCCCTCTGACCTCAAATCCCCCGCCCCCTCCTTCTCCTTCCCGACCGTACTGCCTCGTTCATCCCCATTTTTGTTACTAATTCATTTAGTTATTTATTGTTTTAAAAAAACAAATAAAAATAAAAATGTTTTAAAGTAGTATGGCCACATTTTCGCCGAAAGACAATTTTTTAAGAATGTTTTTCTCTGAACGAATTTTGACAGTAGATGCTGTTTCAAAACGAAAAAAACACACAAAAACTGTCGGACATGCAACAGACAATGCACAAAATACATATAAGATGCAAAATGGTTTGTACATTACTAATGGACGTGAGATAATGTCGGGATCCCGACAATAATTCATTTTTATTTTTTAACCAACTACAACTTTTCCTTGGTAGATTGTTTTGTACAATACCTTAAATGAAAGCTTATAGCTTCCTCGAATCTTTGACAAAGTTTCTGAAAATTGTAAACTAAATTTTGGGGTCAAATTGTCAAACAATCGGACCTAGCATCTTTTACTATCTTTTTCACTTTTGTATCTCGTATTTTTATTCTGCTTCTGGCAGCAAATAGTTTTTTGATAAACCATTTATTATTATTTTATAATAATAATAATAATAATAATGATACAAGTACATGTAAATACAATTAACTGTAAGAGTGAAGCTCCTCTGGGCTATACTGTGGCGTATTTCACTCACAGGTTTATAGAACCAGATTGGAAAAGTACCTTGTTCCATCTTTTGCCCTTTTTTGGGGGGTCCTTCTGAATTAACACCAAACTGAATCGAGCACTCCAGAACTAAATTGAAAACTCGAGAATGCCGAGAACTGTAGAACTAAATCGAGAACTCGAGAACTATACCGAGAACTTTAGAACTAAATCAAGAACACGAGAACTATACTGAGAACTCGACTACTTAATCGAGAACTCTAGAACTATACTAAGAACTCGAGAACTAAAAACCGAGAGCACAGGAGATTGCAACATGGCGAAAAATTCCATCGCATAAAAAAGAATAGGTTTCTATGATTAAAGTTACACAATTTTTTCAAACTGTTTATATCTGCTTGGGAACCCTGAACGAGCTATTATTTGGAATATTTAATTTGCAATTTGCAAAAATGTTCCAGAAAATTTTGCTAGCACTTTGTGAATTGTCGGGAATGAGTAGAAACCGCCACTTTCGAATGAAATCGTTATGATAGTTCAGACTTACTCCATAGTCTGGCCCCATGCCGCCACCGAACAGGGCAAAGCTGCAGCAATCCATGAACATGGCCATCATGCTAAGCAGGAAGATCACGACGGCCATCAAGATGACAGTGGCGTACACGGAGATGGCATTCTCTGTGTTCAACGCAGTGGTTCTTATCACGCCCTGGGAGACGGTGCCCCAAGCGCCCCATGTGTATAGCCCGATCAGGATCGCCGACAGCACAACTCCGGTCATATTGAGCAGCAGAGAACCAAAGTTGATCTAAAGGAAGTTCAAGAAAAATCATCACCGTCATTGAAAACTGACCCCAAAAATCTAAAAAGTTGTGCCCTTACGATGTGAGCATCACACACAGCATTTTGACGCCATTATGTTCCCCTCCTCCAACCTGACCATCCCAATTCAACTGATGCTTTTTTTTGATTATGTTGGACTGAGAACTTTACTATAAACTGATCCTGCAGAGAACAGAGCGAATGAAAGAATAAGGACACCATACAAACCGCATGAACTCTAACCACCTAACTCATAAAAATAAAGCCACTGATAAACCACCCGTCTAATTAATTGGTTGATTTTAATTCAATTCATTTCTTGTCCATTTAAATAATATAAAAATGGAAAATTTATATGTCTTAAAGCTATATGAAAGCTGTAAAACATAAAAACATTATATAATTAGAAATTAACAATTTTACAAAAACAAAAATATATTAAGAAAAACCACAAAAAAGAGTATTGAACACTCGCATTCCATTTTGATACGATTTTGCTGGACTTGCTCCTTGTATACTGGTAACAATTGGAGTTTTCTGGGGACGCTAGGTGGCAGCAGACATATCAGTATGTCTGCTGCCACCTAGCGATTCAAAGCCTAAGATAAGTGCTTATTCGCATTGTTCCCTAAATGGACTAGACTCTTTGGTCAATAGACCTTTATCATGGTGCGGCCATCTTCCCATTCAAATCAATGTAACCAAACCGAGGCTGGAAGGGCAAATAGTCTGGTTCCTTTTTGTACAATGAATATTAGCATAATTATATTACTGTTATTGGATACAGGGAATATGACCAAGATGGTTGCAGCATGATAAAGGTCTATACAATCTCTGTTTGGAAACATGAGGGAATACCAAGATAGTGTCTTACCTGCGTCGCTACACATAGACGCATTTCAAGACGTTGAATACTTACGTTTACTAAGTCACGGGACTTCTTCTTGCTTCTGGTTGCAACAATGATCAAGTTCCCTAGGCCGACCATGATAATCTAAAAAAAAAAATAAACAAATAAATAGACACATACAAAAGAGGGGGTCGAACTATAAATTCCCTCATGCCTGCAGTTTGTTTGTTTGTTTTTTAGTTTGTTTTTGTTTTTTAATATACCTTATAAACTACCGGTTTTATACATCCGTGATTTCGGCTAAATCTTCAAGTAGTTTGTCGTCCATACCAAATGTATCCAGTGATGTAATTAGTAATTTTGCTAACCAGAATAAGGTTACCAGACAAAGCACCATGTCACATGTACTAGCTATGACTGGTATCCTGCTTATTTTGGCTGAGCAGAACGTTGTTAAGCAATATTTTCTGCCTAAGCAGCTCTATAAAATTGGTCCCAGATTGAACACTCTTTAGTCAGAACACAACAAATTATGTATGCACGTGAAGGTTTCTGCTCCTTAATTTGACTGTCGGCAAAAATGTGTAGAAATTAAATGTTTTCAAGATGGTTTGTGCACTGTCTTTAGTCTCCTCTCAATAATGTGTCGTGGTGTTTGTGCTTTATCTGTCCTTCATCACTCAAATAAAAATTAAGAACAATTTTGGGTCGTTCGTGCGAATTTGACGACCACTTTGGGGAAACTAGACTTACCCCGATGCCAGCCCACATGGGTGTCCCTATCGCTCCATTGTTAGTTGTGATCAGCCCGTACGAGTCTTTCCCGAACAAGACTAGAAGTGTTCCGAAGACCACATCGAGACCCCCAATAAACAAAATGAAGCCGTGGCGACCTGACAACATCCTGAAAAAAAAAACAATAATCATAACTAAATAAAAAGGTACTGTGTACAAAATTATCAGGCATGTTTAAATTGTTCCTCAGCAACATATCGTCGTGTGCCCGGAAGAAAGACGAAAGTGTGACCGGCAAAAGGTCGTAAGCAATTACTGTCCAAATTTGTAGTTCAAGAAAACTGAGAATGAAAGTTTGGTCGTTTTCTGCTATTTGTATTAGTCATTCAGGAAAATTAAATTCTGCAAAGAATTGGTATATTATGTATTGTGTATAGATATAATAACAAATATACAGCAGTTATGCCCTACTTTGAAAAAAAACCACTTTTATTGATTGTGATCTTCTGCTGGCAGGGGCAAACAAATCGTAATTTATGTGCCTGGGGAAAAAAAGGATCGTACAGCCATACGACCTTCTTCCAAGCACACCACGATACTCTCTTAATGAAAAAGAGTGAAAACATCACTCTCTTGCCCGAGTGGTGGTGTAATTTTCAATCTTTTTAGAGTGCACTTCATTCTAGTTTGCTCTTTTTGAGTGAAATTTGAGAGAAGTTCACTCTGAATCGAGTGAAAAAGAAAATATTTCCACTCTAAAAAGAGTTGTCCCCCATACCACTCTTTAAAAAGAGCCATATGGCGGACAAGTCTAGAGTGTAAACATTTTCTTTTTCACTCGATTCAGAGTGAAGTTTACTCAAATTTCACTCTAAAAGAGCAAACTAGAGATAATTGCACTCTAAAATTACACCACCACTCGGGCAAGAGAGTGATACTTTCACTCTTTTACATTAAGAGAGTATTGCTGCTCATAGGAGTGTTAATGGCGTTAACGAATCCTATTGGAGACTTCGTAACGCTAATTATTATTATTATATTTTTTTTAAGATTAAAAGAACTCCCATCATCCACTAGTTTACAATTAACGCAATACCACTGACCTGGTCATGGGTTTGTGAATGCAAAGAAAACCCTTTTGTGAGGTATTATTTTTTGAACGTTCATTGCTGCGGGCATAAATTTGTCAATAGATCCTTGCATTATGACATCACAAGCTCAAACAGCGCCCTCACTAAGGTTAAATTGAAAGCCTATCATTGGCTGAGAGTTGTGTGTGGCGCGGACAGAAGTCATGGCACCTTGTTTGACTTCAGTGATGGCGGCATACACTCTAAAAGCTCCCGGGTCAGAACTGACCCGGATTCCTGGTCCCTTGGGGCCTGACCCATTTGTGGGTCAGTATGACCCGGATTATGTGCCAAACTTACCCCCCAAACTATTCATGTCAAACTGACACAGAATCTGAGTCAAAATCCCAATTTTTAACACTTTTCTGGATCAGCCTGAGCCAGATAAAGGTCAGGCCACGTGGGACCGGGAATTTGGGTCAATTCTGACCCTGGAGTTTTTAGATTGTACAGAAAGTTTTTTTTTGCTGCAATAAGCAACGGTGGTGGGGGTCTTCAAATACTAATTTTCGATTTTGATACTCTTGCAGACGGATGTGTTTCACTGGAAGATAGGTACTGACATAAATTGATAATCAGTGAGCTTTTAGATTAAAACTAAATAACTGTTTTCAGTAATCACAAACTCTGTACTTTATCTTGACAGTATCTTTCCTCACTCGAACAAAAGCCATACTCATTATGGTTACTCAAAGAAAAGAAATGTTGAACCGGATAATGGCGGTGAGCCTATTCCAGGGAAAATATAATCTGTATAATAGAGCATTCCTCAGTAAAAAAAAATCTTTTTTTTAATAAAGGGCTGAAAGTGGGTGTGGTGGTTCGGATTAATGAGGTTTGTAGGGTGCTCTTACCGATTCGCCATCGTCTCTGCATGGTCAGTTTAAAGTATGCCTTCAGTTCTCAGTCTTAACATAATCAAATAAAGAATTGGATTTGGCTTTGAAGGGTTCGACTCAAGCTGTTTGGGCTGGTTAAGGTTTGATTCGATTTTGTGAAATAAACAAGATGGCGTCCTTGTGATCAAAAACCTACCAGTGCCATGCTCATAACTCAGGAAACAACTCTCATGGGGTTTAGTTTCCAAACAAAAGCCACAAATAGTTTCAATATAAGCAGCCATTGTTGTGGCCTTTTCCTTTTAACCGAGGAAACTATTTACAATCCTTTGTGATGCATGAACGCGTAAATCTTGACCTTCCACAGTAGAGCTAGAAAAAAAACTTAGCAATTGTGTGGGAACAGTCATGATGGCTTGTACAACTTAAAAAAAAAAAAAAAAATGGTTCTCGTCAACTTGTTTCCCAATTAATAAAAGGGCGTTTTTGGTAAAGGCACGCGAAATTAGGGCGTTCAAATTTGAGGGGCCCCGAGAACCCATCCTAGAGCTGTTTAAGCAGACAGTAGTGCTTAACCATTTCTACTAAGCAAACATATAACCATGATTTAATATAGGTCTACATGTAGCTGGTTATATACCAGTTTCTTTGTATTAAATTATAACTTAGAGTTAAACTGCCGTCCTTAATTTTACTGTCGGACTCTAGCACTATGTTTTGATATTCGTAAAAAGAACAACGTGGGGGAGGCAAGGAGAGGGAATGGCAAGGAAAGAAACACATTTTCATTTTTCACAGGCCTTCGGGTTTTGATTGTTGTATATTGAATGCATTGTTACTGACGTTGTGTTTATGGGCGTAGTCCACTATTACGATATCCTTCGACGGTGTGAACTTTATTCACCCTCATAAAAAGTATGAGGCATAATTTGTCCAATAGTGTAATATTCAGTGACGTCATCAGAGGGGCATGCCCCTACCCTGCTCATCAGAACCCTTGCCTTCTCTTCCCTCATTCCCCCCCCCAAAAAAAAAGAATGATTGGAGACACATTACATAGCCCGTCCCCCCCCCCCCCCCGCCATGTATGTCTTTGCCCCCGCTTGCCCCCCTCCCCCCAATTAAAAAGTTCTGCTTACGCCACTGGTACTTTTACAACTTCCATTCCAAATAATGAATGATCGCTTTGTTATCATTAGGGTTTACTTAGGTTCAGGAGTGGCTGAGATAACCTTGTTTACAATAGAATATTAATAATTATAAAATATAAAATACGAATTTACAATTCGTTTTACTAAACAGCACGTTACAGAAAAAGATTCTGTTAAAAATTACAAACTACAAAAAACATATACAATTGCATAAACTATACATGAATGCCAAATATATGTAGGCCTATTGTTGAAAGATCAACAGCAAATATAAACAGAATGCATTCACGAAATGAGGCAGAATGATTACAGTGTTAAATGATATAATATGTTTCTTGAAAACTATATAGAGGTATGGATCTGATAAACTTTTCTAAACGCTTCAATGTACCATCCCTTTATTATGTGTATCTTGAAATCTAGTGGATTGGAATTAAATTATTCTTCCAACACCAATGATGTACGTTACCATTACATTATGACATGTTTCTGGAAAACTAGAGGATTGGAATGAATGTACTCTTCAAAAAACCAATGTTGAACCATCCCTTTATGACATGTTTCTTGAAAACTAGAGGATTGGAATGAATGTATTTCCAAAAACCAATGATGTACCATCCCTTTATGATGTGTTTTTTTAACTAGATGATTGGAATAAATGTACTCTTCCCAAAACCAATGATGTACCATCCCTTTATGATATGTTTCTTGAAAACTAGAGGTTTGGAATGAATGACTATTTCAAAAACCAATGAATAGATGTACCATCCCTTAAATAACGTTTTTTGAAAACTAGAGGATTGGAATGAATGTACTCTTCAAAAAAAAAACATCTATGTACCGTCCCTTATGATATGTTTCTTTAAAACTAGAGGATTGCAATTGCAATGAATGTACTTTTCCAAAAACCAATGATGTACCATCCCTTTATGATAAATGTTTCTTGAAAACGAATGGATTGCAATGAATGTATTCGTATGGCGTGCGTTTTGACAAGGGTGAACAACAATGAATAATATCATTTCCCTCATATATATAATGTTCATAAATATTATTTCAGTTGTGATTGAAATGTTATACTATCATTATAAAAGTAATTTTTCAACCTAAAGTCATGGAAACAAATATTCTGATATCTGTAGTTGTTTTAACGTTGATAACCATTGCTCCTATGATCATTAAACCATACATAGTTTTGGATGCCGCCATTCCCAATTGTCCAATATGGTCAAAAGAAACTACCTTTGTTATACACTACATTTCCAAAAGGGTGATAAAAAATTGGAAGACGGCTTACTACTAAGCCTTCTTGCAACTTTCCATCAAATCTTGGAAAGGTTCCCTTATCCCAGAGCCGTTATGGTTTGCATCCTGTGTGTACGATGTATAGGCCTACTCAAGTTGAGGGGTTGGCAAACATGACGCACAATGTTTGCTCATGGGAGTTTAAAATACTTGCAAACACCATGTTAGGAAAATATCTAACCAAAGATAAAAGACACACAGATCTAAAGTTGTAATAGGCACACGGGGCAAGGGGGTGAGCACTAGAAAACATTAGTATGCAAAATGATGCAGTCCAGACAAAATGTAAACCATGGTTGGACTTAAAGATGGTCCTGAAGAGTTGTTAAATCCTCTTGTTGTAATAAATGATCTTGTACACAGCATTTAAGAAACCGTGGTTTGGGTTACAAAAGAACATCCTCTGGTTGTAAAAAATGGTTTTGTACACAGTATTTAAGAAACAGTGGTTTGGGTTACGAAAGAACATCTGTACAAGCATACCTGATGCGATTTCAGCTGTCCACCTGACAAAAAGGAAAAGTTGAATCCAGAAGTTACGATGCCACACTTTTGACGCTGTACACCTCCTGCATGCAAATCCTGTAATGGATCAAAAAAATCGACCCAACCACTGGTGATGGCACAAAGGCGCGTCCGCAAGGCTCTGGTGGTTAACTTCTGTGGGAATTGTGCGGGTTCACCGTCCCATGAAAAATATTCAAAGCAGTCCCATTGACGAAATTGAAAGTACTTCTGTTGACTGGGTTCACACATACGTTCATGTACTTACAGTAACTTGAAAAAGGTTTAGGTTATGCGGGACTCGTTTGAAGGGCGTTGGAAAATCTCGATTCACCGAACCAAGAGAGGCTGCTTTTTTTTTAGGGTGTGTGGGTTTTTATTTTCCTTTGCATTTTTCTGCACGGTCGAAGTGCATTGAAAATAAGTTTTAAGGGCATGGGTATCCGATTCTAACAATGACGTCATGATCAAAACGACCGGAGTTGTATGAAAACACATTGGTTGGCATAATTCTTGTTGTGCCATACAAAAGTAACAGCATAGCAGTAGTATTGTTAAAAAGTAAAAGGGAAACTACTCATTCAAATATTCTTCACATATTTAGAACAACATATTTTTGACCTATTATGCCGATTGCTTCGTCCGTCCATCTCTGTACATAACAGAGCAACTTATCAGATGACAGATACCACTAACTATACTACGGAAGCTGTCAACGACCATCAACGTGTCAATGTTTCCGAGCTATAACAAAGACGTTAATCGTGAATAACTATATTCCTAGCTCTCAAATAAGACAAACCATGGAGGTAGGCCTACTCCATGGATAAACTAAGACGCGTCTCTGATTTTTCTGGATTGGGTTTCCACGCTCAACGACTAATATCATGAAAACCAGAAACAGCAGATCGGAAAGATCTTTTCTCTGGGTTTGAGGGGGAAAAAAACAGCCACAGCCTGCTATAATCGTGACGACACAGACCTTTGAACTACAAATCACAATATCAATTGCTTTTGTGGTCTATAACAATGTAATAGGTGTGGACTGTATACAGTGTTTGGTGTTCCTCTATTTTTTTAGACTCGTGAAGCTATGATTGAGTTGAGTCATAATTTTGATAATGATTAACAAGTTTTGAAAAAATGAACGTCTGTCTAAGGGCGGGGTTGCCCTGCGCTACCTTAGACAGATGACCTTAGACGCCCATGAAAATGCACCTTCTGTGACAAACGATAAGAAAAAAACGCCTTAATTTTGAGCCCGTGACGCCCACAGCAAGTATTCAAAACTGTATGTTTTAGCAATTAAAAAGGATAGCAAAAACAATAAACAATGGTACGGTACTAGTTTACAAGGAAGGCATGAAAGGACAACAAACACCAACAATATTATGTTAAACACACAAAACCAAATTCACGAAATAAATAATAAATATAAAACATACTAAATAAATAAATTGTGTAAGTAGCCTATTATCCATTTAGAATTGATGAATTTGTAGACATAATCGTTACCGTTAATTTGTGTATTTTAAAGTGCTCGTTCATTATATGATCATTAATTTTATTTTATTAAGTACACCCGTCTGAAAGTTTAACTAAATCATAACTGTATAGTTACCACTGTGACAGTATACGCTGTACCCACAGAGTTTTCCGACTGATTTGTTAGGTGTTTGGCGCAATATGAAGGTGCCACAAACTTGATGACGTCATAGTCACGTCATCAGTTTACCAATTATGTTTACTTTAAATTTAACATTTGATTTAACAATCATAACTCCTGAACTACACATTGGTTGAAAGGAAAAACGATTTAAAAACCAAAATTTCCTGTTGAACTATATCATGACATCATCATTTGATGAGCATATCATATGAAGGCGTCAATTCAAGAACAAGTTGTTTTTGTAATGTAACAAAAACTGAATGTTTAGTTTTCTTCTACATCGTCTTCTTCCCCTCAACTCTTCTCTACACCATAACTCAAGATTGAAACTGAATTGAGCCTTGAAACTCATCAGACAAATGAACCTTATTAAAGACAGCACATTAAATGACGTCATGATGACGTACACGGGTCATTCTGTAAATAATGGGCCTGTGGATTTGGTGTCCCTTTTACCCAGTGGCGTAACAAAGGGGGCAAAGGGGGGGGGGCACGTGCCCCCAACTGATGTCCGTGCCCAGCGCCCCCCCCCCCCAACTCCCCATTTGAAATCTGAAATTAAAAATTACCAGAATAAAATGTTATATTTTATGAGATTTTATGTAGTAATTTAAATGTTTTTAAAACTGTTCTTATTATTTACAGGCAGAATGTATTTTGTTTTACCTCAACACGTCAGAAGAGCACTAAAAAGGGGCTTGTGTAGGAAAATTGCAAACGGAAACTAAATTGTCCGAAAGTGCCCCCCTAGGGCCCCCTAGGGGAAATGTGGCCCCCCTTGTTTGCCCCTAAAATGTTACCCTAGTTACGGCGCTGCTTTTACCACGTGACATTTTTGTTTATTTAGATTTAAACATGAATATATGTATTCAAACTATAGTTTATTTAGTTTTTATCACCCAATTGGGAGCCCTTCATATACTCACTGAGAGAATAAGGTTCCAATCAAGGTATACACATATGCCAGTGAGGATATTTAGTTTGTATCACCCAATTGGGGTCCTAAATATGTTCATTGAGAGAATAAGGTTTCAACCAACTTTGACAGATAGTCAGATACATATCCCAATGGGGTAGTTTACTGTTTTTAGTATCACCCTAAATGGAAGCCCTTTATTTGGCAAAATTGACACACACAAACAAGACAGCTTTTGATTATTTTTACTAGAAAGAGTTCAGCCTTTATTACATTACATGCAAAACAAAACAAGATAAATCCAAATGAAATTTTGAAATGAGCAATAATTAAAAATGCTCTGATAAAAGTAGACACACATAACAAATCTAAGAATTAAAACGGCCTGAATATTATAACCACTACAACCACACCAAAACAAACAAAATATAATTTACATTCTGTACAATAATTATGAGTAGTAAAAGGAAAACATAAACAAGCTTTTTAGCCGTCTTTGTAAACACAGTAATTTGTTAACTTTATTCCAACGGAATGAAACTTGTAGAAAAATTAATATAGTTCCCGATTGGAAATATTAGTATCCTCGATGGGAGAACAAAGTCCCTATCAGGGTAGACGTATATCCCAATGGGGTAGTTTATTTATTTTGTATCACCCAATCGGGAGTACTTGATAAATTCACTGACAGATAAGGTTCAATTACAACGTGGCGCTCCATGATTAAAGAAAGAAGTACAACCCAGTGGGGATAGTTTATTTTCACCCAATTGGGAGCCCTCGATTAAACTATATAATGAGAGGAGAAAGTTTTAAACAAGGTAGACATTTATCCCAATGGGGTAGTTTTGTTTTATTTTATTCTCTTCCTGTTGCGAGCCATTGGTATACATGTACTCATTGGAAGAGTAAGAATCCAATCAAGGTTGTTTCTTATTGTCACCCAATTGGGAAGAGGGTCCCAATCAAGGAATAAGTGCACCTCAAATGGGATAGTCTGGTTATGTTGTTAGGAATATATCTGGATCAATCGTAATTGGGTGAAAACTTCCCCATCTCATTACGATAAAGAACAACCCAAATAGTGTAGTTTAGGAAGTAATGTCATGAAAAACAACTGTTTCCTATAAAACTTTGAACATTTTGGTGTAAAACTTTCACAAAAATTTGAAATATATTTTCTGATTAATGCAGTAGGTTTGAAGAACATCATGACTTTAGTTTTTGCTCTTTGCCAGTGGGTTCGAATCCCATCCGATGTGTCTGTGGATTTGATTCCACAGGACTTTTAAAGCACTGAGTAGGCAGTGGATTATAATTACATTATAAATAATGTTTATTTATATAATCGTAACTGCACAATCCACATGTATATAAATTAATAATCAAAATCATGACCAGTGCAAAATGTCAAGGCTCTGTTTACGCCACAGTTCTGCGCTTAAGGTCACCATTCTTCTATACAGGGTTAGCACCGGGTCCCAATTCTATAGAGTTGCTTCACTACCGATTTTGTGCTTACTGCGTAATTCCATTTCATAGTGCTGCTAACCCTAAACTACCAGTGCTTACTGTAGGCAAATGAATGACCTAACAATACAAATCCATGGTGAACGCGCAAGTTGGCCGCCTAATTTTCTTGCTAACCTGTAAAATACGCTTACGTGGAAGCAAATTTTTCTGCTTTAGTTAGCACAAAAATTTGCTTATCGCTAAGCAGTGCTATGAAATCGGGCACTGAGCCCAATTTCATAAAGTCTGCAAGCACAAAATGTTGCTAAGCACAGAAAAATCTTGTTCAGCAGAAACAGGTCACCAGCCAACATTCCATAAAGTTCACATTGCTGCCACTGGTGCCCCACTCATTTTTTTGCTTAGCAAAAATATTTCAAGGCTAGTTCCTACCATGACCATCTTTGTAACATAATGTAAGTTATGCACACTCTGTAAGCGTGTATCTTTCAGCTACGGTAAAGTGTTGATTTTTCACCTAGGTAAAGCAGAACCAGGAAATTATGCAAGACTTTTGAACAGTCCTTTTTCACAGTCCATTTTCCACTTCTCACCAGTAGTATGCACGCTCAGAACTACACACCCAGTACTGAGCATGTACACGCATGCTCAGAACTGTCAAAAAGGACCGTTGTGTCTGCTGCCACCAGCGTCTCAAAAGTCTCCCATTGTGCATTTGAATGTACCTTACTTGAACTTTCCTTTGCAAAACCAATACATACAAATGCTAGAATAAATAGTTTAGAGTTGCTTCAATTACAACTAAAGCTACAGTACATAGTCAGAATAACAAAATAAGAAAACACTGACTTCTAAAAAAGTGGATGACAGAAGGGAAATGATTATATAGTTAACATACAAGCAAAGTATAATCGGTAAAAAACAAAGAGCCCATTAAAGGCAGAGCACCAAGACTGATAGCCTTCATTCAAGGCGTTTTATCTGAAACCCTCAGGCATATTTTGTGCTAATATCACCACCTTGCTATGAAGAGTTGCCATAAAGGAAATACTAACGGAGACAATTTTCATTTTGTGTCATTGATGAGCTTTTTCCTTGAGCTCTATGTATCAATTTAGACATGTGAATGGAGACATCGCACATTTGTGTGAGCGCTGCATTCTTGTCAGTTTGCAAAAAGCACTGATTCTCATTTTTGCATCCTTGTGGAGACTTCTATTGTTCTTTCCTTTGTCCCTGTACTTAATATTTTCTCATAGACTTTGTACACAAATTTCCTTGTGGAGCATCCCTCTCTTTAGAATTCCCCTGTGGAGACCAATTGTTCTTGCGCTTCCCTTTTGTTATAGGATTCCACAAGGGAGCGAATTCGAACACAAAAATTTAGCTTCAACCCTCAATTACAATTTTTAAAACTCCGCTCAGTTCATTTGCCACAGGAAACACTGTCAGTCACAACACAAAAGCAGCTAACAACAACTGTATTTTATACATTTTGAGCAGAAAAATAGTTTAAAATCCTATAAAAATTCAAATAACTGGCACTTTGATACACAGGAATTATTACTATTTTAAAAAATCTTGCAAACCCCAAAGTAGAAGATATAAACAAACATTTGCATTTTCTTCAAACTACAAGTATAAAATTATTAGGGCATTCTCAGTTTTTCAGAATTTGTAAGATATTTTTTTACCAGAAACAGACAAGCTGCTTTTAAAAATCTTATAGTTTAAATGCAGAAAAATACAATTCATACAACAATTTGATCATTATCGGAGATTATGACTTAAACTTATTTGAATATTACTGCTAAATATTGATAAATAAACACCCTTTGACCTCCAACCAATCAAAATTAAATCTAATGGCACGTTTTTTTTTATTCTGTTTGACTGAGAATTGCCCGTGACTGGTCATGCTTAGCAAGAGTCCAACAGTTCGGACGTTAATTTAAAATATGGTGTTGGGTTGTGTACTGTACTACATAAGTGATCATGCTTAGCATGGGCCTGGCATACCAACATAATAAACGTCCAACAGTTTTAATGTTGAGTTACTGTATTGTGTTTGACCGAGTACTGCACTGCCAAGCTGAACATGCTCAGCAAAAGGCCAGGCATACAGCTTGGGTGTCGAGTTACCATATGGTGTTGGACAGAGTACTGCACTGCGAAAGTGATCCTACTTTAGAGGTCAGGCATACCAACAAAAATCAGAATTCAACAGTATGGTTGTTGAGTTACAGTGTACCATGTGGTGTCGGACTTTGCTGCAGTAAGAGTATAGAACTAAAAACCACACCATGGAGTTACAGGTTAAAGAGCATGGATGACATTGTGTGCAACGATCTAACCTGGACCAAGCTGACTACAAGCAAGCATCAAGATGTCCTTTTTCTCCTTGGGGAACCGTAGCTCTCTCCCAGCAAGTCTCGCCGTCTCGATCTCATCGTCAGCTCGGTGGAGCTCCTCCGCGATGATCCCGCACATCTCCTGCTCCCTGGAGATCCAGTCCAGGGCCATCTGGCTTCTCATGTCATCGTCCAGGTTACGGTGCGAGTAGTGGGCGAGGACCTCCTGACGGGAGCAGTCTCGTTCCCGCATGGCCTTCAGGCTGCCGTTCCAGTGCAGGAGCTGGAAGACGGTCATCAGCTCTTGGAATTCCAGCATGGACTTGGCGCGGTTGGCTTCCAGCATGAAGCGGAATGCTCCTAGGCTTGTGTTCGGGTCGTTCTCATCTTCTGGTGAACCCTGTGGAAAACAAACAGCCACTGTGAACATTTCTTATTGAGACTTAACAGAAAGAACCCATTTTTACAAGTACGAGTATGAGTTTTAGTTAAAAATTCCTCCTGTCTGAGTACAAGAACTACCTTACTCATAGCAGAAAAAAAATTGGCTACCTGATGATACAAATGTTCATAATGCAGTCGCACTGAACCATACCTTGAATGATTTCTTAGCATCAGCAACAGCCTTGTTGATAAACTCATCGGTGATTTTTCTTGACGGGTGCTCGTTAAAGACGGAGTTCATGAGAGCTATCTTAGCTGCACTGCGCCGTGCCTCTGCCTTGGTGGGACAATTCTACAAAAGGGGAGCATTAAATTTACTTCAATGAAAACAAATTGTAAATTTCTATTACCCGATTCAGGTGAAAAAAGTTTGTGTTGGTCTAAAAAAAACGACATGAATTAAAACAAAAAACTACTTTCATATTTGCAATTTAAACAGTGAAATTGCTACATTAGGTCTTTACAATCTATGTGTTGGTGTTGAAGTTTTGACCAGTTGTGGTATAAAGAGTTAAAGAGGGATCTAAGGTCAAATTTAGTTTTGTCATGAACTAATTTTTCAATTGATAGAGTCCTTATGAAAGTGGAAACTAATTAACAAGTCTCTAACCACACGTCAAAAACGGTGTAAAGTGGCATTTGATATGTACTGGCCCTAGGCCTATACTTTAAAAAACTGGCCTGTGGTCAAGCGGATATTTTGAGTGCTGTATTTTTACCAGGCCCACTTTTTCAATGTTATTTAAAAAAATAAGATCTTTGGATCTGTTTCCATCTTGGTCTCAAATCTTTGGGTTTTGATCATGGCGTCCAGGTATCATCCTCTGACATGTGTAGGTCTTGCTCTCAGACATCAGGGCCCCAAAAAAGAAAAAAAACAAACAAAGAAAATAAGAAAAGAAGACAAAAAGTACATGTAGCAGGGATGGGATTTGACAATGTGAAAAAAAGCCTGAAAAATGGCTTGCAGGTCTGGGTTCCCTCTAATTAATAGACCAGGGGTGGATTTCATAAAGCACTAGGACTAGTCTTATCTCGAGTTAGAACGAGTTACTAGTCCTAACTTATAGGACTAGTCATAAGTTTGGACTAGTCCTAAGTTAGGACTAGTTTTGTGAAATCTACCCCAGGAACCTCTCAGGAGGTTTCAATTCAGGAGGTTTACAGACTCTGTTCATTGCCAGAAATACAAAGCTACAGGTTTGGATGCAATTTGGACTATTTCTTTCTCCCTCTGGTGATTGCTTTACTTCTTTCAAGAAATTTGAAAGGCTCAATGAGGTTTTTGAGAAAATCCTAAAGTCAGGAAAAAAATCAGGAGAAAACACACGCCTGATGTAGACTACTCCCTCCTCTTACCTGGAAACTAGCAAAGCAACTTCCTCCCGGTAGGGTGACGAAGCAAACGTATGGAGGACTGGATGCTGGAATGGACTCGTATACCACAAGAGGGCCTCCTTTTAGTTCTGTACCGCGAGACGCTTTCATCTGCCAGAACTCTTGCAAAGCTTCCACAACATTGACTATTGAACAAGAAGGGAGGTGTGACAGGGTTATACAGTGTTCTCTTTGCGATAAGTGAACTGGGTTCTTTTACGTGCAGAACACAACACATGGGACCTACATGTACAGCTTTGCATCCCATCCGAAGGTTTATAAGTTACATTTATAATGAGCCCTTATGGTCTAAAACCTTCCTGAATCCTATTCTGGAAGTGGTCCAACTTAATGATACCCAGCTTATATAGCACTTTATCACACTCGATTGGCGTCTCGGTATTTATTCCTGCAAGGTATGCAGAGTTACGTTTTGAAGTATGAGACCTGTTCCTTTACATAGCACTATGTAAATAGTTTTACAAGGTGCTGTTGCGCAATCTGCAGCCGATCAAACCAGGAACACTGGGGCGAACCCCTTCTCTTTGAGATAAGTGCACTGGCTTCTTTTTACACAACACGTGGGACCTACAGGTTTACGCCCTATCAGAAATGAAGCAGCAATAATGGTTAAGTGTCTCGCTTAAGGACACAAGTGTCAAGAGCGGGACTTGAACCTACACTCTGCTGATCAGAAACACCAGAGCTTGAGTCCAGTGTTCTTATCCGCTCGGCCAAGACACGCCAACTTAGGATATGGTTCTGCAGGCCCAAATAAAAATTGCCTATCATTGGAACATGCATACCAAACATATCCAAGCTAAAACATTTGGATGTTGAGTTACCATTGAGAGAATGGGAGGGTCTTTAGCCAAAGAGTTAGACACTATTAGGGGTTGGGATTGATAATCAGTGATTATTGGCAAACAATCAGTGATTATTGGGAAATAATCAGTGATTATTGGCAAATATTCAGTGATTATTGGCAAATAATCAGTGATTATTGGTAAATAATCAGTGATTATTGGTAAATAATCAGTGATTATTGGCAAATATTCAGTGATTATTGGCAAATAATCAGTGATTATTAGCAAATAATCGGTGATTGTTGGCAAATAATCAGTGGTTATTGGCAAATAATCAGTGATTATTTCTGAATAAACTTTTGTATTGTATAAGTAGGGCTGTGGGTTTTATTTGATTCCCCACTGAAAATGTGAACTCTTCCCTTCCCCCTTCCCCCCGCCCCATCAACAAGTAAACAAAGCATCCCACAGAAAACAATTCACCAATTTCTATGGGCTCAAACATTCTACAATCGAAGGAGTGAGCACCCTCTTAATCCAAGTCTCCTGATGTCACCACTACAATCAATTTTGGTTGTGCCATTTTGGGAGTCTTTTTCTCTGTGCGTTCCTGTGCAGTGAGCATCTCAGGCAACGCACGCTTCTAAACGATCACCACATCTTTACAAGCGATTTGACTCCGAGAATAGCAGACCAAGGACAGACAGTAGCCGCATGTGACATCAGTGCACGAGGTCTACACACAAGTCCAATAGACCGATCCATTAAGCCCCGCCCCTAAACTTATTGACCAATCACAGCATTGGCTAAATCACCACTCTACACGTTGGCAGCACAATGTGCCGCTCTTCAATGCCACACTGCACGACATGAATGCGCGTGCTATAAGTACCCGCATGCATGTTTACATTTTCCAATAGGATTTTTATCATGTCAGACTTTTGTCGGACTTTCGGTGGCATACCCAAGGCTGTGGTTGGTCAACATGTATGGGGGCGGGGCTTAATGGATTGTTCTATTCCTGGATAACGCCTTGTTTTTCCAGGTGTTCTTACCTCTGCCATAGCCATGTGTGTGCTTTGCGAAGCTGTTGACCACAGCATCCACTGCTTCTTTCAGCACAGTCTTAGCCTTCTGGTCACTCATGGGTGCCCCGGGGTGTCTCTGACCAGCACCTCGACCTCTGGGTGTTAACCCCGCCATCGCTGGGTTATGGCGCTGGGCGGCTGATGCCTGGCTACTTGTTGGGGCGTGATAGGACCTGTTTGCCATCATGGCCCAAAACGCTATGCAAGAATCTAGTGAGACATGGTGGAGAGAAAACAAAACGGGAATTCAGACATGAGTAAAAAATTCAAAGGAATAGGCCTGACAATGCTAGATAGGCCTACAGATAGGTAGCCCATACTCTGGACTCCCTCCAACTGCCACGACCTTAATGGGGACCAGACTGGTTCATCCAGTGGGTGTTTTGTGAAATCATTTAAATCTCTCATTTTGGCCTGGCGGGCGTCTCGTGCAAAGAGATGTAAAGGATTTCACAAACAGCCGCTGGGTGAACCATTCTGATCCAAGGTCCCACATAGGTCATGGCACTCGACTGCATCATCGTTGCGCTGCCTCAATCTACTGTCAAGGCTCCATCCACTCCGGTTTTTCAATCATTAATCTCCCCGGTAAATTCCTTTTAACTGCACACCACTCTCATCAAGCCTCAAGTTATGTTCCAAAGAGGAATCTGAGGAGGTTATGAACTACAAGGTACAAGGGTTAAGGGAACCCGACTAAGTGCGGTTATCGAACCCAAATTTGGAACTGGTGCTTGATCCCTTGACATAACAATGTTAAAAAGCTACTTGTGAACCCCAATTATGAGAACGTGTGTACAGCACGCATATGCCAATCAAAGAGCAAAGTTGAAATTAAGTCGAGTTGTATACAAAAAGTCACTTTAAAAAAGCATTTGATTTCAACAAAATTTTATCATTCTTTTCGACCAATTCCAGCAGTCCAGTGATCTAGGCCTAGGCCTACAGCTTAAGTTACATTTATATAACAAGTACGAAGTAGAGTACTAGAATTCCATCGGTAAGTTTTATAATCAGGAAGGGCCAGGGGCCAGCAGAAAAAGACACCATGATGGACTCTACTGCTAGGGCCAAGTACACGAAGTGGATTGACACTATTTATGGGGCTAGGGCCAAACATTACAATATAGAGCCTAGAGGGTATGGCATGCACAGCCGTTTTCCTACAGTAAACTTACGGCCTCAGTGAGGGCGCTGCTTGTACATATGGGATTCATGACGACAGATGCATAAGGTCTAAATAATATTATTAATAAGCCAAAAAGTCTGTTGAGGAGGCCAAGAGTACTGCTAGTGCTATGCACTGGCACTCTTCATGCTCTTCGAGTTCGACTTCAGACTTCAGTACTAAATGGGGCTAACTGCGTACTAAACAATTGTCGACATTCAATCAATGTTAATTCCTTGAGTCTAAAACTAATAAAAGAAATAATGTATTCTAATTAAAAAAGAGTGTAAAATTTAAAATTACAAAAATATTTCTATCGCATCGGAAATTTAGAAAAACAATGCACAACATTTGACGTTTTGTTTGGCACGCTAACTTAAAACAGAGATTCCATACGTACCTGTTTAAAGGTAGAATACTCTAACTCGTGTCATCAAAACCTCTCTCTATCGGTTGAGCATGTTATTCTCAAGAAATTATTATATCTTTTGGGGTATTTAAAAGACTTTTTCAACTTGCAACAGTGGTGCAGACACCAACACAAACAAACATATTGTTGTTTTTGATCATTGAATAAGCTATACGAGACAATTTCAGAGTACCAGTGGTAAATAACAAACTGTGGTACATCTTGGTCGGTAACCAATTGCAGTGAGGAGTCTGGAATCAGACTCGAATATGAATAATCGTATTAGATGTATAATGCGGAACCAAACTGTTTTGTCCCAGCTTGGGTAACTGTTGCAACCATAGTTGGGCATATCTTTTAAACCAGTGAACTCAATTGGGCGTGCCCCCATATACAGTAAGGCCGTGTCCGAATTATTAGCTTCGGCAGTGGCTATGGCTGGATTACAGACACGGCCTATTCTTCAACGTTGTCGTTGCGCCCAACGGCCCTAGCCGTAGCCAAAGTAGCTTGATTCGGCCGCTTCAAACTATACTTGGGCATCAAATTGGGTAAAACCGTGGTAAAACTGGACGGACTTCGAAGTTTGACTGAAGTTAGACATGCTTGAGTGACGTTATCTCATGTAGTTCATGTATTTTTGACTTATCAAAATGGCTGCGACCACAAGCAAATCGGTTCTTTTCGTTTGTCTAGGTAGGAAAACTTGATTGACCGTTGTAAGTGAAGTGAAATCCACTTCATGCATATGGATGTGTGTGTTGTTGACGTCGTGTTTAGTAGGAATTTTTAACAATTCTGGTTAATAATTTTTTTTAAAAAGCAGCCGAAAAATTGAAAATTTCAATCACATTTTCCATTAACAAAACCATCTCACAACAAACAGCGCCCTCGTGCATTTTATAACCTGCCTAACGTTGTGCATGCACCCCCACTAGTACGTCCTGATTACGTACACTCACACTGCATCATGCTGTTTGCTTAGCCCTGCCCTGGGCCCCATTTCATGGTTCTGCTTTACTGCGTCATTCCGCGCTTACGAAGACCATTCGCCACTTATGAGGTTATCGCCGAATTTCTGTGCTAGCTGTGTGAGCGAGGAACTACGCACGTACACGTACGCGCGCACAAGCAAAAAATCCTTGCTCACCTGTGAAATACGCTTCAGGCCTGATCTTAACCGAGGCCACCGAAGCCATTGGCCTCATGCCCTGTTGAGTTGGCCAGCATGCCCTTCAGAAAAAATTGCACTGTCACTACCGACCAACTTGGTCAGCATGCCCTTATACAATTTCTCTGATTTGGCCAGCAAAGGCCTGCCCCCGTTTTTCTCAAGATCGAGGCCTGCGCTTAAGTAAGCAGCATTTCTGCTAATGTTGTAAGTGCTGATTTTTCGCTTACTCGTAAGCAGAGCCATGAAATTGGGCCCCTGGTAGACTGGTACTTGGTAGTGGTATAGGACGTCAGTCTCTGTTGCACTACTAACTGACATCCTGGATTTAAAGTTGTCCCTACAATGCGAAAAAATTATAACTACATTATTTTATTGTTTACCTGATTAAATTAGCTGAAACTTCTCCCATATATTCCTCATGTCCAAAACTCGTGGAAGGGTGGGTTCATAAATCTTTAAAATGTTTTGACCCAACATTATTTGGGGAAAAAAAATGAAAATGAGAATGTAGGCAATTCACTACGACAGTGTGATACCCCAAATAAAAATTCCCAAGTTACGACAAAGAAAGGTTCAAAGAAATAGCTGAAAAATTGCCTACTGGCTTTTCAAGATATCAAAGATGAAATAACAGGTACTTAATTGTACTCATGATGATTTGCTGTCCTCAAAATCGATGGCTTTTTAGGCCCACTGCACCCCATATGGCCGTGCAGCCGTTAGATTCACCGTTTTACTGAAAAGGTCATGTGACACTTTATTTTTGTCAACGACTGTTTTCTTACATATTATATGCAAAAAAGTCGTAATACTGACACGGATTGCGTGTTCGCTGATGCCCTTAGCTGAGTGACATTGTTTTGCGCAGTCAAGTAATAAAGTGATTGTTCATCATTTGCACAACTGACTCCTTGTGATAGTTAAGTGAAACCCACAATAGTATGACCAAGAGCTACGCTTATCGCAGTTACATATACTTCTACTCGCGCTTCCTGTTTTTTAAATATTTTTTGATATATAGGAAATATCTGCCGTTCTCCGATGGCTGAGAGCATGCTAACACACATGCTAGAAGAACGAGGTGTGGCAGCTGATTGGGTAGTAGACAGTGCAGCGACTTCTACCTATCAGATTGGCAAGGAGCCAGACTCTGTGGCCAATGCTGTATTAGTAGAAAATGGAATCAAGAAGAGCCATCATAAAGGGAGACAGGTGAGTCGGGTACCAGACCCCAGATAATAACAGCATGTTCTGTTTGTTTGTCTCTCTCTCTCTGCTCAGGCAATATCTGCCGGTCCACAATGGCTGAAGCTATGTTGAAGCATGAGTTGAAAGCTAGAGATGTGTTGTCGCAGTGGACAGTGGATAGTGCGGCGACGTCCACGTATGAGATTGGCAATGAGCCAGATGATCGGGGAAATGATGTGTTGCAAGAGAATGGCATTGAGAGAAACAGGCACAGGGCCAGGCAGGTGAGGTGTTTTATGAAGTGAGTGCAAAAAGCTGGACAGATGATGTTATATTGACTGATTGCCAAGAGCTAAGTTGGTGAGGTGTTATATTGACTGAGTGCAAAGAGCTAGACAGGTGATATGTTATATTGACTGATTACAAAGAGCTAAGGTGGTGAGGTGTTATATGGACTGAGTGCAAAGAGCTAGACAGGTGATGTGATATATTGACTGATTGCAAAGAGTGAAGCTGGTGAGTTTTTATATGGACTGAGTGCAAAGAGCTAGACAGGTGATATGTTATATTGACTGATTGTAAAGAGCTAGACAAGTTAGGTGTTATATTGACTGATTGCAAAGAGCTAGACAGGTGACATGTTATATTGACTGATTACAAAGAGCTAAGTTGGTGAGGTGTTTTATGGACCGAGTGCAAGAGCTAGACAGGTGATACATGTATGTTATATTGACTGATTGCAAAGAGCTAAGTTGGTGAGGTGTTATATGGACTGAGTGCAAAGAGCTAGACAGGTGATGTTATATTGACTGATAACAAAGAGCTAAGTTAGTGAGGTGTTGGACTGAGTGCAAAGAGCTAGACAGGTGATATGTTATATTGACTGATGACAAAGAGCGAAGCTGGTGATTTTTTTATGGACTGAGTGCAAAGAGCTAGACAGGTGAGGTGTTAATTGGTCTGGTTGCAAAGAGTAAGACAGGCGAGGTGTTATATTTATGATGCGCTTACAATGAGCTGGACACTGGACAGTCAGGTTACATGGACTGATTGTAAAGACCTTCACTGGTGAGGTGTTATATTGACTGAGTTTGAAGAGCTGGAAAGGTGGGACTGAAATATATTGACTGGTTGCAGAGGCTAAGTGAACACTGGACAGGTATAGTTTTAAATTGACCGAGTGAAAAGGAATTGATTACATGGGTGACATTGTATTAACTGATTGTAAATAGCCAGCGAATGAGCTGAACTTTCACTGCATTTTATTGACTGATTTCAATATGCTGGTGGATGAGGTGTTATATTGACTGACTTTGAAAGAGCTGCATGTAGAAAATGAGGTGTTATATTGACTGATTGGTAAGAGCTAAACAGGAATTTTATGTTATTGGACTGGAAGTAAAAGGGACTGCAGATGAGGTTTCATGGTGACTAGTTGCAAACAACTGAACTGTTATAATGACTGATTACAAAGAATGGTACAGATGAGTAGCTAGTTATATTGACTGTTTGCAAATATATGGAAGGTTGAGGTTTTATTTTTGATGGATAAAGTGATCGAGATGAGGTGTTATATTGACTGATTACAAATGTGGATAGGTGAGGTTTATTTTGATTGATAGAGTGGTACAGATGAGGTGTTATATTGACTGATGGCAAATATAAACGGTTTTATTTTGATTTATAGAGTGGTCCAGATGAGGTGTTATATTGACTGACCTCATAGTGCTGGCTGATGAGATATATGTACATGTATTATTGACTGATTGCAGAGTTCTTGGGAGATGAGGTGTTATATTGACTGATATTGAAGGGACTGGACAGGTTTAAAGCTGTCTGATAAAATTTTCCTTGAAGTCAGGAATTAATCCAGTTTATCTCGTCCTTAATTTTAATTTCGTTTTAATTTCTTTTTTTTGTGTAGATTACAAAGCAAGATTACTCAAAGTTTCACTACATTTTTGGATTTGATGATGACAATTTAAAGTAAGTGAACTTATTTTTACTTCACCGGAATGAGGGGCGTACTTTTTGTATCTCGGGGTTGAGACGAAGGGTCATTACTTGTGTGTCATGGCCGAGTGGTCTAGTGCACCGGAACACAAGTTTTGGTGTTGTCAGAAAGTTGGTTAGTGGCCCGGTTATAATAATAATACGCAGTTCTTACATAGCGTTTTACTACACCAGATGGGCGCCTCAAAGCGCTCAGTATTTATCCTGCAGGGTATAGTATGCGGAGTTACATTTTGAAGCATGACACCTGTTCCTTTACACAGCACCATGTAACGGTTTTACAAGGTGCAGCCGATCAAACCAGGAACACCGGGGTGAACCCCTTGTCTTTGCGATAAGTGCGCTGGGTTCTTTTACGCCCCATCCGAAGGACGCAGCAATAATGGTTTTAAATGACTTGCTTAAGGACACAAGTGTCAAGACCGGAACTCTAACCCACATTCTGCTGATCAGAGCTTGTATTCTGTGTTCTTATCCACTCGGCCAAGACACACCATGTTATGACACTTGTGTCCTTGAACGAGACCCTTAACCATTATTGCTCTGTCCTCGTATTGGACGCAAAGCCGTAGGTCCTGTGTGTTGTTTAATACACTTAAAAGAATCAAGTACGCTTATTGTTAAGAGAAGGGGTTTGCCCCGGTGTGTCTGGCATGGTTGTCTGCAGATTGCACCACAGAAACTAGCAAACCCTTACAAGGTACTATAGCTCTGCATACCCGAACGCTTTGAGATGCCTGTCAAGTGTGATAAAGCGCTATCAAAAGTGCATGTTGTGATTGGTATCCAGTGCAATCGTCATGGAGAGATTTTTGATGTTTGTTTTTTCGATTGATTTTAAATGCTATTCATAAATACTTCAGACAGTTTTTCCATTCTGACTGGTCGAGGGGAGATCATGTGACTATGTTTAAACATTCAGTATAGACATGGTAAATAGTGTTTAAGCATAGACTGAGTAATTTGATTCAAAAGTGGGCGCTGTCAGACGTGTGGGCAAAGGGCGCAAATTTCACGGCCCAATTTAAGTTGGTAGCACGCAAATTTGGCTCGTGCAAGTTTGAAACACGTGCAGGCACATTTGAAATTTAAATCAAAATCTGGAGTGAGCTGAGGTTAAACTGTCAGATTTTTCTCAACTTTTAAAGGTATTTAGATGTTTTAAACAGAAAGGCATTAATAAATGTGAATAGAAGTGTGTTGAATCAGTTTTCAGCAAGTTGTTTAAACACAGTGAGGGCTGGCTAGGGAAGACACTGTATTTAAAATTCATTCAGGTCCTATAGTTTTAAGTAAACACACCATACAACCAACCCGGGGGGTGGGGGGGTGGATGCGGTGAAAAGTCAAGCACGCCATCGACGTTGGTACCTTCTCATTCATGAACGAGCTGCACAAGTGAGCAGAGCTCCTTCAAATTCAAATTGTGTGCACAACCGTCCGCGTAAGTGAGCTGTGTATACACTGTCACCATGCACATACCGTCGCTGTCAAACCACACTGTACATGTACAGTACAATGTATGCAAAATAACGTATACAAACCACTCATTGGGCGATTCCATTCTTTCTGCACTTTTAATTTTAAAACCACAAATAGATTGGTGAGAACGAACAGATTTTGTTCATTCTTCCAGATATTAAAGAACACTGTTTGTTCTTTCCATTAATAGAAAAAACTTCGGGTTAGGAAGTTTGTCCAAACTAGATGAACATTTTGGCAGTGTTTAGGGGTGTCTACATTGTATCACACTGGCTTCACGCCGCTGCTCGCCACGTAGTTAACTGCAGACGCTGTGATTATTGTGTTGTCGTTGCAGCTTTTTCTTTCAAGTTGAATTTAGTAGTCTATGGACTTGTTTTCAAAAGCATAATTTATCATAAATTCATGGCAATTGAACTTAGTATCACAAACATGTTAATTAAAAAAGATCCTTTTGTGTTCTTGATTTATTGGAGAAGGAACAACCCTCTACTACAATGGACAGGTTCCGATAGTGACGGCCTTTGGGATTGCGCAATATCGCGTGCATCCCCCTCTAAACCCTAGAGAGAAACTTTTATCAGATTCAATTGTGGCAATTGTGGTTTATGCGATCTGCAAGAGCTCTTTTCTTGACTGGCAGTATTTCTGATGGAAATATTTTATACCATGCCCGATATGTGGCAGAGGGAGTCTCCCCCAAATGTTCCCATACTCTAACATACTCTTTCCTTCTAGTACAGAAGCACCCCTCCCCTTCTAGTACAGAAGTCCCCCCCCCCCCCCAGTACAGAAGTACCCCCCCCCCTCCTAAAATCCTCAAAAGATTTCCAGAGATTCCCAGAACATAATGAAGACACCATAGGAGCTTGGGGGAGGGGTACACCTTGCCACATATCCAGCACCAAATGAAATATTTCTCCAGAGGATCAGTACTGGTATGAACTTTATAAATAGTGAGCTTCAGACTGATAAAAATAACTTTAAAAATTCACTTAATTCACCACTTCCCAATCCAGCACTTTTTTCTTTTTAGTACTCATGAACTGGGTCAATTTGTTCAGTGTACGTTTTTACTATTAACCCTAACTCCCTGGAGTGATTTACCAGGATCCTTCCCCACTCTAACAAAATTCCAACACCATATGGGTAACTCAACACCCAAACTATGGTACTCTGATTATGGTGGTATGCCTGAACCCATGTAAAGCATAATCAGTTTACTCATGCAGTCCCCAGTGCAACACAACCCAACAAAACCTGCTGGTAGAGTTTGATGGAATAGGGACTGTTAGGGTTAACCCACAACTCATACACCTGTATGATTGCTTTCAGTATCTTAAACCAACGCAAGCCAGCAAACAGCACCAGCCTAGTCAGGCTCTTAGGTGATCTTGATCCACAGAAGGAGCGCATCATTGTGGATCCGTACTATGTAAGTCAGAATGGAAATTAATAATAATAATAATAATAATAATGCAGTCTTGTAGCACCGGTATCCGCCAAAAGGGCACTCATGGCGCTCGCTCATGATACAAAAAGAAACAGTACAAAGTTGAATACCAGTAGTCTATATTAGCTTTTTAATTGTTAGGTTTTGCAGTTAGTATAATGTGATCATCTCTTTTGAGTGGTGTTGGCTGTGGATGATCTAGACGACCAGAGCACACTATTTGAGCTGGATTATCCAATAGGCACAGTTACAAAAAAAGTGGGGGCCGACGAAAATACAACACGAACAGTTATTGCTACAATTTTCGATTTGAACTAAAAGACAAGGTCAAATTGAGGTCATCTCTGTATGACAAAGTTTGCTGCAAACCTAAAATATCCAGCACTTACGAGTGCTATAAAGTTGGCCCTGGCGCCTTAGGCCTGCGGAAAACTGGTTCCTTGGGACTAAAGAACACTGTTGCCATGGGCCTACAGAACACTGGTCCTAAGGCCTACGGAACACTGGTCCTAGGGCCTACAGAACACTGGTCCTTGGACCTACGGAACACTGTTGCCTAGGGACTACAGAACACTGTTGATTAGGGTCTACAGAACACTGGTGCCTAGGGCCTACAGAATACTGGTCCTAGGACCTACAGAACACTGTTGCCTAGGGCCTACAGAACACTGGTGCCTAGGGCCTACGGGTCACTGGTCCTAGGGCCTACTAAACACTGTTGCTTTGGTCCTAAAGAACACTGGTCCTAGGGCCTACGGAGCACTGGTCCTAGGGCCTTCAGAACACCGGTGCCTAGGGCATAAGGAACACTGTTGCCTTGGGCCTACTAAACACTGGTCCTAGGGCCTACGGAACACTGGTGCTTAGGGCCTACAGAACACTGGTCCTAGGACCTACTAAACACTGTTGCCTTGGTCCTAAAGAACACTGGTCCTAGGGCATAAGGAACACCGTTGCCTTGGCCTTCTAAGCACTGGTGCTTAGGGTCTACGGAACACTGGTGCCTAGGGCCTTTTTTAAGGGTTAGTTTTCTAAAGAATTTATGTTATTTTATTGATCCACACAGTACGACAAGGCCGCATTTGAGAAGGTGTTTGTTCAAAACAAGCGCTGCCTGGAGGCCTTCTTAAAGGAGGTCCTGTAACCAGAGAGATGCAGTACTAGCCGCAGTGAAGAGAGAGTCTCAAGGGGTCAACGCTGCCACCATCTTGGTCATGTTCCCCATGTGCAATAACAGTATTTGGATAATATTCTCATTATACCGAGAAAGTACCAGACTATTTTTTTCCTCTAGTCTCATGCCATGTCCAAATTGGCAGCTGTGGCTACGGCTGTGGCTGTTTCTAAGGGTGTTTCTATGGGCATAATATGCTTGAATGCATGTTTACGATCAAGCCGTAACTGTAGCTGCAGCCGCAAAATCAGTTTGTTGCACATTGATTTGACTGCGGATAAACCAGAAGGCTTCAACGTAATAAGTTTAACACTATCAAATAGATTTGAAAATACCATACAATCATGAAGCCATCATTGTGTGTCTTATACATTGTTGAATGCAAATGGTGTGTGTTAAATGCATGAAGAAAAAAATGTTTTCGCAAAGATAACACATTTCTATTTACTCTTGAATCTATGTGGAAATTATGACAAAAAATGTAAAATTTCCCATATGACCAGTGTAGTATCTTGCCTGCCAAAAAGGCCCTGGAATGTACGAGGTGTGGATTTCACAAAGCGCTAGGACTAGTCTTATCTCGAGTTAGGACAAGTAACTAGTCCTAACTTATAGGACTAGTCATAAATTAGGACTAGTCCTAAGTTAGGACTAGTTTTGTGAAATCCACCCCTGGTCACTCTTTTTTTTTAAACAAGGGTTACATGGTCCGTAGAGACAGTTGCTATGTCACATGATTTGGGGCAATCTTTTGCGTAGTTACGTAAGAGATGGCAAACACCCATACCCTTTTCAATGAACGCGTGTATACCATGGAACAATGGTGCCGGGGTTTGTCCATCTGGAGGTTGCTATACAAAAGCTTTCCCCGAAGCGTTTGACATAGCAACTGCCTCTATGGTTACACACCTATGGCCTGACACCCCTACAAATGTATGTTCCTGATCCCTTCCCTAACCCTAACCATAGCGTGTAGATAAAGGAGGGAATATCAGAACATAGGGTTGTCAGAACATAGAGCAGTCAAATATAGTCTGAGGAGTTCAAGTATAAAGCCCCAGCTCAACATTGGTAAACTGACTGTAAATGCTTCCATTCTTTGCACAAATCAAGATATTTGTAATAACACCAACCTGTGAAAATGGTCAGCTCATTTTGTTATTTCATTTCGAGAAAACGGTAAAAATGCATTTAGCATTTTTGTACGCGTTCCTATAGGTAGAGCGTTCGTCTCACTGAGATGAAAATTAATTTTGGATCTTACTTCATTTATTGTTTATAGTTAATAACACTTCAAGCAGGAATATTTCAGGGAAAGGTTTCTGCCATCATAATCTTTATACCATGTAAGGTATATGTAAATTTGTGAACATTTATGGGGATTTCTTTTTACCAATGTCGAGCTGGGGCTTAAAGCGGTAACTTGTGACTTAGCAAGTCTTTGTACCAGACAGTATTCAAATCTAACTCACAAATAGGTCTAGCTGGTGATATTCATTATATGAACTTGGATTGCAATACCTACTGCTAAATACAGGAAATGAAGCTGGTCACTTGCACCTAGCAAGCTTGGCAGTCCAGTGATTAAGATGACTGCTCTTGAAAGTGGAATGTTGTGGGTTCAATTCCCACCACGGGCACCTGTGGGTATTTTCCCCATGGGACAGAGTATGCAGTGAGTATACATTGCTTTCTTAATACATTGGAATACGGAGAAACTAATACAGTCACTTCTTGGCACCAAGGCACCAATAAAACCGGCATGAGATTGATCAGGATTTTTCCTGGTTTCGGGATTTTTCATAGATCTCCCTTCACCTCTAGATTTTCTCTTAAAGGCAAAACTGCCATCAAAGAGATGGAAGAGACGGTTCTTATTATGACCAGACCTTCAGATATCTGTCTGAAGTGATCTACAGAGTGTTAATCTCTGAAATGAAACATCCTGTAAATCCAGTGGGATTGATCACCGCACCAAGAGGAATTGTTATCAATTTGTCGAGATTTTACATTGTCATACAATCTCATCCCTGTTTAAAGAAATGTTCACATGTTAATTTTATAATTTGGTTCATTGCTTTGAATTGTTTTTTTTTAGATGTTTGCACAATAGCAAGGGTAAAAATAATATTTCATCTTGAAGAAAATGTAGATGTTGTACAGCAGGTAGGCGATGGAATTGTGCTTTCATGATAGAAGCATGGAATTTAGCACACAGTCTGAGTATGTCATGAGAAAAATATTTGGCTATTTTGGTAAAATAACAAGCAATGGCAGCCATTTTGAACATCTTAAAAACTTCTGGTTATTCTACCAATTTTTCTCAAAGGACAAGTCTGCGATGGCCCAACCTCATTCCCAGGGGGTGATCGGTCATAACCCCTGGAATTGGTTATTTAAAATGTGCCAGTATATGGTACCTTTTAATTAGGCCTAATGCGAATCCACTCTACGCGCGCACTCAAGTATGGTAGCCCACAAAAAAGGCATCAAGTCATAGAGCAACTGGTCCCCTGTCATCCATCTTTGATTCTGTGATATGTCAAACTGTATGCAGTTTCGGGTGATCGTGTAAAAACACGGTTCATTTGAAGTGGAATCTTGTCGAAATACTTGCATTTTGACATGTGCGTATAAGCTCCCTACAGCTGCTTGAAAGTTGACAAGCGTGCGTGCAAGGAAGTCACTTTTGGGAGCCAGTCAGCGTTGTTTTTCAGTACATCCCTACCAGGGGTTAGTGAGGAGAGGTATCGATACAGCACGCTGGCCTTGGTAGCGAGGGTGGCAATGGCCCAACAGCCAAATATCTTTCTCATGACATACTCTGCGTACCACATTCCATGCCTGCATCCTCAAAGGCACAATTCCCCCTAATATTTCCCATATCTACCCCACTACATGTAGCCAAATGATTGAAGTGAGCATTACTATTTACAAAAGAAACACATACATACATGTAACTATATTTTTGGTTCAAAAGAAAGTCATTTTATTTCATTTCTTAGAAATATTGTCATCTATCACGTTCCAAATGATTTTGTCAGAGACAATTTATATAAAATCAATTTGTATAAAGAAAATCGGAGTGAAAATTAAAAGAGCAGATGCCATAGAAGTTTGAGAACTGTATTAATTTCTTGCACCTCATAAGACCCCTTGCATGTACCACCATTGTTAAGGGTAAACAACAGAAAAGTTTGAAATGTATGCCCCACTCACAACTCTCGATCAATGATTGGTCTTCCTTTGACCTCAGTGAGGGCGCTGTTTGAGCTTGTGATGTAATACACAAGGGGCACATTGGTAGAGTTGTTGAACCCTGAGAAAGCTGAGACAAGAATGAAACCTGAAAATTTACAAAAAAGTCTGAGACGCAGACCTAAAGGTCAGAGACGAGACCCAAAACACCAAACCCAAACATCACTGACCGGTCAAAATTACCTGTGTGTCCGATCTGTATTGTGATCAGTTGTATTTTATGTTGCCTTCAATAACTTCAGGTAAGTGATATTTGATATCAGAAAAAAATGTCACTTCCTACCACCTTAAGAATTTACTTGCATCAAAAAGTTTCTGTGACCAGAAATATCTTTAGGATAAAGTTTCATGAAGTAAGTACTGGTACCACATAAGAAAGTAAAAACATTTTCATTTATTTATTTTTTTCTTTCCAAAACCAGGGGTGGATTTCATAAGTCCTAAGTTAGGACTAGTTACTACTAGTCCTATGTTAGGACTAGTTACTCGTCCTAACTCGAAATTAGACTAACGCTTTGTGAAATCCACCCCAGAAAGTCGTTTAGAGCTTGGCAGTGTGAGACAGAGAAGTTTGCATCTGAGATTTGGAGGGCCAAATTTCTGCTTACCGCGGAATTCTGTGCTTACAGGTTAAGCACCAAATTTCTGCACTACCTGTGTAAGCAAAGAATGTCTAACAAGATGAAATACCCACAAGCAAAAATTCCTTGCTAACCTGTGAAATACGCTTACAACAAACGCTTATTTTTCTGAATCTGTTAGCACCGTTTTTCTCGTTCGCAGTAAGCAGAGCAATGAAATTGAGCCAAGCAAAAACTAAGGTCCAAAAAATCAAGAACAAGATTGGTTTTAAGATCTTCAACCCTGACCAGTATTGGACAAATTAAATTGCTCTTGGGAAGAGTCATTCGTTCTAATTCTCTAGGTTCCAAGAAATAAATCATAAAACATGACCTCTGAAAATTTCATCAACAAAAAAATGGAAAATGGTGTTTAACAATCACATTTTATGTGCTTACAATTTCCAGTATTTTTGACTGCGTGAGGGCGTGTGAGAACCGAATTTACGTGATGCGAAACAAAAAAGCTGTTTCCATTGTTATCAGAATTACTTATTTGGCCATTGATACATGAAAGCAACATACTCTCAGTCAAAACAGAGAGGTTCTGCGACCCCAGGAAAAGTTCATTTGGCAGCCATGTTCGGTCCAGCCTTGTTGGGTCCAGCCATGTTGGGTCCAACCATGTACAAACTCAATGGCTGACGCGTCGTCTGCTGAAATGATTTCCAGCATGTTTGCAGCATTAGAAAAAAAGACTTGGGGTGATGTCACGTGAAACCTCTCCAAAAGATAAAACTGAATTGTGATACAAAGAAATTAGCCGATGAGAGCACCCTCGTGCGGTCAAAAAAACGGTTAATTGACTTGTCTTTAGTTCAAATAAAAGAATACTAGAAAAGGAATTCTCATTCTGGAAGATTCTCAAACGGAATTTGTGTATTTTACAACCAATGTAAAAACAACCATCGTTTTACTGTTGTCTTTCAGGGATGTGGACAACATTGGTAAGAATGAAAATATATAAAAAATGTTCATGTTCACAGATTTGCACTTTAACATACATGGAATACAAACTGTTATGGTGGAAAACTTCCTTTGAAATATTTTTGCGTGAAATGCTGTAGCTTTTGAGAAAAGAGTAAAAACAATTAGTTTTGATCTTGTGAGACATAACGGATTGAGTGTTAACTTTCACAGGTTCGTTATTTCATGTGTATGTTGGGTCTCACAAAGTGTGGATACTGGGCCCAATTTCATAGAGCTGCTTAAGCACAAAAAGTAGCTAAGCGCAAACAAAATAATGTTAACCAGAATAAGGTTACCAGCCTAAATAGCATGTCCCATGTACCATCTGTGACTGGTATCCTGCTTATTTTAGCTTAGCAGAAAACATTTAAGCACTATTTTCTGCTTAAGCAGCTCTATGAAATTGGGCCCTGGTTTTTGATAACGGGAGACTTCTGGATGGTTCTTTTTCACAGTTCTCATTAGTACTCTGTAGTACACATGCTCAGAACTACACATGCAACACTGAGCATGCTCAGAACTGTCACAGAGACACATTGTGTCTGCTGCCGACAGCGTATCAAAAGTCTCCCATTATCAATGTTGTCGTCCCCGTGAAAGTGGCCTTGCCCTATCGAAGGTGAAATCCTGGCCTGCTCAGTGAATGTTTTGTTTTTGTTATCAGATTTATTTTAAATTTCTGTTTTTGTTTGGGAGAAGGGTGTTGCGTTGCATGTTTTCCGTTAACAAAATCACAGTAAAATACTGAATATTTGGATAGTCTGGTTTTTTAGTTTTATTCAATCAGTGGTAAAAAAAAGAGCACTGGGCACATCCATAAACTAAAATTCATAACTAACCAAGATGCCCAAGATTTCAGTTTAATTCAGGATTTGCTTTCAGATATATTTGGTTACCTGCTTGACGCTGTGCTATGAACTGGTACCAACCTCCTCCAACTGCTCAACATTGTTACAAACTCAGAGTATGCACAACTTTGCTTAGCAGAAACGGAGTAACCATGTGATAGACTATCTCTTGAGCACTGTCTTAAGCAGCCCTTGAAATTGGGGATATTTTATAGAGCCTTCTCACTGATGTCACATTCCTACAGCAATGCAGGAGAGGTCTGCCATGCTGGAGCACTACGCACATGTAGGAAACAGACACGTAGTGCGATCTAGCCGTGTGTAGCACATGTTCCTGCAGCTCTAGTAACGGACGTACTCCAGCATAGAGAGTGATAAAATAGTGACGTCATCTGAGGAGGGTCATTAGTCTTTAAGAGAAAAACTGCCAAGGCCACAAGAGGGCGACATTTTTTGTATTTTTGGTATTAAACTTTGAAGGTAAGGCCGTGTCTGAATCAAGCGACTTTGGCTGCGGCTTTGGCTGTTGGGTGCAATGACAACATTGAAGAATAGGACAATTTCACGTCCCAGCCATAGCCGCTGCTGAAGCTATTAGTTAAACACATGGCCTCAGCCAGTTGTCATCAGGCATGCAATGTTGCAGCCAATTTCCTCATTTTAGGCTTCTCAGCTTCATCAGCAGTGTGTCGTTGAAAATTAAAAACACAGTACAAAGTGATTGGCACTTTCCTCTTTTTTTCTCTTCTTTTTTCTCGATGAACTTGTCAAAGCAATTTATTTCGGACATGGCCTGATATGATCCATTCAACCTCATGCCAGGGCTCAATTTCATAGAGCTGCTCAAGCAGAAAATATTGCTCAACATAAGCAGGATACCAGTTACATTTAGTACATGTGACATGGCATTTTGGCTGGTAAACTTATTCTGGTAATCATAATTTTGTTGTGCTTAGCTATACTTTAAGTAGTTGTATGAAATGGGGCCCAGATCTGATCTTTCTGCAGAAGTGGGGTGATTGGGTTCCAGATTGTTTCGTGAGACGTTACAACCTTTACAAATACCTAGATAACTACCTAAATAAGCTAGGGTCAATCAAGTACGTTAATCTCCTCATCGTCATCATCATCTTGAGTCTGCAGAGATAGCACCTGGTGAGTAAAAAATACAATATTATATTGAGTCTAGTAACCAGTTCACATCGGAAGATGTGAATACACACCAAAATTTTCCTTGGCGGATTAGGGATGACGCGAAAACCTGCTTTTCTGTAAACTCGGAATACAGGAGCATCAAAAGTGCATGCACTCGCTGTGCAATGCTTCGTTTCCCCAGTACAAAGAGGGACAGATGGTACTGGAATTCATGCTCAAAATCTACCTTTTTCCCAGGGTTATTGTGTCATCCCTGATTCCAGACCTTTGTCCTTTTATTATAAAAAAGAGGATTATGACACGTCGATAGGCTGCCACCATTGTTTATTCGGCTCAATGGGAAGTGAGTCTGAGTGGACCGAGATTCCAGCATAGGGGCAGATTATCAGCTGTGGCTTACGGCCAAGGTTTGGGGATTCACACTGAACGCATCTGATATTATCTCGAAAGAAAACAATAAATCCAGGTGCTTTTTACGAGAATCTTTGTCTTTGTATTAATTAGTCAGGGTTTCATTGTGACAACGATGTTGTCGAAAACAAATCATTCAAAAAAAATAATACCGCACAGAGGCACAGACAAGACTTTTGAATACCGACATGAAGTGGTTTAACGGTGGAGCTATATATCTGAAGGAGTGGAGGCCTAGAGGGCAAGTCTCAAAACCCCAAAGTAAACACTCTCACATTCAGAGCGCTACTCTTGACTTTTACTGTCCTTGTGGTCAAAGTCTCAGAGCGATAGTGGCAAGTGTCACGTCAAGTTTCAAATTTTACGGGTTGAGTCTTCCCAGTCCCAAGTCTCAATAGACCGTTCCGGCTTTGGCAACAAGCCCCGCCCACACACATTAGTTTGTGCACGTTTACGCTGCACGTGTCACCGAGTTTGACCGAGGTCACATGACCAAAAAGGCGTGATCCAATTGGTCAACGCGCACAGTTTGATTGACAGGCCGGAACGGTCTATTCTTTTGAGGTCTCAAGAATATATTTCCCCTGGGTTGAACACTCTTAAATTTAAAGTGCTCTTGATTTTCAGGGTTCCGAGCCACACTGTCCCCGGTAAAGGTCCATGTTTTTAAAAGTACAAACCTCTTCAAGAGCAAATAGTCGACTCTGTTCTTCTTTCAGAGCTTGCTTCTTCTCTTTAGTACGTCTTCTCCTGTGTGCTTTGTGACGGGACCTTCGCTCTAGAGACTGCAAAACACAAAAGACAAATATGATCACTGCCAAGTTCTTTTTCCAAGCTGGATGTCCAACAAGAGAAGTCGGTTTCTTGATTGAAGATGTTACACTCGCGTAAAGGTCAACCATTCGTGGCATCACAAGAGCTTAAGTTAAAAGGACAGCACCAGGTAGGTTAGTTGTTTTCATTCATATTTTCACAGTAGCATGGTCTGGATCTGGATCTGGGTGCCTACGATGCAGAGCCTGGTGAGGCATGCATCCAACAAGAGAGGGCACAGATGTTTTTACAAGGTGAAGCGGCCCAATCTGCTGCCAACTATTATCTATGTCAGAAAACACCAAGGCGAACCACTTCTCTTCGCGATAAGAGCACTGGGTTCTTTTATGGCACTACACAACACACAGGACCTACTGTTTCACATCCCATCCCAAAGGCAGAAGTAATAATGTTTAAGTGTCTTGCTTAAGGACACAAAAGCCAAGACCGGGGCTCGAACCCACACTCTGCTGATCAGAAACACCAGAGCTTGAGTCCGGTGCACTAAAAACCGTTTCAAACTGCTACCCAATCCAAAATGACCCATAGTGTAAATGCAAGAAGTGGTAACGGGCAATGGCCTCATGAATGCAAAGACTAATAGAAACAAATATGATTCCAATGAAATGCACCTCCAAGTTTTACCCTCCATACCTTTTTGTGTCTGGATTGATGCGATGAGGTACTGTGTTGCTTTTTTGTGCACGATGTCTCTTCACTCGCTGCAGCTGTATGGAGGGCCATTTGGGCCAAATATTCACGTATAGAACGAAGCTTACTATTGTTGATATATGCAGCATCTAAACACAAGATGATCAAGTATTACAAATCAGACTTTTAAGCTCAAATTCATAGCCCTCCTTACCACATACATTGTAACTCTGCACTTGCAGGCTTTTTGGGTTTTTTAAGTTCGTAATTTTAATCGCATCTTAAGATGAGTTGTCAGTATTACCATAGTGATCTGTATTGTGACATCACACTTTGCATAGCAATTAAGATTGATTCGCAGTTAAGACCGATCTGAACTCTTTGCAAAATCCAGCACTGTAATCTTTCTCAGCTCCCTGGGGAGTATACAGCCCCGAGCTGACGTGGCACTCCCAAGGCTTTTTCAAACACAATATCAACCTCTACCCTCGCAGGTACCCATTTATACCCCTGGGTGAAGAGAAGTAATTATAGTAAAGCATCTTGCTCAAGCACCACAAGTGTCATGACCGTGATTCGAACCCACCGATGACTTAACCACAAGAACTTGATTCCTGTGCACTAGACCACTCAGTAATGACACACTACAACGATGAGCCTTTTCGAAACTACGGGTTCAGCTGGGGCTCTGGCTTGGGCTCCGTCCACCTGTTTGAAGCCCCATGCCGAAAGTGCATGATTTCAAAGTAGCTGACAGAGCCTAAGCCTAAGCCCAAGCTGAAGCCGTGGTTTCAAGAAGGGCCAATTATTGTACACAGTGTCCTCAGTTCTTTTATTTTATCCCTTTTTTTATCGCTTCTGTCATTTCTACCCTTTCAGAGCCACAGATTACAAGCAAAGAAAATCCGGAATCAGCCTAAAAGAAAAAACACCTTTGCTGTGATCCTGAATTAAAGTCCACACCCAAGTCCAACAACTCAGCCAGATTCGCCAACAAAAAGCAACTAAAACATGACTTGAATGTGAAGTAACAGGTTGGTTTTATGGCGTGCTTATTAATAACTAGAGGATGGGGTTGAATTAACTCAAACCCCCACCCACCGCCCCCCAAAAAAAAAACACTTTCCGTTTAACCAATGTAAAATGTACTACGGACTTACTGATGGTAAACCTGCTATCTGAGGGTAGTACTGTCATGTCTTGACCAATTATACGTAATAACTCTAGCTGCTCCCTGATACTGGACTGATCAGTGATGGCCTTCTTTATCTCGTCTACCGCCCTCTGTTGTTCAATCATGTCCATCTCACTCCTTTAAAGACAAAATACATGGCTGGTCATTATTTTAAAACACAACGAACCTTTAGTTCCGATCTATAAGCTCACTGGTTATAAAATTCACACCAGTACCAATCGTACAGAGTAAATATCTGTCTAAAGAACAGGTCGAGGCTGAGAAGTTTAGCGCATCAAACGCAAGTCGTGAGCGCCATTAAAACACACCATTGTGTAAAATCGGAATACCGGAACAAAGGTCACCCGGACATTCCACTGCTGAGCCTGCACAGAGCACGCACACACCGTCTAACGCTTCGTTTCACCCACACAAAGAGAAAACACGGTCTTGAGTATTTTGCCGTTTTCTGGCAATTGCGTGGCGGTTTTTGTGTAATCCCCGATTCCAGACCTTTGTCTTTTTGTTCCACGAAGAGTATTATGAGACATTGAGAGGTTTCCACCTTTGTTTGCTCATTGTATTTCGGTTCAATGGAGGTAAGTCAGAGTGAACCGGCAATCGAGCCATGGTTCCCAGTTAAGTACCAATCCTATGCCTTAGGTTACCGCCAAGGTTTTGCAGTTCACGTTGCATGACATTTTCTCTGTAGTGAAAACCACGCCTCAATAAAGAGAATCTTTGTTCTCTTGGCTTTGTTAAGTCAAGGTTTCTTTGTGCCAGTGGTATTTTCAACGAAAAATAATTTTGGTAATTCCAAGAAAAAAAATCCGCCAGGTTGGATGGGAGAAAATTGAAGAATCCCAGCGGCAACTGATTAACCCATTGACTCACCACTGTAGATCATGCAGCTTTTTCCTCTTGGCTGTAGGGCTTCCTGGGCAGGAGTTGACTGTACTTTGACTACTGCTTGCAAAGCTATCGTCCGAGTCTGATAAATCAATGCTGTAAGCAATGTCCAAATCCGACTGAAGAAGCTCGGCTGCAAATTGTGCCTCGTCCTCTGTTGATGGGCAACATTCAAGAAGTATTGCAAGAAACATATCATAAAGGGACGGTACATCATTGGTTTTGGGAAGAGTTCATTCATTCCAATCCTCTAATTTTCATGAAACACATCATGAAGGGATGGTACATCATTGGTTTTTGGAAGAGTTCATTCATTCCAATTCTCTAGTTTTCGAGAGACATATCATAAAGGAATAGTACATCATTGGTTTTTGGAAGAGTTCATCCTATCCTAGCATGGAATTAGTAATTCCTCTAGATTTATGTAGGAAAAAAACAGTTGGAGATGTCTTTCACATTATGTTTAAAAAAGACCAAAGTTCTTGTGAGAAATATTAATTGCCATCATCAGAAGTTGAACAATATTGACAGGTTTGGGCATTTAAACAATTTAAATGTTGATAAAATAGGTAGACAGCCATCATAGGGCTAGATATGTAGCTCAGATGGTAGAGCAGCGACACAATAATCTGGAGGTCACAGGTTCCAATCCCGTGTTGGACCAGGAAAAAGTTTTACAATACCATGAACGCTTTCTTTTTCTTTTTACAATAGATCGATCCATTAAGCCCCGCCTACTAACGTATTGACCAAACCCAGCCTTGACAGCGCCACTGAAAGTCCGACAAAAGTCCAACATGTTAAAATCCCATAAGAAAAGTAAATAAACCACCACCATTGTTCTGACACACAACTGTACTAACTTTTGTTTTGTTTTAATTTTTTTGTATTTCTGGTGGTGCAAATCCCACACAGTGTTCCTGTCTGTATTGTTCTTGGGACTCAAGGCACTGCCCAAAAGGCCACGAAACTAAATCAATACCATTCAAAAAAACCATGTACGTGTGTGTATCCGATGTGTGGCCGAAACCAAACACCACTGCGATCGTGGCAAGAAAGTCACACCACATGCTGTTGCTAGGCAGTTGCTAAGGTAGGCGGGGCTTAATGGGTCAGTCTATTACTGAACTTCACTCCAACCTACCCGTCGTTTCACTTTCCTGCAATGCGCTCAGATAAACATTGGTTAAGTAATCGCTGTCTGGGCTACCAAAGACTCCGTCCACTCGGTTCCAGTTAGCGTCCCGGACGCACCTGTCCCCGTGCGGTGAAATGGAACACTCTGTGTAATCGTCAAATGTCGTAGTCCAAGCAAGACTGTAATAAGAAAAGAAAATATCATTTGTTACAACAAGCCCAGGGCGACACGGAAGCTATGGACGTCATGAATTTCGTTGTCCACTGCCTTGTTGTAGGTGACTGCATTGTGCCTCTGATGACACAATCATGGAATTTGGCACACAGTCATGAGAAAGGTATTTGGCAAGAGTGCCATCGCAGATTCCTCCTTTGAAAAAATGTAGATTGAATAACAAGCAATGATAGCCATTCTGAAAATTTAGAAAATTGTTTATTATACCTATATTTTTCAAAGGACAAATCTGCGATGGCCTTATAGCCAGATATCTTTTTTGTGACCATACACTAAGTGCCAGATTCCAGCGCCCTCAATGAGGTCAAAACAGCCGTAAGTTTACTGTAGGAAAACGGCTGTGCATACCCTATATAAAACCAAGGGATCCTCAAAAGCTCCTTGCTCTGTGTAATCTGTAGGCCTCAAGAAACAAACATTCACCCCTTGCACCAACTTCACACACGACCTACTCTTAGCCATGATCACCATTTTTGGGAGTCAAATATGGTAAAGGCTGGTTTATAATTGGTCGTGCGATGATAGTCGCCCGACGCTGAGATCGCTAGACGCTGAGCCTTTTCATTGCAGTCTATGGTCGCTGAGGCATCAGCGGCGACTATACAACTGCGTTGTGCGTCAATATTAGCGTTGTGCGACTATCGCGCATCCAACTATAAACCAGCCTTAAACGTGTAACCCCCGCGCCGCCTAAAATAATAACTTAGCAGGATAATCATCTCGCAACTGAGAAGCTCAATTTGCGAAAACTACAACGTGGTTGAGCTGCAGGCATGAAAAGGCTGCTGGCACCGTTGGCAGCCAGCCATATCAACCCATTTATGATTTTTTTTTCACACTGGAAATGTTTGTTTCTTACTTCTTTCTCTTACCTTTCCAATCTACCATCATCGGAGCCCAAATGGGCCATTTCAACATCTAGCTGGAATAGGTCATCATCGTTGCCTAGCAACAGAGGTTCATCACCCCAACTGCTGTCAATAAAATAAAATTACAAACAATCATTAGTCTTTAAATTACCCATTGAAATTAACACCTTTTTTGAGTTTATTTTGTTTGAATTTGTCTGTTTCTAGTAAATTCAATTTTTTATTTTGTCCGTCTCCTGTTTGGTTTGTTCTAAAATTTTAGGTTAATTTTTAAATTGTGTTTTCTTTGGAGCTTACATCACATGAGTAACATTAGAAATTGTCCAAGACCAGTATCTGCAAAGTATGTGACCCAAAATAATAGACTTATTAATAGGAGCATCTCGTTCATGGGCCTTTACACCACCGCAGCTATGGCAGCGCACTCGCATGTCGACGCACACGCACTGTGAATCCTCCATGCTGATTGGTACATATGCGCGCGGATGCGCTATTGTCGTGTCGCGTGCGCGTGCTGCAGCCATAGCTACAGTGAGATAAAACACCATAAAACAAGCGCTGCTCAGATCAGTGTATACGTGAAATACTAAACCTGTGAAAGTTCAAGCTCAATCAGTCATCGGAGTCATGAGAAAATAGTGACAAACCCCTTCATAGATGTTTTCACTTGTTTTCAAACATTGAGTTTTAGTCTTGCGAGATAAATCCACTTGTTTACGAGTTTTCTCAAAAACTACAGCATTTCAGGCAAAAAAACTCAAGGGAAGATTTAAACCATGTCCATCTTTGTACCAATTGTGCAAACCTGTGAACATTTATTTGTCAAACTTACCAATGATTTGCACTCCATTTCAATCACTTTTAAGACATGTAAAATTTATGAAAAATGTAAAACAAATGAAATGAAACGAAGTAGAAAATATTTCATGATCTGGGAAAGATGGCGAATTCTAACACCATTTTTTCATTCTATAATGACCAGAGATAGTACCTTACGCTGTATTTCATGCATTTTCAGAGTTTTAACCTACCTGGATATGATTGTGTTTTGGGTCTTAGAGACACCCGCTCATCACCATTACCCGACGACTGTTTCTGTGGCACAAAACGATCATATACCCGTACCAAGTTTCGTACAATGCATGCACCGGTCGACAAAGGTGATATTTCATGGCATGAATTTGTATGTCGTGGGTTGACGAGTGGGCGTCTTTTAAACACTGACCCCCAAATCTCAATCCTCTAGGGTTATCAATCAAGGCAAGGCCCAAATGCATTAACACTTGCTTATCACTGGGGCCACAGGTGCGTTCGTTTGGGGGGGGGGCTGCCTTGGGGGGGGGGGGGGCACGTGCTACCTTGATCATATTGTTATTGCCCCCCCCCCCCCCACTCCTAGAACTATGAGGTTCGTTCCGTCCGCTATCGTCTCCACGAGCCTCATAGAGTGACATGTACAAAATCCTATTCGAAACTTTCTGCCCTTCACATTTACATGGCTACAGTTCTTTTTTGTAATCAGATCTCGCCAAAACTAGGCTCTATGTGTTCTTTCAACTCTCATCGAGCGTTGCACGGGTCCAGAAAATCCACTCCGCAAACTAAAAGTTGTTAAAAAGGGATAAATTCTCACCGTAACTCAGATCCCATTCAAACAGTATTGCAACAAATATGGCGACCGGAGTTGCAAAATTAACTGGTATGCTGCTATGCGGTGCGCTGGTCCTATGGGTTTAGTTTGCGGAGTGGATTTTCTGGACCCGTGCAACGCTCGATGAGAGTTGAAAGAACACATAGAGCCTAGTTTTGGCGAGATCTGATTACAAAAAAGAACTGTCAGACTGTAGCCATGTAAATGTGAAGGGCAGAAAGTTTCGAATAGGATTTTGTACATGTCACTCTATGAGGCTCGTGGAGACGATAGCGGAACGAACCTCATAGTTCTAGGAGTACCCCCCCCCCCCCCCAGGTGCCCACAGGCACCCCCAAAAATAGATACATGTAAATCGTTAAAAAACATAGACCCTGCCCCCCCCCCCCCCCCACTGAAAAGCAGCCCCCCTTGTGCCCCCCCCCCCCCCCACATTGAAAAAATCCTGGCTACGCCGCTGGGGTAACCCATCCTGCATCCAGCAACGCTATCCTCATACAATTTTTCTCACACGATTCCCATCATATTCCGTTTTGGGATCCCACCCTTTTTCCGCACCGCAGCATAAGGTGAGTCCGGCCCGTGGGCAACGCAGCACGCCGTTGTCTTGCACACGCAATGCACAGGAGGAGTACCACAAGCACAACATCAAACAGAAATTTTGATCATCCCCCAGCACGACCAGTCTCTCATTATTTCGATCACATTTTATTCTTTGGAAAAAAAAATACCAACCTTATTGAGTTTGGGAGAGGGAGGTTGTATTCCGCCAACATCTTGTTTCAAAACCCCATTCATTCAGCGTAAATACGTGAAATATTGAAGACAAAAACGGTGGTACAGAAGAACACAATCACGGCGCGATATTGAGAAATTTCCCATAATTTCTCATTGTACGATGCCACGTGAAAAGGCGGAAACTGGTCGAGCCCATGTTTTGTTACTTTTTTGTCATCATGGGGAGTCTGGGTACCAGGCCAAATAATTTATGTTTAGTTCCTGGTATGCCGCTTACAAAGATCTTCACATTATGAAAACATTGATTCTGCACCAGTCTAATTACTGACGGAAAGCAAAGCAGCGGTCGGTGTTAAAAAAGTATAAACTTTATTTAATTGTTCCTAGACCTAGCCTACATGTCCTATACATTAGGGTAAGACTAAGAGTAAAGAGTAGAGAGTAGAGAGAAGCTGTGGTAGGTATGTATTTGGACTCACTCATTTAACTTTTAAAGTTAAAGCTGCCTGATTAATGGGCCCTGTTTCATTTGATTTGACAATGACATGAATGACATGAATTAGGCACATTTATTTTTAACGTTAACATAAGTTTAACAAAATCAAATTTAGGCATGACATTGTTATTAATTGACAGGGAAATGTACTGTCCCCCTGGGCCGAGTTACCTGGACCAACAATGACCAATGCCTTTGTAAAACATTTGGAAATGATGTGGTATACGCTAGATAGATGATGTTGGTTTGGGTGGCATAGGTGGCAGCGTGTGCGTAGACCCAGTAACTGGGGGGCTGTACTCCATTTTTGAGATTTTGACATTATCGGTCGTACTACTACTAGCCGGTTGTACTAGCCGATAATGTCAAAATCTCAAAAAAAGGAGTTCAGCGCTCCAGTTTCTGCAATCTGGGTCTAGCATGTGCGTAAAGTGCTCGCCTCTCACCAATGGGTCCAGGTAACTGTTCCGGCCTGTCAATCAAACTGTGGCCGTGGGTACTGACCAATTGGATCACGCCTTTTGGGCATGTGACTTCGGTCAAAATCGGTCACACGTGCAGCTTAAACATACACAAACTAAGGTGTGTGGGCGGGGCTTGTTGCCAAAGCTAGAACGGTCTATTGTTACAATCAACTAATTTGGAAAATTATCCTTCATCAGTTTTAGTTTATCAATCAAGTTTAACTTTCTTTGAACTTTGCGGGCAGACAGAAGGGTATTTATGCCAATCCAATGTGTTTAACAAATAAGGGAAACTACAGTCCAGTACCGGCACTAGTAGCTAGCAGTAGTAGTTGACCCTTTTTTTTTTAATCATTATTGGAGAGCATTATTCCAATCCAAATGACTTAAATAAGCTGCTGAGGGAATAATGTTATTGTTTAAAATGTTATCGTCGCAATCGTTCGATCTGTGCGATCGCGTTGCGTGGTTGTTCCATTCTGAAAGATGCCTCAGACTTACCTTGAAAAGAAAATCCTCTATTTAGAGTTGTGAATTGTAAAGAAAAAGCAGTGTTCAACTGGTGGCAGTGGGATCGACCGAGTAAAGCGTCATGATCGACCGATCGCATAGGGAAAGCATGGAGAGAATAAGAAAGACATGAAAGTACACGCAATTGTAAATCAAATTAGTATGAGACATGTTTGTGAAGTAGAATACACCTAGAAGTTAAGACCATATTTTGATCAGGGTGACACTACCTCGCACAAACTGTCACAAGTCTGCTTAATTCCGGTCCAGTAAAAATATTGGACTCCAAGCGATATATCTTATATATTAGGTTTTGACTTGAGGCATTGCATTGTATCAATGATTCTTGTCTTGTGGAGTTTTTCACAAAGTTTTAGCCCTGCACTAACTTGGGCCCTACGCTTAGTTCTAAGGAAGGTGACCAAGGTCTGTGATAGTTGATGTTTGAAGCTTTGCATGGTGTGAAAGATAATTGACTATAACTAGTTAAAACTAGTTAAGTTGAAGGTACAACCATATATAAATCTCTTTTGGGAGGATTGGTGGCTCTGAAAAGAGCCAGCTTTTTTCAGAACCTCCACTCCTCCCAAAAGAGATTTATACATGGTTGTACCTTCAAGTTAACTAGATTACTAGTTATAGTCAATATCTGTGATATGTATCAATACATAGTTCTTTTAGTTTTTGTTTTATTTGTTGGTTATTCAGTGAATTTGTTGACCTTGGAAGTCGAGGTTGTCCCCCAGCGGAAGTTTCTCAATGATGACTGCATTGGAGCTCGATCCTGTGTTTGTGAAAGCTCTGGGCTTCCTTCGATCCCGTAGTAAAGAATCCACCGACCAACTCAAGGCGTTGTTAGATGAAGCACTGGCGGGGACCGGTCGTAGCCGGTTTCCTAAACCTGTAAGTATATTTGTGAAGCTGATGTCTTACAACTCAACTGCTCTACATGCATGTCACTTCATGGTGGCAGCAGTGGGATATGAAGTGATATGAGTCTAGGAAATGAAATAGGCTGTAAAGACGATGGCTGCTTTCCTAGCTCCTGACCACAGGGGTTTATTAGTTCATACCACTTTCCAAGAAGATGAGTTACAATGGTGATGTACAGTGTACATAGTCAAGATAAAGTAGTTCTGCACATTGGGGCAGGTTTCTATCCCTTCTGTACCCCACACCTTGAGTGGCCCAAGTACCAGATCTTGACATTTACTGTAGGCAGTGTTTAATGGTCGATTGATTCCAATGAACAGGTGGCAGATGAGGGAAGGAAAGTATCTCATACTAGTAGGAGGAGAGAGGACAAGGCGCCCACACCCTGCATCAAGCTCGCTGCTACCGAGGGCTCCAGAAAAGAAGCAGAGCGTCGAGCAGAGAAGAGGGCTGGTGAACGAGTAAGAACATCCTTTAGAATCCACATTTACCCTGACCACTCCCACACACATCAAAATCAAACAGCAGATTTTGTTTGACTCTTTTCATGCTTTTAGACTGAAAAACTGCATTATAGTAAACTGATCATGCAGACAAGAGGGCTGGTGAACGAGTAAAGACACCCAATACAACTCTCATTAACTCATGAACCCCCCCCCCCCCATCCCCCACCAAAAAAAAAAATAAATCAAAATCCAACTGTATTCTTTGTAAAATTCAGTTGGACTGAGAACTGCATTAGTAAACTGATCATGCAGAGAAGAGGGCTGGTGAACGAGTAAGTTTCTGTTTTGGCAAGGATCTTGTGCATATAATCACATCAGGCTTATTTTGATTTGGGGCAATCAAAATAAGGCAATGCAGATTTTACCCTGCACTTACTTTTTCAGGGACTAGCCAGTGGGATTAGTTCTGCATGACATGAAGTAAAGCTTTTTCATTAATCATCATTGGGCAGAACGTGTGTTTGTTTTTGCAGTAGTTGAGGGGGAAGGCGTAAAACATGAGGGATAATGAAGCTGTTTCCTAATTTGATCAAGCCCAATACCTTCAGAGGTACTGCATGATCCTACAAAGCTTAAAAAAAAATCTCACAGCCTTTTGTTGTGGTGCCGCCGGCACAATGGCAAGACCATGACCCCCCAGGCGAAGAGACACGTACTCAAAACACGCACTAAGTAACAGTACCCTCCAGCGTTGGCAGACATAATCACTCACAGTAGGTAAACAAACTAAGCCTGACCATTCAACTTTGGTATGTTTTTTCTAGATGGTATGGGGTAGATGTCACGGAAATTTAATGAAAAACACTTGTGTGTGAAGTTATTAAAAAATTTGCATAATTGTGTGGTTACTTCGCAGAGGGTTTTAAGTTGTCATTTCACTAGTTCCCCATTTTTTTCACTGGTCCATATCCTAAGATTGAAAAATCTGTGCAGTAGTAGTTTAACTGTGGCAAGCAATGAACTATTCAGCCAGACCACTTGACATAATTTTTACTGGTCCTCAAACAGAACTGGCGCAAAGTGGACCAATGTTTTTTTAATCACTTTGGTTGGTTCGGCTTTTCCTGAAATTTTTTCCAGTAGTACCCACAATATTAATTTTCAGAACACCCGAACTAATATTGTTGCGGAAATATCGTTGTCAAAATAAAACCATGGCTAAAGGAAGTGTAAAGACAGAAAACATTCTCATAATTGCACTAGGATTTACTTTTGACTGAGAAAATTTGAGTGAAAGCACTCTTTGTTCACTGTGACTAATTGGCCGTGGCACACTGAAAACTCCCACTCCTTGCTGAGAACAATGGGAAACGATCATGGCAGCCTATTGATCTCTAAGAATCCTGGTTTGTCGGACAAAAGAACAAAGGTCTGGAATTGGAGATTACACCATAAACCCCAGTCAAGAGCGATTTTGACCATTGTTTTGAGTACCTTTTGTACCTGTCTGTACCTAGCCAAGCAAGCGTGACATCATGAGTGTATGCGTGATCATGATGCACACTACACTGAGCTTTCCGATGGGGTCTACTTGTCCACTGCTGTTGAACTCGACCAGACAGAACTTGCTGCGCATTTTATCACATCATCCACCACACACAAAAAACACTATAAATCTGGCTTTATCAAGCCTCCGTGACTATGTTCTTGAAAATGTTTAACCCATCGGAGGTTCTTTCATGTGGTAATGATATTTCTTTTCAGCTAAAATCGGACACGTCAGACAGTCTTGATCCGCCTCAGTCCAAGAAGCTTCGGTCCTCCGAGAAGCAGAGGAAGCCTGTCATAGAGGAGGATGATGACGATGAAGATGACGATGACGACGATGAGGACGAAGATTACGCGGGAGAAGACGAATCGGCCAGCACCGAGGACAGTAGCAAAGAAGACACGGGTGACAGTAACCCTGGCGACAGTAACCAAGGCAGCACCGATGCGGACGACTTTGCCCTGGAGCTTGGGCTGGCGTGCATCGTATGCAAACAGCTGGATGTGTCTGCCGGGAACCAGCTTGTCGAGTGCCAGGAATGCCACAGCCTTTACCACCAGGTGAGAATGACGAGCACGTGCCCCCCACAAATTTCCAGACTCCCCAGATGCCCCCATTGAAAAAATGTAGATACATGTAATTCATTTAAAAACATGGTACCTGGGCCCACCCCTACTGAAAAGTAATGACCCCCCTGTGCCCCCATTGAAAAAATCCTGGCTACGCATTATGCATAACGCATGACAGACAGCTATATTATAGGCCTTACTGTTTGTTCAATTTTATATTACTCCCTTCCAGAGCAGTCTTCATTAGCATTGGAGTCACTTTTGTAATGATATTGGAAGTAGGTCCTTATCAATTACTAGTTTCATGACATTTATTTTGAAAAACTTCTATTTCAGCTTTGTCACAAACCCCCAGCGAGTGAGGCAGACCCCAACGACCCCAGACTCGTCTGGTATTGTAGTCGCTGTACACGTAACATGAAGAAACAGGTGAGTTGCATTGTGAAAGCAACCGATTTACGGAGCCACCATAGGTTAGAAGCGAGCTGCCAAGCATGACCGCCAAGCATGACCGCCTCGCTTTTAAACCTCCATTGATACTATCATGGTATCATGATAGAGCATCCACACTATAAGTGAGGCGGATTGTGTTATCATGATACTCGACCACCTTGCTTATAAGTTATGGTGTTTCTTCTTGATAAAGGACACCTCTTTGAGGAAATTATAAATTTCTATCGGAACATTTCAAGGGCACCAAGGCAATGACCAGGGGCAATGGAGGCCATTGCCTCTGTTGCCTCCATGAAGTATCAGGCCTGGTGGCTATCATGATACATGAGTGTCCTGCTTGTAAGCAACGTTGGCTAGTCGAATAGGGTATGTTTGGTCTACTGGCCAGTACATATGATTTGCAATACAGAGCGCCCTCTACAGTTTGCCCAGGAGAGTCTATTTTTGTAGTGTATCATAGGAAAAGGTAGACAAGTTTTTGGTCCTCACCCAACACCCGCCGCACAACCCCAATTGTTGAAGTTCATTCATGGTTTGCAGTGGTGCAAGTTCAGATTTGTCTGTGTTTACGGCATAAGATGATACTTTTTGTGAGGCTGGTGAATGTTTTTCATGCTCATGTCATGGCAGACATTTAAAGGTCCCAAACTGCCTGTGCAATACTGAGTTGCGAGGGGGGGGACGGTTTCTCCAGGGTAAACTGCAGAATCACCCGTTTTTCCATGGACTACTGGTTTGTCAAGAATTTGTACATAACGTCGAGTCAGTGCAACAGGTTTGTAAATCAGTTTTGGACAATGCCTAGATGTTGCAGATGTATGACTGGTTCCGTGCAGCAAGGCCGTATCTCAGGGTGATGGTTTTGTCCATACAACCAGGGGATTTAAAGCCCCAGCTCAACATTGGTAAACTGACTGTAAATGCTTCCATTCTTTGCAAAAAGAACATTTCAGCTCATTTCGTTGTTGCATTTGCGAGAAAATGGTAAAAATGCACTCAGCATTTTTGTACGCATTCCTATAGGCAGCATTTTTGTCTCACAGAGGTGAAAACTAATTTTCGATTTTATTTCATTCATTATTTAAAAACGATAACACTTTAGGCAGAAATATTTCATGGAAAGTTTTCCACCATCGTTATTTTTATACCATGTAAGGTATATATAAATCTGTGAACATTTATGTTTTTCGTTCTTACCAATGTTGAGCTGGGGCTTTAACAGTTCAAAATGCAACCTTGTTGTACGAGTTACCTTTGAACTTGAGAATTTGTCATGTCTCTGTCCAAGGTATCAAAGAAAGTCAAGAGCTCCGGGTCGTCCAGCAGCAGCACAAAAGAAAGCAGCAAAGGAGACGTAGAAACCAAAGGAGATTCAGAACCTGTCGTTAATCTGTTCAAACGAACAGAGCACAAGGTAAGTGTGTTGGGTTTCCCTTATAAATACACAGGGGTGCGTTCCACTCTGTTAATTAGTGCAAACCTTCGCCAAGTTATGAACATGTTTTCAAAGGGGAATGAATTGGGTACAAAAGGCATTTGCAATGTTTGCGAAATTCGGCAAACAGAGTAGAGGAGGTGTAAGTGTATGTTCACCAAATAAAAAAAATGGGCAAATTTAAGTACATTCAAATTAGAATTGCCATTAAACAGATTGCCACTGCAGAAATTGACCATGGTTGAGAACTTGTCTCTTCCAACAGTAGCCCAAATTCCATTGCAACTGAGCACCATTGCAACTGAGCACCAAATAAAAAAAAAGGACAAATTTAAGTACATTCAAATTAGAATTGCCATTAAACAGATTGCCACTGCAGAAATTGACCATGGTTGAGAACTTGTCTCTTCCAACAGTAGCCCAAATTCCATTGCAACTGAGCACAGCTGGTGACTTCTCCAGTTTACCACTCTCATTGAAGCGCCTTAGGCAATGGCTGTACTCTATGCATGAGCAAGTGTTTGCCCCAAAATGCTGCCACGTTTTGTGTAATTTTTAACATTTTAAGTTCATCCTTTTTTGAATCTCGCTGCGTTAATGTTTATTAATCTCAAGGCTAGATTTTGTGTTTTTCCTATTTTCTTAAATATCACATACTGTAGTCACTTTTCTGTGCTTTGCTTATTACTTTTCAATCTTATACTGTTGTTTCAATTTTAAGGTGTTTTACATAATCTATTCAGTTGCTTTGTATAGTGCTTTGAGGTGGTTCTTAACTGCAAAAGGCATTTTAAAATCCCTTTATTATTATTATTATTATTAAATGCCACTGTTGTGGCATGCCATAGTGAGGGATGGGTTGGTTTTCTCAAAAACCATGATAGTAGTTGTTTAAGAAATTGTCCTCTTTGTATTTTTCCTACAGAGTTCAACATCTACACCTGCAGTAAGCTCGTCAGCTAAAACGCCCTACACTGGTCTAGCAAGCTTTGCAGCCACGGCTCGCTCCTCATCCCACACCAAACCAGGATCCAGCAGCAAGCCCTCTAGTGTCCACTCAAAGTCAGGGTCTAAAGTGAGCCCACTTCCCTCTCCCGTCAACAAGGCGCCCCCTCACTCGGGCTCCAAGACGCAAGGCTCGTCTAAGATAAGTGGACCATCTGGGAAGACTGCTCCTCAGACCAGCACCGCCTCCGCTATGAAGAGACTCCAACAGATGAAGAAAAAAGCTAAGAGATGAGGTCATATTGGCCAATAAACTAATCCAATGAGTCCCACACCTTTATGCACTGACCAATCAAGGGGATGCGCTTGCATTAGTCATACGTTTGAATAGAATTTCAATTTGGCGGTGATCAAAGAAAAAGTGACTAGAAAGTAATTTGAAACCGTGACCCCGGAATAAATGTGCTGGCACTCTACCAACTGAGCTATCCAGCCCTAAAGTTTGTGGTCTCCCTATTTTGTAAATATCTTTGTTCGGGGGGGGGGGGGGGGGGGGGCTTCCAATCAGAAGCCATTCAACCTGAAACTGCCATATAACCAGAGATCACACCCAAGTCTACCATACAACCTGAGAAGCGGCAGTACAGGGATCACCTTAAGGGGATGCGACTTTTTGTTTCAGATATCAAGTAATAAACCACAAGGAAAACCGACTGAGTAAATTTTAATACACTTTTGGGGGTGAACAAATTGTCAATACAGAATTTAAAGAAGCGTCTCCTATTTTGATTGCTGTGTTGTGTGAATGCGCGTTGTGCTGCCTTGCAGTGGTTTGTATGGAGACACTCATATGATATGATTTACCTAAGTAAGGGGGGGTGATGGACAACAGCTATGGTGGGCGGGGCTGAATGGATCGTTCTATTTCAGAGAAGTGGTGCGGTTTAGAAGAAACAGGTTACCAGCCAAAATATCTGCATAGTTCGTAAATGGTTCCCTGCAAACTTTTGCCAAGTAGTTAAATTTACTATGCAATATTTTCTGCTTTGCGGCTCTATATATATGGAACTACTTTGCTCGTAATGTTAGTTTGGTTTCACCCATCACCGATGTGTGATGAGCACTGTATACTTGGTGCTTTCAAAATCCTGCAGAAACAATTCTAGAGGCTTCTTGGGTGGGATTCGTATCCACAGTCCCTCCATTCTAGAGGAGATGTCATAACCACGAGACCACAGATCATGCCCGATTCAAATCCAGCAGTTTTGATTGTATAAACCGATCCATTAAGCCCCGCCCCTAAAATATATTGACCAATCACAGCATGGGCTAAATTACCACTGTACACGTGGTCAGCATAATGTGCGTCTCTTCAATGCCACACTGCACGACATGAACGCGCGCTCTTTAAGTACGCGCACGCATGTTTACATTTTCCAGTAGGATTTTTGTCGTGTTGGACTTTTATCAGACTTTCGGTGGCGTACCCAAGGCTGTGATTGGTCAACAGGTATGGGGGCGGGGCTTAATAGATCAGACTATTGTCTTGATGGGCTCTGCACTAACACCCCTTTTCAGGGGTCACATGGGCAGGGTCGATTATGGGTATGGAATTGCCAACCACTAGGGTGAACCCCTTCTCCTAACAATAGTGTGCTGGGTTCTTATACATCCATTACACAGCACACAGGACCTACCGCTTTATGTCCCATCCTAAGGATGAAGCAATAATAGTTAAGTGTCTTTCTTACGGACACAAGTGTCAAGAGCGGGACTCGAACCAACACTGCCAAGCAGAAAATACCAGAGCTTGAGTCCAGTGCGCTTGGCCGCTCAGCCCTGGCAGCCCAATGTCTGCAAATGATTTCAATACTTTGTTCTTGCTCACGGATCTGGTTTGAAGATCTACAGATCAGAACAAAAGGGGATTTTAATGATTGGCACAAGTTTTTAGAATTATCCATAAAGTCATCGATTCACTGCAACAAGGTTGTAACTTAAACCATGTTGTAACTTAATTTTGGATGAAGCCCAGATTTTGCAGATTTGCAAATGTGTGACTGATTCTGTGCTACAACTACAAGATAGCCATTGGTTTTGGTTTTGCTTGAGAAAACAGTATTCAAAGCCGCCTAATGTTATTTTTGAGAATTTGTTTGAAATAAACTCTACATGTATGACATTTACACACCTGTATTTTATAGAGAACGTTTATTGACATCTCCGTTTGAATTTAAAAATGTCCCACCAACATTAAGGTTGCACCGTCATCACGTCTTCGTGTGGGGACCTTCCCTCATTGGGATCATGTATCATTGGTCTGAGTATTTGAGACACTATTGGTCCAAGTATTTGGTTTGAGTATTGTTCGACTGTTTGGTCTGAGTATTCGAAATACTATTGGTCCTAGTATTTGGTCTGAGTAAAAGACGCTATTGGTCTGAGTATTTGGTCTGAGTATCCGAAGCACTATTGGTCTGAATATTTGGTCGGAGTATTTGAGAACTTCATGTTGATCTTTTAAAAAGGGGAGGTGTTTATTTTTCACTTTCACAGAAAAATTACAGACAAGACAACAAACAACATTAATGATAATAATATTAATAATAATAATAGTAGTAATAACAATAATAATAATAATAATAATAGTAATGACAATTTATTAAGCGCACAAATCCACAATGGAAAAAGAGAAGTTTTGTTGTTTATTTGTTATACTACACTTATGCTACCAATCAACATTTGAAACTGGTTTCTAATGACTAGAATAATTAACCCTCCTACTGTCTGACCATCCAATCTCTTCCACTGTGGTTTTGAATGATAGATAAAATATGCCAGCCTGTAATATGACATCATGTGGTTGAATACCTTGACACACTTCCATTTTGTTCTCTGCACAGTAATGTGCCACCATACCCAACCTGTGCAGTTGAAGGGTTCCAAAGGGTTGGTCAACTCGCAGGAAAATGTGACCAAGAGTAGGAGGGTTGAAGGAGGAGTGGTATTTGTCATGCATAGACTTGACTCAAGTCAAGTCCCATGCTTGGTCACACGCTTCAGTTCCATTCCAGTGTTGAGTTGCCTATACAATCTCAAAGTTTAGATGATCCTGACCTGTACATGAATGATGTGATGGATTCAGATTAATGACCAAGTTGGACTTGGGTCAAGTCTAGGGTTTGTAAAGCACCTAACCTCCCACCCCCACCTAAAAAAATATAAATAACTTAAAAAATCCATGCATTAATTTTTAAACATTATTTTCCTTTAAAAATCACTCTGTCCAGAGATTTAAAGGTGACCTTTTATTAGCAACTAATTCCCATTTATTGTAGACATTCAATGATGTCATGTTTCAAATTTCACTCCAAATAAAATGACATTTTACACCATTTTTATGTAGGTTACAGACTTGTAAACATTTTTTCCCTAAACTCATAGGTGTTACCTTTGACTTTACTTAGGTTTGCAGATTCCTGGCAGTGATGCACAACTGAGTTTCCCTTTTTTACATGCTGGTTTTTGACATTGAAGACCAAGTGCTTCGGAGCACTTGCCATACATTGATGCGCCCTCACACAACTCATCTACACCCTAACATGAGAAACAGAGAGAATAAAATGCTTGTCAGTAACAGGCAGGACTCAATGGGGCTGGAAGAAACCCCACGCAACCCCTTTTTGGAGGGACCTTGCCATACAAGGGAGTGGCTATGCTGGGGAGGTGTTAGGGCAGTGCCAGTGCATGCTCGAGTCTTGTACACAGTGTGCCTGATGGGGGCACGTTCGAAACCACGGGCTCAGGCTTCGACTAAGACTTCGTTTCGAAGACGGCCTAAGCCTCAGCCAAAGAGTAGCCTAATGGGAGACTTTTGAGACGCTGGTGGCAGCAGACACAAAGGTCCCTTTTGACAGTTCTGAACTTGTGCACAAATGCTCAGTACTGTGTGTGTAGTTCTGAGCATGTGTACTACTGGTAAGAACCGTGAAATAGGAGTGTTCCAAAGGCTCCCGGTGCTACGTTCCTGGATGTATTTGTATTAACAGAATAGTACACACAAGACATGAATTTGTCATTATTCAGTCTTCCATCAGTATTACCTTAGTGCAGACTTCACAGCAACCGCACATATCTGGGATTGTTTCGGCACCGTCGTAACAAACTGGGTCTTCGCATTTCGATTCGTCACATTCCTGGCAAATGGTGCCCTCACACCTTGAAGATGGAAACAAACAAAACAACATCAGGGAAGAAATAAGGTTTTTTCCAATATCGGGGAAATAGTTTGTCACAAATGGTTTGCCCACGATTTACTCCTTACTTGCCAAGCACGTCTCATCACACGCGGCGACTGTGATGCGCTCACCATTTTGGGAGTTGGTAGATAAGCGCGTAAATATATAATAATAATAATAAATACTTATAAAGCGCTGGTATCTAGAAAAACTATTCACTGCTCTGGACCTGAGAGATTAATGATAAGCTTGAGTAAAGAGGTAAGTTTTGAGGTGTGTTCTGAAGGACCTGATATCAGTTTGTGTTTTGAGGGTTATTGGTAGACAGTTCCATAAGTGGGGTGCAGCAACGGAGAAACTCCTGTCGCCGTAACGCCACGTTGCCTAAAATTTGCACCACACTGTGTAACACAATAGACATTGACTAAAAATGGCGCAATCAAGATTATTGTGATGACGCAGCGCCATAACCAGGGTAAAATTGTAGTGAGCCTGGGAATTTTGCTACTCCGTCAGGGTAACAAAATTCCCAACCAATCAAAAGCGATGGGGTGAGCATGCGGTAACCTCATCCGCATTGTGATTGGTTAACCTTTCAGCGCTTTTTTTTTGTTTAAAACAATTATGAACAATTTATGTTTGAAACTTGATGAATAATTCAACGACCCCAAAAAAATCAAGTTGGAAAAGGCCCTCGTGGCTTCGTCACTCGACAGTGCGCGCTGACTTTTGTCTTCGCTGCTGTTTAAGCCACGCAGGCTTTGACGAAAGCCTAGTATCTTATCTAATTTTGTATATAAATTTGTAAGATACCATTTTGGTCATGCAATGAGTAGTACAAAAAGAGGCGGTCGAATTTTAACATTTTGTTCTTACCTTTGAAGGCACAGAGCCAAAACTGCCACCATCGTAAGAGCAAGCATCTTGTACATTGTTGTCTTGATTCTAGAGCCAAAGTCCCTCTCCAAATAAAATGTCCTACCCCAAAGATTGGTAAAGCGGATCGATTGAGAATAGGTATAACTGTGACAGAAACTGTTGTGTCGTTTCCACTCTGAAGTTGACTCTTTTATAAAATTACTCCGCCGTGCAAATTAAGCCTCAGTATGTTCCATTATAAACGAGGGGTTACTTTGAAATCCCACCCGGGATTGTAGCAAGTGCACTTTCTTCCCCGACTTGCCATTATTTTCCACAGTGTGAAACTCACAGTTATAGCAATTATAAATCACAGGTTTACACATAACTTACATATTATAAAAATGGTCATGGTGGAAAGTTTCCATTGAAATATGTTTGTTCGAAATGCAATACTTTTATAGAAATTAGTATAAAACAATTAGTTTTGATATCGCGAGTCCAAAACCTGATGTTTGAAAACAGTGACTGCACCTAAAGTCTTTTTCACCATTTTCTCGGGACCGACGACCGATTGAGCTTAAACTTTCACATGCAGGTTTTACAATTGCTTTTTCAATTAACAAATTTGAATTACATCCCATTGTATAAAATTGTATCAGGTAAATGAAAGCTGCCGTTGCATAAACATCCTGAGATTGCTTTTATTTTTACACCGCAACGCATGCGTGCGTCAAGGCAAGTTTGACAAGCTGTAAACTTTTCCAGACTAGAATAACTGGGCTTTTTATTACGCCATATTTTCTTCCCCGTGTAATTCTTTTTGCGCAAAATATCTGCTTTTTATTTTTGAAGATGGTTGACGTAGTTGGCATATGAGGTACAGAAACCACCGTATATTTTTTTTAACATTCGATAGCAAAAGAAATCCTAAACAAATTTCGTCTCGATTAGGAAAGTACATCGTTAATTTATCACATCCTAATGTTTACGTTTTTAAAGAAAGACATCCGTATTTCATTCGTCCATCAAATCTAGAAGACTACCGATCTTGAAATGGTTTCTCCCTGTTCTCAATAAAAAAAAAACAGTATCAGACCGCCGTTGATTGGTGCAAGTAGAAGAAATGTCCTACCAATAAACCCAAATCACCGCACTGTGATAAAACACAAAGACAGGTAATTACTGCCAACATGTTTCTGAAAAACTCTTTGTCATTATGTCATTCATAAGTGCATCTTTGTATGACTCTCATTGATATAACCTTTAATTGTAAGCTGAAGCTGTATTAAAAAAAGGCCATTAATATGACCTAAAGTCCGTAACTTGTCCTCGTGTTTTGTTCGCTCTCGTGGGAGCAACAGCTGTTTCCAGGTTCACAAACAGAGGTTCACAAACGGACGCACTTCGTCCAAAAACCGACACAAGACATTCTTCTTTTGAACTAATTGGTAGTATTTGTAACACATTCAGTCAGCCGTACGGTTACACAAATTTGAAATGTGTTGTAAGGACTCTGTTTTTTTTTTTTTTTTTTTTTTTGTCATGCAAAATTAACAAATCAATTAAATTGTATTATTATCAAGTAATAAACCACAAATGAAACCGACTTTTGAAATATTAAGTCGCACCCCCTGTCCATCAAGGGAAAAATCCCATCCTTGCGAGCAGCACCATCCTCAAACATGGCTTCCATCAACCCACTAGATCGACTCGTATAGTTCTGTATCATCCTTCGACTGTAATAGACATTTGGTGCGGCCATCTTGATTTCCTCCCATTCAAATCAATGTAACCAAACTGAGGCTGGAAGTGCAACTTGTCTGGTTCCTCTTTGCACAATGAATGTTAGCACCCATTACTACTATTGGATACAGGGAAACTCCAACATGGTGGTAACATGATAAAGGTCTATGAAGACTAGGTATTCGTCCAGAACTGCAACTTATCGGTGATTCCTTCACACCATTAGCCTACACCATGGAGGTAGAATTTAATTTCTACCTCCATGCCTATACTACTTTGGAATTACGTCAGACTATCGTGGGGATCAAGAGACCTAAGAAACCCAATCATTGACCAGACATTTGTTTTCATTTCGGCGTGAGAGAATCATCTCAAGTCTCTCCCCAACTATCTTTAGAACATACATGTACATTAAAACAAAGTCATTGATAACAAATAATTGTACTTTCCCTATTAGTGTTTTCGGCCATGCGGTCGTGCCGCAATGGCAATTATTTACATGAACTCTCCCAAATTAAAACCAGTGCTGCAGCCTTTAAATTTAAAATCATAATTAGTGTGTATTGTTGTTGTCAATGCCAGTAGCACGTTTTGCGGACTATTACGACAAGCAAGCTAAAGTTGCAATTCACAAACTCAAAAGCCGTGATGGCCCAGTCAAGCGACTTCGGCTACGGCTCAGGGCCGTTGGATAGAACCGTGGCGAAACTGAATACTATTAATTTGCGGTCTGGCTGTATATAGCCAGAGCCGTAAGAAGCCCGGAACGGTAGCACGTAACCTAATATTATAATTAACTGTACGAAGCACGCTCTCAATTTGTCTATAGGCTGTAGAAAAAAAAAGAAAAACAGTAATCAGTCACCGCAAGAGGGCGGCCGGGCGTACAACACTCTGACTCCCAAAGTGTAGCCTCATTGGGTGGGAGCGGGGGAATCAGCAAATAAAACTTCACTGTTTTAAAGGCAGTGACTTATACGAGTGACCCCAATGCCCTTTACTAATTTATCAGGTTGCCCCAATTCTTTTTAGTGACTTCTTATTGGTTGCTCTCCCCACGATCTGTAGTAAATTATAATATCGGGTTTATTCGCAACACATTTTGTTACTTCTTATTGATTATGACAATTACCATGCAATTTCTGGTCTATAGACGAATTGAGAGCGTGCTTCGTATAGTTAATTATTATTTAATTTATTTATTAGGTTACGCGCTACCGTTCCGGGCTTCTTATTGGTTACTTCAATGGCAAGAACAGCCCAGCATAGGGTTTAGGGTTATTTTTGTATAGAGTCATTTTTTCATTTTTATGGTAAGGGATTTTTTTTTCAGGGTTAGGGTTGTTTTTAGGTTTGTTTTAAGTGATATTTTAAAAAATAACATTAACATTAAAACGAAAACGGAAACGGAAACGAAAGCGAAAATGAAAACGAAATGGAAATGAAAGTTGTCTCCTAAAAAGAAGTCGCTGCCTGAAAAGAAATGCCGCATGCAAAAAAGTCAATGTCATAAACAATGTCACCGTCTAAGAATATGAAGTCCCCGCCTAAAATAGCTGCAGACAAAAATACAAATCGCCACCTAAAAAGTCGCAGCGTGAATTTATTTACCGTATATAATAAATGATTATTTATAAATGGTCAATTATAAATAATGGTGGTTTTGTAAACAAAAAATATATCTAAATAATGGTTATTTATAAATAATGTTTTTTTTTTAAATACTGTATATTTTTTTAAATAATGGTTACTATAACTAATGGTTATTTATAACTAACGGTTATATACAAATAATGGTTAGTTACAAATAATATTATTTATAAATAATGGTTATTTATAAATAATAGTTATTTGTAAATAATGGTTATTATTTCCTCAACGATTCAAGTACGTTCTCTGATTCAAGCGACTTCGGCTGCCGTGGCTGGGGTTGCGGCTCGGGACTTCGGCTGGCTGGGGTTGCGGCTCATGGCTCGGGGGTTGCGGCTGGCTGGGGCCGGCCGCGGCTGGCTGGGGGTTGCGGCTAGGCAGTAGCGACAACGTCGAGGAGCGGCGGATCCGTTTCCCTTTTTGGCTGAACGGAATGTTATGAAAAATGGTCACTGTTGGTTCTTTGGACAAAAATATATTTACATTTATAGAATACATTAGTTGAACCAGACTATACCGAAACCGCATGGAACTCTGTTTTCGGCATTGTTTGTTTGTCTCGTTTGTTTGAGAGGCCGTCAACATTTTAAAGACAAATGAGTTATCACATTTTATTACTTGAACTAAAATAAATAAATAAATAAATAAATACTAAAAGAGGGTTGGTTCCTCCATCTACCCGTCCCCTCATGCCCCACCCCTAATAGTTGAGATCGGCGAACTAATCACTTTAATAAGCGTTTGTAAGTTATCAAGGCTGTACTGTCTCATAATTATAAAGTCTTTAATTTTTTTAGCTATTATATTATTTATTATTTATTTAAGTTTTCCTTTCATTGATGGCCAAGGCGCTGAGGACTACTACACAGTTAGTAAGCCTACCACAAGTAGTAGGAAGTAGGTGGTTTTTTTTACAGGCCAAATAAATATAATTTGACAAGAACAACAATTAGGGGCACGTCTGGATACAAGACTCGTACAACGCGTTCAAAAGACCTGCTCGAAACGTGCATTTAACCAGAGAGGCGAAGGACTGGGCACCCGTCTAATCAACTTAAAAAATCCAGCCCGATGTACTGTGTGTGTATGTAGATGTACCCGTACTGTGTGATGTGCCCTTCATTGGAACGCAAGGAATGTTTGTGGAAACACGATCATGTTTACTGACTGAAAAACTGTCATTGAAACTCCGGAAAAGTAATCATTTTACCGGAAAACGCAAGTTCGTGGTACATCAGGGACACAGTGGGATTGATCTGTGATTTTATGTAGCGTCCGATTTGTCGGTTAACATCGTGTTCTGACTGCAACCAGTTGAGACTTCGACGAGTACGACGAAGGGGTAGTGAGCGAGCCGTGATAATTTTCTTCCCCGAGGCAAAACAGCAAGCTAGCGGCTGCTAGTGCGAGAGAAAGATGCCGACTACAACGTACCGCACGAAGACCATCCACAGCATCTTGGATCCAGTTGCCCAACAGGTATATTATGTCTAATATGGAGGCTTTTCATGGCATGACAAGCTTTCGATTAAAAGTTCGAGCTTTGTTTAAATTCTTGTTAGCTTGAAATGGTTTGTCTTTGTTTGATTAATTGAAGTACACCCCGCCCCTTTTTGTCTATCCTTTCCCATTGTACCCTCATGTCCCCTGTAAGTAATTAGTAGTAATTCTGTGCCACAATTTTCTATCCAAACTTTCTAAATTGTCTTACTCTTATGTCAATTTGTTTATTTAGATGCTTTAAATTTTGTATGATTTCTTTATCCCAAAGTCTTAAGTGCCAATATGCTTGACTCCCTGTCCCTTCCCGGAAAAGTTTCCATATCCGACTGCCACTTTCTAAGTGATTTGTTAATGATTGATTGCTTTATTTACCTTTGTTTGATATCCCTCTCAAGGAAATTGGTAGTTACAAAAAAAAATTCAAGCGGACATTTCATCGCGGGGCTCGAACTTTCGCGCATTCGATCATGCCCAACAGTGCCCAAAGGAACTAAAATGGCATTTTAGGGAGTAGTGTTGTCAAGCCCAATGTTGACGTGAAAATGGCTTATTTTCTACTGATTTCGACACTTTGTAATCATTCAAAGTGCCTGTTCCTCTCAGTTTATACTCTGTCAAACTTTCTGGACAGGTGGTAAGGATGTAATTTGACCTACGTACATTGCCTTTTTACATCCAACAGCGCAATCACCAATAACAAGATGGTGATTAGGAAATGAGAAGAAATTTTCAGTTTTAGATGTGGGAGGAAAAACCCTGGCAAAAATGCTGTATCCGGCTGCCACTTTATCTCCCTTAATTTAGGTCAAATTACATCCTTACCTGTCCAGAAAGGTTCACAGAATGTATACAGAGAGGAACAAGCATTTTGAACAATTACAAAGTGTCGAAATTATGAAAAATAAGCAATTTCCACGTCTACGTTGGGCTTGACAACGCTACTCGCTAAATGCCATTTTAGTTCGTTTGGGCATTTGGTTTTTCTTTTTTGAAGGTCATAAGTAGCGTATTAGCTACCAATTCCTGGAGAGGAATATTTAAAAAAGGGAAATAAAGCCCAACATCCATCAACAAATCTAAAAATCCCTTCGAAAGTGGCATATGGAAACTTTTCCAAAACCCTAAATAGGGAAAACCCACAAAATCAGGTAGGGACTGAAAACCCAATCCACAAGGCTCCAGGCCTGAGGTGGGATTCGAAACGGGGTCCACAGAGGTGAAAGAAACCACTGAGCTAACCTGATGCCCAAGTTGAGAAATGAGTGGGTGGGGGTGCTGACAGTTTTGTCAGTTTAGTCTGGCTCGAGTCTCAGTCCGAGTCTCGAGTCACTTGGGTCAAGTCTGAGCCTCAAGTCACTCGGGTCTGAGTCTCGAGTCATTTGGGTCTGAGTCTCGAGTCAATCAGGTCTGAGTCTCGAGTCAATCGGGTCTGAGTCTCGAGTCACTTGGGTCTAAGTCTCGAGTCACTTGGGTCGAGTCTCGAGTCACTCTTTCAATTAAAAGAATGCGAGAGCTTGCATGTTTTTGATTGTCTGTTTAAGTTTTATTCAACTGATGCTGTGACATAAAACAAGTTTATTTCCATGCTCTGTATTTTACAGGATTGAAGTTTGAGATTATTTATTTGTGTATTTATTTAAGGGGTCCTTTTAGTTTAAATCAATAACTTACAAATGAAAGAATAACTCTGAGCAAAATAATTTAAAAGAAAAATAAAGTGAAACATTTGAAGTTGTAATTAAAGTTGGCTACATGTTTCATTAAAACCCAAGGTATAATGTATTCCAAAATTAGCCAAACAGGAAGAAAAGCATTAAGTAAAAAAATTGAAATAGATGGGATGCAGTGTGTTCCAAAATTATTCAAAAGTAGCAATAAAAATACTCCAGCTTCGGCAAATGACCAGGGTGATGGGGATAAAATAAATCATACTTGTAAATAAATAATTAACTGAAAAAACAAACTATATTTAGTCTGGTTGAGGCTATCATGACTATCAAAACAAGAGTCGCAACCGATGACTAAAGTGTCTGGTTGAGGCTATTATGACTATCAAAACAAGAGTCGCAACCGATGGCTAAAGTTCTATTCTGTTTCATAACTCATCAGTACTAAAAACAACTTTTAGTTCCCTTTTTGGCATTTTTTTCCCGATAATACTTTGGTATTGGTGTTATTAAAAAAAAAATCAAATTAAACAAATTAAATGGCAAAACTTGGTCTTGAAACCAAATGCGTGTGAACTACAGGAAGCAATTTGTTTCCTTTTTTAGCACTATACATTACATGTACATGTATTTTATAATGCTAATCTCAACTGCATACCAATGTAAACCACCAAAACAATATAGGCCTACTGTACACACGTGGCATACATGTAGTTGTATGGATATCCACATGTACGTTAAAATAGTAATGTCTGCATGTATGTAGACACAAATATTCAGCAATTTACATCCGTCACGAGTTGTGTTTTTATGGTTCAAAATTTTCCACTTACATGTAAGTTATTTCTATGGTGCTGTGTCGTCATGCGTGTGCGCGTGACACAAAGACTTACCAACAGTGTAGACACCTAACTTGTGTTGTATTTTTCCGTGCTCCATGCACGCGTTTTCTTCAAGCCAACTTGACACGCAGTTTAAAATAGTGCAAAACACGGAGTGAGGAATGCGCAATACGCAGGATGTGATAATATTCACTGTCCAATGGGAGGCTTATGAGGACACTAGGTGGCAGCAGACTTACCAGGTAAATTTCATTGAAATGTGCGCATGCTCAAAACTACGCAAACAATGAAAATTTACCTAGTACTGTAAGTCTGCTGCCACCTAGCCTTCCAAAGTCTCCCATTGGACGGTGTAAATAACAAAACAGGCATAACAAAAGATTGACTTCAGGTACATGTAAGTGAAGCGCAAGGGGGCGCACTCTTACATTTGAATCATTGGACGCAAGATGGCGAGTCGACACAGCCCCTTTAAAAGGCATGCAACTTTTCAGCTGACCAGCTGATTTCCTCGTTTTTGGTTTCTCAGCTGAACCATTGTAAATTGGTTGAAGACATTCTCCCTGAAGACGAGTAGAGTATACCATGTATACTGTTTGAAACGTCGAGACCACACAGGCTCTTTTCAGAGCCACCACCCCTCCCAAAAGAGATTTTTACATGGTTGTACCCGCAAATTTTACTAGTTTATATGTAGTTTCCCATTGTAGATTGAAAAAAACAGTAAAAAAGTCTTGCTGTGCCTGGCAATTTTCTCTCTAATTTGACAAAGTGCAATAGACCTTTATCATGCTGGCACCATCTTGGTCATGTTCTCTGTATCCAATAACAGTAATAGATGCTCATATTCATTGTACTAAAAGGAACCAGACTATTTGCCCTTCCAGCCCCGGTTTGGTTACATTGGTTTGAAGGGGAGAAAGTCAAGATGGTCTATTGCATGCCTGCGTTAAAGCCCCAGCTCAACATTGGTAAAGTGTCTGTAAATGCTTCCAGTCTCTGCACAAACCAAGATGTATTAAAACCAACCTGTGAAAATTTCAGCTAGTTTCGTTGTTTCATTTGCGAGAAAACGGTAAAAATGCATTTGCAACATTTTTTGTATGCGCTCATTCTAAGGCAGAGTTTTGGTCTCACATGAGACGAAAATTAATTTTGGATCTTATTTCATATTATTTTCAAAACCGATAGCACTTAATGTAGAAATATTTCAAGGAAAGTGTTCTACCATCATTAAATCCTTATACCATTTGAAGTGATCTATAAACTTTTATGTTCTTCTGTCTTACCAATGTTAAGCTGAGGCTTTGAGGAAGAACAATCAAGCACAATCGTGGTTGAACTTGAGCAGTCCAAGCCACACTGTGCTATAACAGATTGTGACTTGTCTGCATGACTAGTGAATTCCTCTTCATATGAGTAATTTCACCATAACCCCTGCTGGGAGATTGATAAGCAGTGACTGTATCCAGTTGAAAATTATTTACAATATGACTCATGTGACATTACAGTGTGTACATGTATGTACATGTACTGTACATTTTGTCTTTAACAAGAGCAAACTGCAAAAGTTTTATAGTACATTTTTAACAGGAATAATTTAACAGGAACATCCATTGAAAAGGACCTTTTCAATGAATGCAAATTGCGCATCGTTTGTGCGCACTAACATTGCGTGTATTATGCACTGACCTGTGTCCAACGCGGAGGTTTTTTTTAATTGTGAAAAGGCCTAATAAGGATAAGAGTGGTACACCCGTTTCACTTTCAGACTGGTGCTCCAGCCAAATAGATTAGGAGCGGCTCTAGTTTTTGGTTTCAGACAGGCGAACTTAATTAACATCTGACATTTGACGTCTGAACCCAAGACGCTCCAGAGTCGTTCCGACCGACTGCAACAGTTGATCTTGCGACTTCTAGCACGTCTAGTCACTCCTAACTGTCTCAGGCGTCAAACTTTTCATGTGCTTAATTCAATAATTTGGTTCAATGCAACTCTGGAGCACAAGTCTGAACCGGATGTTAAGTTCTCATGTAGTGTCATCTTTTACCTGATCAAGGCACTGTACATACATGTAACCTGTAAGACATTATAATACCTACTAATACAGTACTTAAAGCATTCCTCAAATTTTCTCAACTCCCTGGGGAGCATCCAACCTGAAGTTGAGCACTATGGGATTAATCCAACACAATGCCATCTTAGTAGGTGCACATTTATACTCCCAGGTGAAGAGGAGCAAATTATGGAGTGTCATGCTCAAGGACATTACTAGGCATCATTGCTGGGCAGGCAGGGATTCAGACCCACATTCTGACATGTCTGATGACTCTGCCACCAGAACCGAGACTGGTGCCCTAGACTGCTCAGCTGCTACATTAAAAAACAACAAATGCAGAAGGTCTGGGTCTCCACTTTGACTAGAGGTTTTAAGATGAACCATGATGGAATCGGCATGACGGGGATTACACAAAAAACACCTCTCAATGGCCAGAAAATGGCGAAATATTCAAGACCATGTCTCTTTGTGTGAGTGAAACGAAGCGTTAGACGGGGTGTGTGTGGTCAGTGCAGGCTCAGCAGTAGAATGTCCTGGCAACCTTTGACTCCGGTATTCCGATTTTACACAATAGCGTCTGTACACCGCTTCCGTTTCCAGGCAGAGGAGATATCTGCGTGTGTACACGTCATCCGGCGCCAAGTTTAAAGTTTGAAGTTTAAAGTTGTGGATACAAGTGTTCCCCCTGCCCAGTTCAAAAGTGAGGCAGCAAACCTCGTTACTGTCAGCGACCACTTCACTCATGTCTTGCCAACATCACCACCTCACTGTGAAGAATTGCCTAAAAGAAATAGGCCTACTAGTAATTAAAAAAAATTGATTTTGTGTCATGACATGCATGATGAGCTTTTTCCTTGACCTCTACATATCAAGAACTCACAATCTGGATTTAAAGATTGGATTATGGTGCATTTGTGTAAGCAAGTGCTGCATTCTTGTCAGTTTGCGGACTCTGTAAATTTTGCTTCAATCATCAGTTTATATTTTTACCACATTGTTCAGCTGGGCCCAATTTTATGGTTCTGCTTCAGGGCTCGAATTTTGGGGTAAAATTCCACAAGACCACAGGGCTTGTAGCTCAAAATTTTTACCAGACCAGAATTTATTTTACAAGACCAGAATCTTAATGAGAAAGAACTTTCTACAAAGTTAAAATGGAAACTGTTTTTATTTGAACAAGCACTAAGAGAATATTTGTCTCATAATTTTGTCTTGTGGGGAAGTATATTTTGATACTCAACAGAATTGAAAGGTATTGATCAGATTCAAAGTCAACATTTTGAACATCATTTCTCGTGTTTCTTTTTGTTAAAGATATTACACAATGAGGTTTTATTATTCAATTGAAAAACACGAGACCACCGGACTTGTCCAGTCGTGAGTTTACTGGCACGACACTAAAATCACTGGCCTTAGGCCTGTGGTCCAGTGTAAAAAAATTCAAGCGCTGTGCTTACCGTGGATTCCTGTGCTTACGGCCCATAGAATTATATGCTTTACAAGGCACCGTAAGCACAGAACTCCACTGTAAGCAGAGCCATGAAATTGGACTCAGAACAGCTTGGGAAAACACAGGTGGCAACTGTACCCCTTTCAGAGAAAAGCAAATGCAAAGGTCATGTACATATACAATGTACATTGTACATACTAGACAATGACAAATTCTGAAATCAAGAAAAAACTTGACAAACCACAGGCCTGGGCTTAAGGGGAAATGATATCATTGTTTTGGGGAGAGTAATTCAATTCCCATCCTCTTGTTTTCAACAGACACATCGTAATCAGAAAAAAGTCTGCTTTTGTGTTTTCTGCTAACATATTTTACAACTTTGTCCTAAAAAGCCCCAGCTCAACACTGGTAAGAAGAAAAGCATAAATGATTTACATATATACCGTACATGGCGCGATGTTCCCTCATTTTGCCAACCAGTAGTGCTAGTGCGCACACGCGATGTGCAATTTACATAATTCATGGGAAGGGTCTATTGTGCCCTGGTCTGAATTGATTGAACTCACTGGATTTATGTGTATGCAACTAGACCCTGAATACCATGTAACTCACATCGTCCCAAACTGTTTCTGTTTTCTTTGCAACAAAACTCAGGGCTCGAATTTGGGGGGAAGAACCACAAGATCACAGGGCTTGCACGTCATGTTCACTGGACCAGAATTTTTTTTTACAAGACCAGAAACAAAATGAAGGAAATTTCCTGACAAAGTTTAGCATGCATTCGAGGCCTCAGTGCTTTAAGGTCATTAATTGCAATTATATGATCTGTAATGATCAAAAGGGCTTTAAACTAAAGGGAAAATGCGTATAAGTTTGAAAAACTAAATCAAAATCCACAAATACATGTAAATGTTTTCCTTAGAAAAGGAATGTTTCTTTTTGCCAAACAATTACTTTGGAGACCAGTCTTGATCAATAAGCTCCATTTACCAGGAGCTCCAAAATATGCAAATTTATGCAATTTGATGAAATTCATACAAACTGCACTAATGACCTTATAGTCCTGAGCCGACGCATTTTACTTTTTTTAATTGAGCAAGCACTTAGACATGTAAGAGGAAGTTTGTGTCATTTGGCTTTATGGGTGTTAAGTATACTTCATTACTCACTAAAATGGGAGACTTTTGGATGGCCCTTTTTCACAGTTCTCACCAGTGGTACGCACGCTCAGAATTACGCACGCATTACTGAGCATGTGTGTGTATGCTCAGAACAGTCAAAAGCAAAGATTATAGAGCGCCATAGGCGCAAGATGGGGAACTCTGGCTGAAATGTGAAATCTCACTGCATGCCATTTCGGCAAGTGACTCTATTGATACAACACTGACACGTATGGACCAGTGTAGACAATGACAATTGCTGTCAATGGGAAACAAAGCATTCACTTGCCGAAATGGCGCCCATGCGTATTTCACTTTCCAACAGTAGATAAAGGCCCAGTTCCCCATCTTGCGCCTATGGTGCTCCATAATCTTTGGTCAAAAGGGCCCGTTGTGTCTGCTGCCACCAGTGTCTCAAAAGTCTCCCGTTGAAAGTTATTTTATCGGACTCAAAGTCAACATTTGAACATAATATTTATTCTTCAATACTACACAGTTGAAGTAGTATTCATTTGAAAAACACAAGATCGCTGGACCTGTCTGGTCTTGAGTTTACTGGCCTGACACTAAAACTACTGGCCTCGGGTCTGCAGTCCAGTGTAAAATTGAAGCCCTGAAACTTTGATATGCCATATTTTCTGCTGAACGGCTTGTAGACATGGGCACAATTTCATAAAGTTGTTCACCAGAGGCCAATTTCATAGAGCTGCTTAAGCACAAAAAGTAGCTAAGCACAACAAAATTACGCTTACCAGAATAAGGTTACCAGCCAAACTACCATGTGACATGTAAAATGTGTGACTGGTATCCCGCTCATGTCTGCTCAGCAGAAAATTTTTAAGCAATTTTTCTGCTTAGCAGCTCTATGAAATTGGGCCCAGTAAGCACATTTTTGTGCTTACTGTAGCAGAAAAATATTTATTAGCAAAAGGGTATAAACGATCGAAAATATTTGACAGCCTGTGCGTGCGTTCACAATGGATTTGCATTGTTGCTTCACTCATCTGCTTACAAGAACCCCCGACAAGTTAGCATACCTTTTGCCTTGCTTATGGTAAGCAGTTTTTATGAAATAGAAACTGTGATAAGGGTTGCTCCGTAAGCTGAAATCGTCTGCTTACAGGCTTAATAAAACTGGGCCATGATCAGTGATCATCGAAACCACAGCTCCATACGTACACTACATGAAATATAATGTGTAATTTTTTGTACAGCCATGGTACACCCTAGGATGTCTGTTGTTTCTGTGCATGGTTATTGACACACATGTTCATGGCCAGCCGGCTTGCCACTGATCTGACTTGTCACTGGGATCATGCCCATGTTTGGTAGGGTGTAAGTCTCACGCACACACACTCAAGCATCATGTGTTGTGTGTATGCTGTATCATATCTGTGATGGGTCTCACCAGCTAGAGCAAGTCTACTTGTATTGGTCTGTCATGCAATACGTCTTGCTTGCAAGACGTGTTGTATAACACAGGAACATGGCATTCACACTATTTATTGCATGCATCACACTCAATTTATGATTGTACTTCTTGAAAAGTAGAGGATTGGAATGAATGTACTCTTCCAAAATCAATGATGTACCGTCCCTTTATGATATGTTTCTTGAAAACTAGAGGATTGGAATGAATTTACTCTTCTAAAAACCAATGATGTACCATCCCTGGATATGTTTCTTGAAAAATAGAGGATTGGAATGAATGTTCTCTTCCAAAAACCAATGATGTAACATCCCTTTATGATATGTTTCTTGAAATCTAGAGGATTGGAATAAATGTTCTCTTCCAAAAACCAATGATGTAACATCCCTTTATGATATGTTTCTTGAAATCTAGAGGATTAGAATGAATGTTCTCTTCCAAAAACCAATGATGCACCATCCCTTTATGATATGTTTCTTGAAAACTAGAGGATTGGAATGAATGTACTCTTCTAAAAACCAATGATGTACCATCCCTTTATAATATGTTTCTTGAAAACTAGAGGATTGGAATGAATGAGCTCTTCCAAAAGCCAATGACCATCCCTGTGTGATCTGTTCCTTGAAAACTAGACGATTAGAATGAAAATATGCTCTTCCAAAAACCAATGATGCACGTACATGAATCACTCCTTTATATATCATCTTCAGTGTATTTCTTGGATTTTATGAACTCTGCTGAAAACCAAACTTGCCGACTTTGCCTTTTTTTATTTTTTTTTTATTTGAAGTAGGATTGTGTTCATGACCTTTTACATACGAGACACTTAAGTAAAAAAATTAATATGCTATTAAATTACACTGTGTCTGGTGGGTATCACAGCATTTATTGACAAACTGATTTGATTTGACAGTTTTTTTGCCGTTGTAATAACTGAATAATGTATAATTCTTTTTTTTTCTTCAGGTTGGTCAACTGGTGATCCTACATGAGCAAGCTGAAGATGGCAATGCTATGTCCGATCTGACGTCCCCAATCCAGATTGTCGCCAAGGCTGTCAGCAACCTCGTAGCTGTAAGAACACAGAATCAAAACCAAGAACATCCCCGATCCGTCACACACCACTGACCCACCCAGATTCCTTTAGTTTAAAGTCCTCAGACTCAACGAGATGACACACTCACACACACACACAAGTGTGTATTTACCTCCAATCGGGGACCTCCTATTGTCCCTCTTTTGTTTGTACTTTAACTTTTTAGCAACAGCTCCCATTGGTTTTGAACACGATTTCCAACTGGGGACCTTTTCCAATCGGGGACCCTATTGTCCTCTTTTGTTGTAAGTCCCAGGTTTGAAAGCCTAAACAAACTCACACACCCACACACGTCCCCCTACATATGGCAGTTATGGGGTCCTCCTATTGTTGTTCTATTATTCCCTTTTCTGAAGAATTCCTCTGTGGGGTAGCACTAGAACAAAGAAAACCTTGTGGGGTAGCATTGTTCCATTGTGTAAAGTGCCCTGTAAGTTGGTGAGTGTAAGGGCACCCAAGTGTGTATTCACCCGCAATCAGGGACACCCTATTGTTCCTCTTTTGTGTTTGTACTCTAACTTTTTTGCAACACCTCCCATATGTTTTGTACACGTTTGGCAACTGGTGACACTTGGGGAACCGGGGACTCTATTGTACCCTTTTGTTATATGTCCCCAGTTTGAATGCCAAGATATGTTGAAACCAAATACTTACACAAAAGGGATCTAGGTGTTTTGACAGACTGAGGACGTCCTCGCTTCGCTTTCATGTACTAAACCAACGAGGACCAATGAGGACGTCACTAAAAAGAACACAAGTGTCTAGGCCAGGACTCAAGCTCCCACTCTGCTGATCAGAAACACCAGAGCTTGAGTTCAGTGCACTCAACTGCTCGGCCACAACACGCCTCTAAAGCGGTTAACAGCTGTCTGCTGGCCAAATGCCAGCTAGAACCTCCCCAAGAATCAGTAAACATTCCGTCCAAGTTGTCTGGCTGGTAGTTTATTGCTTCCTAAGTCGACATACCATGTTACAGAACCACTTCCTGCTTAGATTCTTCCTTCTGGCTTCAAACTCAAGTGCAATTATAAACATGACAATGTTGAAAGAAAACCTTGAAGTACAAGTGTATGAAGCCTTGATAAAGCCGGTGAACTATTGAAATGACAATCTATGCAATGTGTATAGGGTTCTCCCCTTGATTTTTCAAAACTGGGGGGGGGGGGGGGGGGGGCTTAGCCGCAGCCCTAATTGCTTTAAACTTGGAAACAGCCTTACATATATTTTGAACAAGAAGAGGAAGCCTAGTTTGTGTGAGAAGAGGAGGGGGGGGGAATCCTCCTCTTTTCCCCCCAACCCCACCCGTATAGCAAATAACCAATTTGAACATCAAAAATACATTTACAGTTTTAACTTTTATTCCCAGTCGATACCCGCTTATCATGCTTGTTATTGTAAATACACTAAACATAAAGTCACAGACTAAGAATTTTCCATTTACAAGAAGAATAAAGCAACATAAAAATACAGTTGACAAATATTGCCCATTACAATTTTCATGATAAAAGAAAAGGAAACAAATTAGTCAATTACGATACGCTATAGGTAATGAACAGAAAAAAATACTGTACAATTCAAATGTATTTGTACATGTACTTTAAAAAAGACTTCATTACATTGACTTTAGTCATAGAGGATGGGGCTTCAGTTTCCTTCTTCATTACTCTTTTTGTATGGATGGCCGATTGCCATATAACAAGATGTTTGGATAAGCTGCACTTAATCGCTCGCCAACACAAGTTCCATGGTCAAATTTTTGATGAAAAGCCACCAGGGGTGGATTTCCATGGGTATTTCACGTAACAACAATAGATAAAGCTCCAGTTCCACATCTTGCGCCTTCGGCGCTCTATAATCTTTGATCAAGCCCTGTGACAGCGCAGTCCCCTGTCAACCTTCCTTAACATCTCCTCTTCCAATCCTTGCTATTCCAGGTCGGTAAACAGACGGCAAATACCAGCAAAGATGAGATCCTACGCCGTGAGATGCCGCCTACATTTCAGATGGTGGAGTCGTCATCTGGGTTATTGTTGGATGCAAGTCACTTGTTACAAGCTGACCCATACTCAGTACCGGCCAGGAAGAAGCTCATCGATGGAGCTAGAGGTTTGTGCTTGATGAGGGGCCATTCAGAATAATCTTCTTTTGCAATGTCACAGCCCGAGTTTTTGCCAACCAAGATGGAAAAAATACGGGGAGACATCAATGCAAAGAAAAAACTGATAATCACAGTCTGCAAAAGTGTTTCGCAAATATTCAGAAACTATTCAAAATATGTTGGAAACAAACCAACCAATAATGGGATGTACTTTCTTTAAACGAAAAGTTTGCAAAAATGTTGAATTTGGTCACAACGTCTGTCAACGAGACTAGAATGTTTTGCTACATTTGGCCGTCCATTGTTTATCAACAATAGAAAGGTCTATACTTAAAAATGTCATCGACCTATCAAACCAACCTATTGTACCTTTTGTAATCTATCTGTACATGTAAGTTCTTAGTTTGAATGCCAACTACAAGCACACCCACGTTTGTCAGCCCCCATAAATCGAGGAATCCGAATTCTCTTCTTTATCACCCTATTTGCAAAATGGAAAGTTCCATGCAGCATCACGGAGCGTATTGAGCAACATGCTGCCCCAATCCCCTAACCTGCCCTGTTCTTCAAATGACATCAAAATTAGATTTTTTTCCCAAATTCTTGATAACAAATCCTAGCTAGAAAGTCCGTTTCTCAACAAAAAAAATTCCTCGTCATAAAAAATACTCCTTGCATGCAGGAATTCTCCAAGGCACCTCTGACCTCCTCTTTGTGTTTGACGAGAGTGAAGTGCGGAAGATCGTCAAGATTTGCGAGCAGGTGTTGCAGTTGTTGGCCGTGTCAGAGGTCGTGGACACCATGGCGGACATTCTTACCTTTGTTCAGGTACAGTGCTGTTTTTTTGTGTTTTTTTTAAAAGTGTGTTGTGGCCAGTGTCGGTATAGAGCACCAGACCCACGTTCTAATGGCTGAGTTGTAAGGGGTTGGTTCGAATCCTGTTCGTAGCGCTGTTGCTGTTGGTCAGAAGAATTTGACCACTTGTGCTGCTCATCCCCTAAGAGTAAATAAATACCTAAGAATAGAATGATAGTTCGTTTAAAGGGGCTGTGTCGTCATGATTATAGCAGTGAATGGAATAACCCAGTTACTATGCGCGCCGGTGGTTTCATCACAGTTTGACAAAGACGACACCCTTTGCGATTTGACCGCAAGCGCGCGCATGTGCAGTATCTGGTTGAGAGTTCATCTTTCCATGCACAGCCCTAGGCCTGCTCTAATCATGATGACACAGCCCCTTTAAGGAGTGCGACGTAACATGTGCAATAATTCAGCTCTCAACAGTAAAAAGTTTCTGTTTTGTGATTGTCCAAGGCTGTTGTGGGTTCTTTCATGGGATAGTAAGCATGTGCGGGAACCACAACCGCTAAAATTGTATAGACCACAGGCTACATGTGCACAAATTTAGCTACTGGGGCTGAATACTCGTAAGGAGTTGGAATGAATGCCTAAGACCTCTATTATTATTATTATTATTTTTATTACTATTATTATTATTATTATTATTATTATATATTTCTGGTAATGAAACCAAGGATGCCTCATAAGTGAACTTAATCACTGTAGCTCTCAAGCCTGAGGAAACCTGTAGAGAAGGGTGCTTGCCATGGGAACCAGAAACACCGGGGTAAACCCCTACTCTTCCACAATAAGTGTTCTGGGTTCTTTTACGTGCACTACCTATCCTAGTACACGGGACCTACGGCTTGATGTCCCATCCGAAGGCCAAAGCAATTGTGGTAAAGTATCTTGCTCAAGGACACAAGTGCCGCGACCGGGATTCGAACCCACACTCTGCTGCCAACAACACCAAAACTTAAGTCCGGTGATCTTAACCGCTCGGCCACGACACTCCACGTGTGATTTTACATTGTAAGGCACTTTAAAAAGGACCTTAAGAATTGTGATTTCCATTTTGTGCAATCAAGCTTTTAACAATTTGCCCGAGGGATTTCCCAAATGTTTCTGTGCTTACAGGTGAGATTAATTTTTAGAAATTTCAGAATTTTTATTTTTTATTTTTTCATATAGTTGTCACAGTGTAGCCCTGACTAAACCAAGTGAAAAGACAACAAACATTCTCATAAAATGCACAAGGATTTATATTTCTCATTCAAGACAATGTGGAATGTGTTCACTGTGAATCGCAGAGCCCTTGGCCATACATGTAGTATACTGGAATCTCAGACTTGGACCCATACGCCGAATACAATGATAAACAATGGTGGCAGCTGATCGATCTCTCGTAATCCTCATTTGTCAAAAAGGACAAGGGTTTGGAATAGCGGATTACACAATAACCCCCTGAAAAGGGAGATTTGGAGCATGAATTCCAGTGCCCTTTGTCCCTCTTTGTAGGGGGAAATGAAGCGTAACATGGTGTGTGCATGCCTAAGCACGCTACACAATGGAATATCTGGGCCTGTTAACACGCGACCGGCTTTTGACCTCATGCCAAATAAAAATTTTCCGGGTGTATACAAAAACTGGTTAATCAGTCATCTGGTTTCTGGTACGTGAAAGTTGTGTGTGTATATATACACGTCCTTTGGCATTAACTAGTTAATTTAACACCACATTGCGATCTCATTGTTGTTCTTATGCTAATATTGGGCCTATACAAGCATAAATAGCGCTTGATTCGGGTGGCATGGGTGGCGTGTGCGTAGAGCCTCTCCTCTCACCAATGTGTCCCTGGTTCGAGTAGCTAGGGCCATATTATGTGAGTAGAGTTGTGCTTTGGTTCTCTCCTGTGCCACAAGGGTTTTTCTCCAGGCCATTTGGTTTTCCTCCCTCCGGAAAAACCAAACACTTTTTATCTCAGGCTGTGCTCCATAGTCATATATGGGTTGAAGTGGATGGCTGCCGATGCCTGCGGCTTGAAAATGTTTAGCCACGTCCTTCGCTATTCAGCTTCTCAACTGTCAGCCAGGATGGTTAGCCTGCCAAATTATTATTATTATTATTATATTATTATTGTTGTTTCCAGAGCCTGACCCCTGGAGCGACCAGCATGAACGGTCAGGTGACGGCACGCAGGGAGGAATTGATCAACGCGTCCCACGCAGCTCAGCTCGCTCAACATTCTGAACAGTTCCAGAAGCTCATCCCCCTGCTGGTCTCTAGCATGAAGATCTACGTCTTCATCGTACAAGACCGTAAGTATTACACCAGCCCCAATTTCATTCCTAATGGCGACTATAGTCGACTGTGCACCATACCCTGCTTGAGCCCCAATGGCGACTTTAGTCGACCAAGGTCACACACAAATCTGCACTCAAGCCAGAGCACAAGGGCCATTTGTTACAAAACTGTAAATTTGGCCATGTTAACCCTCCATACTCAAGCTTACCATCAACGGAAAGAGAAAGATCAGATCTTTCTAATTGCAAAGAGCTATTTAACCCTTTCATTCCCAATGGCGGCTATGCACCATACCTTGCTTGAGCCCCAATGGTGACTAAAGTCTATGACTTTACGCCCCATCCATAAGAAAGAAGCAATCATGGTTAAGTTTCTTGCTCAAGGACACAAGTGTCAAGACCGGGACTCGAACCCACATTCTGCTGATCAGAAACACCAGAGCTTGAGTCTGGTGTGCCTAACCGCTTGGCCTGAACTCGCCACAAAGAACCTTCTCGTATTAAAACACTTGTCATGAAAGAGAAGGGGCTTTCTTGATTGACTGCTTACATGTAATGCGCCTTCTCTGAGCATGTTTGGAGTACAATTTATGTGTTGCCCATTTAAACATTATTGATTCGGAATTTGGGCAATATAAATTAATAAATTTAGAAAAGAATTTGGTAATTTAAATTAATAATGAAAGATTGTTCATTTTATTTTGTTTCTTTATTTTTGTAGAGAAACCAGGCAAGCAAGAAGCTTGGGAGAATCGGACGTACATTGCCAGTAAAATGATCTACCACATTCAGGAGATCATTCGTGTCCTGCTGGCTGTGGTAAGTTAATGACGCCATCATAGACCTTTATCGTGGTGCGGCCATTTTGATTTTCTCCCATTCAAACCAATGTTACCAAACCGAGGCTGGAAGGGCAAATAGTCTGGTTCCTTTTTGTACAATGAATATGAGCATCTATTACTGTTATTGGATACAGAAAACGTGACCAAGATGGTGGCAGCATGATAAAGGTCTATTGTCATGTTCCCTGACTGCAAGAGATGGTTCCAACTTGACATCATAAAGTGTAAAGTTGGCCCTCTTTAAAGGCAATGATACATCATTTTTTTTTTTACACACAACTATGCGTTAAGGGTAAATACCGCATTCTACACGTGGGAGTTTTATCAAATTCTGTGCATGATTGGTCGGTGAACCAATTGGCTATGTAAACAAATTTGAAGTTCGAAGTTGCCCGTAAAAAAAATATGAGCTTAACGCTTGAGTTGTCAAACAATTCGGTCACCAGCGACCGGTTAGAATATCAGGGATGATAATTTACGACTTTTATCTGAATTCAGACTTTTTAATGTCTGCTTGCTGAAGATTGCTTGCTGATTTTACTTCAGCTGCTCTTTGATTTACTTCTCCAGTGCTGGGGATACTGTTCCCAGAAGCTCCTTGAAACCTATGGGGCTACTAAAACGTGGAAATGCCATCGTTTCAATCTGCCTTCCTTAAACTTGCATCCTTTTTTAGACCTCTTTGTCAGCAATGACTCTCATTTTTGTGTCAAAATAATTTAGTAACAACAAGATAAATGGATCGTTCTAGTTAGACGACCAGTTGAACTTTTACACTATGCTCATGAATATGTATTAGGAACATAAAATGACGGTAACCCCAGCAAGGCGTGGCTTTCTTTTTTGTCGTCTTAGGATGATGACAGTTTCCGAGTGGATGATGTGACGGGTCTGCGCGCTGCCCAGAACCACATCAAGAACAACATGGAGAAGGCACGAGGCTGGCTAGCTGATCCCAACGCAGCGCCCGGTGGCATGGGTAAGACTGATAGTCCCTGGTACCCCTTCATGAAGATTAGTGTGATGTCACCGAGGACCAGCTAAAGTCCCAAAAACTGTTAATAAAAGATATTGCTTAGAACATTTTCTCTGCAAAGAGTTTGCAGGGCACCAGTCACAACAATGTAAATTACATGGCATTTTGGCTGGTAACCTGTTTCTGCTAAGCAATATTTTGCTGTGCTTAACAGATTTGTGTTCTTAGCATCTTCATGAAACTGAGCCCTAATCCTCTAATTGTTGTAAACCATAGGTGAGAAAGCCGTACGACGTATTCTTGAAGATGCTCGGAAGGTTGCCAGCGGTCTGGATGGGCCACAGAGGGCAGCTATAGAGCAAGCTATTGATGAGATCACTGCCATGACCAATGAACTTGCTGACCTCAGGGCCAAGGGTCAGGTAAGTCACACCAAAGATCATGGAGCGCCGAAGGCGCATGATGGGGAACTAGAGCTTTATCTATTGTTGGAACGTGAAATATGCATGGGCACCATTTCAGCAAGTGAATGCTTTTGATAGCAATGGTCATTGTCTGCACTGATCTGCACTGATCTATTGTTGTATCAATAGAGTTACTTGCTAAAATGGCGTCCAGTGGGATTTTACATTTCAGCTAAGAGTTCCTCTTCTTGCGCCTTCTGCGCTCTATAACCTTTGGTCACACCCACCCACACCCCCTCCACTCACACTCATAAAAAATCTCTACTCCCAAAAGAGAAGAAGACAAACCCCCCCAAAAAACTACCACACACTCATCTTTAACTAGACAAAAAATGTAAATAGAACCCAGGTTCTGCTTCCCTTTGCATTTTTATCATGTTCATAAGTGTAATGTAATCCCACTGTAAGTCACGCCCACTTCACACAAACTGGCTCCACTAATTACCAGAAGCCCACAGGACTTGCAGTGAGCTAGTTTTTCTTTGATGGTTTATGCAAGAAAAGTTTCATAATTGGACTTGGCTTTTACATGACATATCTCAGAATAAAAACTTTCCGTCATAAGAAATACCTTCAAAAGATGAAATGGGTGGACGAGCACACATACCATTGTAGGGACATTTATACAATGGAACAAAGTTCCCCCACAATGTTTTTCTTCGTCAAACCCTGTCCCCACTGAGGGTTTCTTTAGAAAAGGGAGTAATAGAACAACAATATGGAGCCCCCACAACTAGGTGTTAAAAAGAACATGTGATTTTATGGTGAAATTTTTGGTAGCCAAAACTTTGGGCGTGCAGCAGATCTGCACACGTGTGCCGTGATGACGTACCAACACGGATTGATCGATTGAAGTGGCACTTTGGGGTACGGTTTGGTTTTCTCAAGAAACACACTGATAGTACATGTACGTCATCGTCAGCAATCACTCACGAACGAGTAGGATCATCTACCAGATGGGTTCAGTAGGGGTCCCTGTGGACTCGGGAATGGCTGAAAAGTCTGATCCTTGACCCACACCTTCAGCCGCATACAGGGCAAGAAAGTTCTGGGGATAGCAGGATGTTTTTGGAGTTGGCTTCGTCCTCGCTCCTTCCTGAGGGCCCCATATGCCCTCCGCAGTAACTTCTTCCAGGAAGGTCGCTCCAGAGCAAGAGTCTCCCAGGTGTTGACATTGATGTTATATTTCTTGAGGTTGGCCTTCATGGTGCCTTGAAGCATTTCCTCTGCCCTCCTCTTGACTGTGACCCCTCTCCAAGTTGACTAAAGAGTACTTGTTTTGGAATGCAACAGTCCGACATCCTTAGTACATGGCCGGACCATTGCAGTTGGTTGCTTATAACTATGGCTTCGATGCTGGTGGTTTTTCGATTACAAGTACATGTACGTAATAATTACATCATGGATCAAGAACAAAATTATTAAGGTAGATGTTATGTTTTTTATATACAGGGGAACAGTCCACGAGCGTTACAGCTTGCCAGTGCTATAAATGGTAAACTTGCCAATCTGCAAGCACAGGTCGACGCTGCTATTGCTGAGGTGCTGAAGAGCAGCATGGGCAAGCTTGCCTATACTGCAGGTGGTAAAATGGCCCAGGCAAAGGAGTGGCTCAACAACCCTGGTGCTGATGACCGTGGAGTAGGTAAGACTACTTGTACTACATCGTCTGTTTTTACGCACCCCCCTCCTCTCTACCTCCTTCATCCCAGTAGGTCTAGTAATGGCTCAACAACACTGGTGCTGTTGACCGTGGAGTAGGTAAGACTACGTGTACTGCAAACTTGAATCCTCGATTCTGATGGATCAATCCATAGCAACAAGAGTGTGATATATAGTTATATTGCACAGCCCATATCACACCCTGTTCTTTAACTCGCTGTTCTTACGCGCTGTTTTAACTCCCATCTGCGGAATCCTGTGGTAAATTCACTGTAAATTCAAAAGTGGCGTGTTTGCTTGAAGATAAATTCGTTATCACACTTGCGCTCGTGGAATACGGAAAAATATAGCGAGTCTACGTCCCATATCCATGCAAAAGCGCTACTTTTTCCGTACTCCACTGCCAGGCCTTGATCTCAACCAAGGCCACAGAGGCCATTGGCCCCATGCCTTGTCGAGTTGGCCAGCATGCCCTTCAGAAAAATTGCACTGTCACTACCAACTTGGCAAGCATGCCCTTGTACAATTTCTCTGATTTGGCCAGTAAAGGCCTGCCCTAATTTTTCTTGAGATCGAGGCCTACCACTCGGGCTTGTATGAAAACAAATAATGTTGTTAACCACTGGAGTGGGAAACCACTAAGTGTACGTGATTTCACTTCCTCTCGGAGTTAAAACTATTTCTTCCATGTTTGTTTTTTGTTTGTCTGTCTGTTAGGTTACCGCGCCATCAAGGACATCATTGCAACCGGGCGTAAGATCGCTGCGACCTGTGAGGACCTGGGTCAACGGAATGAACTTCTCCGCCTCTGCAACGAGACGGAAACCTTGGCTGACCACCTTAAGGACCTCTGCGATAAAGGCCAGGTATGGTTAACTATTTCAACTAATACTAATAATAAAGCTATCTTGTTCTTAAGTGTAAGGTTACCAGCCAAAATACGATGTCACTTATACAATTATTGACTGGTATCCTGCTCATTTTTGCTTAGCAGCAAATCGTTAAGCAATATTTTCTGCTTAAAGCCCCAGCTCAACATTGGTAAGAAAGAAAAACGTAAATGTTCACAGATTTACATATACCTTACATGGTATAAAGATAATGATGGTAGAAAACTTTCTTTGAAATATTTCTGCTTGAAGTGTTATCGTTTTTGAATAATAAATGAAAGTTGATCCAAAATTAATTTATGTCTCATGTGAGACCAAAACTCTGCCTAAAAATGCATACAAAAATGCATTTTTAAAGTTTAAACGAAACAAAGAAATGAGCTGACATTTTCACAGGTTGGTTTTATTACATAGATCTTGATTTGTGGAAAGAATGAAAGCATTTACAGTCCTTTTACCAATGTTGAGCGGTGGCTTTAAGCAGCTGTATGAGATTGGCCCCAGGTCCGAATTGGCGGCTGCGGCTGCATAACTGAGTCAGGTGGATAATGACTTAGGCTATGTCCAGATGGAATGGCTTTGGCTATGGCTACTGCCGTTAGCTTCAGTGACAACATTGAAGAATGGGCCTTTTCAGCAATCCAGCCATAGCCACAGCTGAAGCCATCGATTCAGATATGGTCTTTATAGCCCTTGTGCATGTGACGTCACCGACTGCTTGCAATCATTTTGGTGATCACCAGCTTGTATTTCAGTCACATGCAACTGGTACAATTATCCGGTGCACAACGCAAGGTGAGGTATTGAGCCAATCACTGCAAAGAAATATCTTGTGCGATACGATACATTATGTGCGAGATGTTACTGCACATCAGGCTGACACACATGTTGACAAGTTTTATGTATCTTTACCACATCAAATCTTGTTTTTAAACTCAAAAATCTTCATTATGAAAGTAAGCTTCGTAAGTAAATTCATTAAGTGACGTAATGGTTGTCAGTGTTCGGAACCGATTACAAAATGCCCACTCAAATCTGTTAAATGTTTACAATAAACATGAACCTTGTGTACTTTTTTCATGGAGAGGTGATCACCAAAATGATTGTTGAAAGTACGTGTGTGATCTGTGACGAAGTTGCACAAGGTCTATACTCGGCGATCTACAGTTTCCATTTCTATGGTAATGTAACATCTTTTTTTTGTCGTTGCATTGCTAGGGGAATACTCCACAAGCAGAAGCAGCCGCTAAGAAGTTGTCAGAGAAACTTGGCAAGTTGCACGAGAAGATGACTGAGATTGTGATGGGTCAGGTGTCGACCGACTTCTTAGATCCCATGGCAGCTGTTAATAAGTTACAAGAGGCAGCCTTGGCACCAGAAGGTAGGTTGATTGTAACGCGACCCCTGAACCTGGCCAAGTCTGACAAGTTGTGTTGTGGAGTTGTGTTGGACTTAGTACTGCACTGCCTACTGATCATGCTTAGCACGAGGCCAGGCATACCACCATAATCAGAGTCCAACAGTTTGGGTGTCAACCATATGATGTTGGACTGAGTACTGCACTGCCAAAGTGATCATGCTTAGCATGAAGTCAGGCATACCACCATAATCATAGTCCATTAATTTGGGTGTTGAGTTACCAAAGGTGTTGGACTGAGTACTGCACTGCCTGAGGTCAGGCATGAGGCCAGGCGTACCACCATAGTCAGAGTGCAACAATTTGGGTGTTGAGTTCCAAAGCACAATACCTGCTCTGTACGTTTTCTGTCTACGAAAGCCCAGTAAAATAATAATAATAATAATGGCAACTTATATAGCGCTGGTAGCCGGTAGCGCTCTTAGTATCTACAACAAAGAAATATAAACCAGAGTACATCAGACACAAATAAATACATACAGCATACGGCAGGGATACAGCATGTCCACCGTCAAGCCTCATTCGAAAGGTTCCTTAAACAGGTATGTCTTCAACTGAGTCTTGAAAACAGACATGCTATTTGATGTCCTTATTATTAATGGGTAAAGAGTTCCACAGTTTGAGATAGAAACCAATGCATTCTCTTTCATATTCCTTTTTAGGAACTCCGAACCGTGAAGGGACTTTCACGAGCAGAGCGCAGATATTTCTGGCGAGTAGTAACAAGGCAGCTGACACTGCAGCACGCTTTGCAGACATCGCTGATGCAGATAAGAATACCGTGGATGAGATCAATCGTCTCAGTAACCAGGTTAGTGTCAATCATAGTCAGGGATGTCCAATGGTGTCAGTGGTCCCAGGTTTTTTTTTTTTCATTTTTTTTTTTCTTTGCAATTCGCCCATCACAAGGCCCAGAGGTGTGATAGATAGATAGATAGATAGATAGATAAAACTTTATTGTCCCTCTCGCGGAAATTGATTTGGCCTTTTACATAAAAATACATACAAAAATAACATCCAAAATACATACAAAAGTACCAGAAAATACATCAAAAACACAAAAAAATATTTACGATTATGGTACGAAGATATTATGTTATAAACGTTATAAACAGCAGGCAAAAATAGTTGAGGGGAAAAAAAAAAAAAAACAATTAGATAGATGTCAATATTTGCATCGGGGGAATGAATATAAATTTCAATTTGCTTTTCACCGATGTGTGTAAGCACTGTATACTCAGTGCTTTCGAGTCCTGTGATAATACTGGATTCGAACTGGCCCCTCATCACCGGGCGTGCCCGGTGGTCTAGTGGTTAAGACATCTGCTCTAGTCATGCGGGAGTCGTGGGTTCGAATCCCACCCGAGTTGCCTGTGGATTTTTTTCCACAGGACTCGAAAGCACTGAGTATACAGTGCTTACACACATCGGTGAAAGGCAAATTGAAATTTATATAAAAAAAAAACACTGGCACAGCAAGTGTATTTAGAAAAAGACAAATGAGTTGTAACCCATGGCCCAGTTAAAGCCATTATACACTATTGGTAAAGTGTCTGGAAATACTTCCATACTTTATGAGCATCAAGAGTTATTTAATAAAATCAACCTGCGAAAGTTTCAGCTCATTTCATTGTTTCCTTTACGAGAAATACAAAGTCATTCAGAGTTTTTGTATTCATTCTAACGGCCGGAGTTTTCGTCTTATGAGACGAAAAAACATTTGTGGATCTTAGTTCACTAATAATTCGAAAACGATAACACATCAGACAGAAATATTTCACAGGAAGTTTTCTACTATCATCGTCTCTATACCATGTAATTTATGTGCAAATCTGTGAACATTTTGTTTTTCGGTGTTCCCAAAAGTGAATATGGGCTTTAAGTCAGCGTGCCTGGTTTTCATTGTACATTCAAATAGCTGCTGGGACAAAGGAGTTGCCATACCTCCTGGCTCTGATGGCTCATTGAATCAAACGATTACTTCTGATACTTTTCTGGAATTTCACATTAAGTGGATGGGAGCTACTTTATTTGAAGGGATAGAAACCTGCCCCAAAATGCGCAGAAACAAGACATGGAGAGATATTAACGCAAGTCTCTTCACAGCACAGCTAAAAAACAGGGAGGGGTAAATGAATCTTCCCCCTGTTTAGCATTTTAGCAACCCTGATTGGTTGTGCACATCACTGGTAAGATTAAAAATATATAAATGTTAACAGATCTGTGCACAACTTACATGGTATCAAGATGGTCATGGCAGATAACTTCCCTTGAATTTCTTTAACTTGAAACATGTGAAATCCTATAGTTTTTCACAAACAAGTAAAATGGTTAGTTTTGTTCAAGTGAGTCCAAAACCTGAAGTTTAAAAACAGTGAATATAGTTGGGGTTTTTTTTTCACTACTTTCTCGGGACTTTGAAGACCGATTGAGCTTAAACTTTCACAGGTTTGTTATTTCGTGTATTTCAAGTGCGGATACTGGTCCAGCAGATAATTTTCTGCTAAGCAAAAATAATCAGGGAATCAGCAGCAAACAGTTTTACAAAATAGCCCCAACATTTTTACAGAATTCGATCAAAAATTAGTAACGGTTGAGATAAATGTGCTGATTAATTTCGGACTCAGTTGTGCAGCTACAGCTGCCAATTCGGACCTGGGCCCAATGTCATAGAGCTTCCTAAGTAGACAATATTGCTTGACAATCTACTGCTAAGCAAAAACAAATAGGATACCAGTCACAGATGGTACATGTGAGATTGCATTTTGCCTGGTAACCTCAGTCTGGTAAGCATTATTTTGTTGTGCTTAGCTACTTTTTGTGCTTAAGCAGCTCTATGAAATTGGGTTGAATCTTGTCGTTGGTTTTTGTCTTTTTATTAGGAAGTGGTTGGAGCGGGGGTCTACTTTCCCACTCCCCTGGATCTGCCACTGGTGTTGATTTTGTAAATTAATTGTTCACTGACTCTGGGTTGTGTGTTGTACAGGTGAAGGAGCTGACCCCACAAGTGATATCAGCTGCACGAATCGTATTGGTCAACCCCAACAACAAGGTAAGAGGAGAATCAAAATCATTTTTTCATAGATATCAGGGAGGAGACGACGTGCCTAAAATCTCTGATTCCTGTCATTGACAAAAGTGTTCCCTTTGCTTGCAAGTGTCATTGGTTGCCTCCAAGTCTCTTAGTCTTGTGTGACAAAGCCCTGAAAATAAAAAAAAAACGAACAAAATTTCATTTTACCTATTTATTGAGGGAAAGGACGGTTTGATTTACACGCATGGAACTTCTCAGCTGTTGAGTTAATATCTTAATTTTCTCTCCAGGCCCATTTCAAACGTCAAGCCCTTGCCGTGTTGAATTGAAATATTCTGATTTTTTTTTCGATTCGACACGGCAGGAGCGTGATGTTTGACACCACTTTTGGAATTTGGAGGCTTAGCTTGACCACAGCTCGACAGGCCCTGCCGTGCTGTTGGCAAAGTTCGGCTGAAGCACAACGTTTGAAACCACTGCCACGCCAATGCCGCGCTACTACCGAACTCAAATGATTTGAATTCGACACGGCAAGAGCGCGACGTTTGAAACAGGCCTAATTTCAATGCCATAAAATAACTGAAAGACACTACATAGATTTTTTTAAACATCAAAGTAGCACGTCTGGTCCAATTTCATAAAGCTGCTGAAGCACAATGTACCATATGTGACTGGTTTCCTGCTCACTTTTGCTTTGCAGAAAATTGTTAAACAACATCGTCTGCTTAATCACTTCATGAACATATTTATTTTTAAATTATGCACCCCTGCGCAGTAGGTATTATTTTTCAGAACTTTTCGGACCTTCCGATGGAATTTTTTGTGTGAGAATATCATTATCACAATAAAACCCTGACTAAACAAAGTAAAGACAGCAAATGTTCTCACAAAATGCACCGGGATTTTTTATTTTCTTTCGAGCAGAAAATTGTTAAGCACCATTAATCTGCTCTGTAAAATTGGGCCCAATTTCAGAGAGCTGCTTAAGCACAAAAAGAAGCTAAGCAATAAACAAAATTATGCTGACCAGAATAAGGTCACAAGCCAAATTAGCATGTCACATCTGTGACTGGTATCCTGCGTATTTTTCTTGGCAGAAACTTTTAAGCACTATTTTCTGCTGAAGCAGCTGTATAGAGCTGCTTGAACACAAAAATAGCTAAGCACAAGCAAAATTATGCTTACAAGAATAAGGTTGCCAGCCAAACTACCATATCACATGTACAATTCAGGGTTCTCCCCATGCACAAGCTAGCGTATCGGGCCAATAAGCGCGAATTACGTGCCGATATGCAAAAATTATGGCCGATACACAAAAGAAAAAAATCATAAAACCATTTTAAATGCTCCAGATTGCACAGTAGAGCTTTTCAAACCAAACATAAACATTAAATAAAAACATACCAAGGGCCTGCTACCAATTCAGCGTGCTTCGGCCACACTTTCAAAATTTGGGTTCAGAATGCCCCACAGTTTTGAAAAATCCTGGGGAGAACCCTGCAATTTGTGACTGGTATCCTGCTCATTTCTGCTTAGCAGAAATTTTGCAAGCGCTATTTTCTGGGGTTTTTTAACGGAACCGTTTACTGTTGATGGTTAACAGGTTGCAGCGTCTCATCTTGATTTCATGAAGAAGGATTGGGAGGGCTCAATGAGGGAGCTCGACGCTAAGCTGACATCCTCCTTGGACGTACCTGCATTCATGAAAGCATCAGGTGAGTCAAACTGCCTTCTCATGTGGGATTCGAACCCATGACCCCCATTTGTTTGCTGCCCCCGCTGCTAATTACATAGTTCGAACTAGCCTCTTGTCACTGGCACTCAGTGGTCTAGTGGTTAAGATCATGTTTAGAATGCAGGGTTCAGGCGGGATTCGAACCCATCACCCCCTCATTTGTTTGCTGCACCTACTGCTAATTACTGAACTCGAACTGGCCTCTTGTCACTGGTACTCAGTGGTCTCTTGGTTAAGACATCTGGTTTAAAATGTAGGGTTCAGTAGGGATTCGAACCCACAACCCTCTTTTTGTTTGCTGACTCAAAGTTTCGGACAGTATACTCTGTCCGTCGTCAGGAGTCAGTGTCTCCTGACAAGGGACAGAGTATACTGTCTGAAACGTTGAGACAACCGGTTCCTTCGTAAACAAATATACTCAAAAGAGATAGAAACCACATGGTTTCAACGCAAATCCTTACTTTATTGTATTCCCTCCATGCAAACCTTCAAGTTTTATTTAAAAAAAAAAATGTATTCATTTTGATATTCTCAGAGGAAAGTATGAAGAAACAAACTGAGATAGCCAAGGCAGCCGTCAAGCAGCACGACCCTCAGACCTTCGCCTCTAGTATCTCCAACATCGCTCTACGTGGCAAGAACATGGTGAAGGTGGCCAAACGCGAAGCTGAGAACAGCGAAGATCCCGAGTTCAAAGACAAGGTGGACACCGCATCGGATAAGCTCACTGATTGTAAGTTAGACACACTGTCATGGATTAACAGTCCAAATCACCCAAAATAAACCCAGCAGCCAAGATCCTGAGTTTTATATTTTTTGCCTCCCTCCGGAAAAACCAAACACTTTCGATCTCAGGCTGTGCTCCGTGGTCATATATGGGTTGATGTCGCTGGCTGCCGAAGGTACCCTTGAATGCCTGCAGTTCGGACATGTGTAGCCGCGTCCTTCGCAGCTCAGCTTCTCAGCTGCCAGTAAGGATGATAAGCCTCCCAAATAGTTATTATTATAATTCACCTGACGTCATCACCACAATAAATCTTGATTGCACCATGTTGGGAGTAAGTTTCCCATGTGTTTTTATACCGCACAGTACGCATTGTAGGTGATGCGCACATGGTGAGACAGACACCAAATCTTTGCGCGCAATTTGACGCCCAAAAATGGCAGACCATGGGCAGACTGTAGTTGTGTGTGACGTCAGTGCAAAGAGCCTATAAAGACAGGGGTCGAAATTAACTTATTTTTTGTGGTAGCCCACAGGACTAGTGATGACAAAATTTTACTAATCCTCCCCATTTTTTGGTAGTCCTGAAAAAAAAAAAAATAGTTAAAAAGCAAAAGCAAACACACACACGTGACTATACATTTTTTAATATTCATTTTATTAAAACCATGACATACTTGGGAAATAAAAAAGGAAAAATAAAATACAATACAATGCAAAATAAAAGCTTAACATTATATTCAATTAACATTCAGCCACAATTTTTTTTTTTAAATATTGTTATTATTACTTCAAGATCGTTGAAATTGAACAAAAATGAATACCGCTATATGAATGATTTATTTTCCCCACCCGGCCCCACCGCGTGATCGCTATTTTTTTGAGGGGGTACAAATTCCCGGCTTTACCTCAGCCTTGTGCAGAGTGCAGAGTGCGCGAACATTATTGGAATCGCGCCAGTTGCCACGTGCATCTAATACATGCAACTAATACACTCACTGATCAGACTGCGCTGCACCGTGAAGGCTTTAATACCGTGTGTGTTGCTGTTCATGGGTACGAATTTCCGGCTTTGCCTCAGACTTGGACCGCAGACGTCGACGTGCAGAGTGCGCGAACATTATCGGAATCGTTCTAAAAATGCCACTGGTAACTTGTACCACTCACTCAGTTGCACTGCGCTTTCTGTGCCAAAGTGCGCCTCGCGGTGTGGTGATCTGAAGGCTTTATCATGTTGTAATACGTGTGTAAGTTGCATGTAAACATTTCTTCCTCCGTGGTTTTTGTTTTTTAAGTTGGGCTAAGTGCCAGTAAAGCAAACTGTCCACGGAGGTAAAAATGGTCCAAAGAGGAAAGGTTAGTCCACTTGAGTTTCATTCTACATTTACTACTATTTTAGGAGAATTTTTCCACTAGCCAGTTGGACTACCCACATGTCCAAACCACTAGTCCTTCGGCTAAAAGCACTAGCCTCGGGCTACCGGACTACCGCTAATTTCGACCCCTGAAAGACATAATCAAAAAATGGCATTTGAAAGTTAAGAGGCAATATTTCTTTATTATTGCGCAGTTTTTCAAACATTTTTGGGGGTTTGTTTTATTGTTTTTTTCATCATTGGTTTTTGTCACAACAATCTTCTGAACATAATTTGTATGTTTTTGGGGTTTTTTTTGTGTATAAATGAAGGTATTCCACCGACGGTGATGACTGGCAAGCAGCTAATGCAAGACATGGGCAACCCAGACAAGATGGCCAACTGGCAAGATGCCAATACCAAGGTACATGTATCAATTCGGCTTCCTCACCATCTAATAATTCTAGTTTATCCAACAAGCAAGAACGAGACCCGTTCTGGCAAAACCTGAAACTTCTTGGCATTTACCATAATCCGTAACAGCCATGAAAAGTCAACAAGTGAATCCAGAGACCAAGTTGAGATTGTCATGTCACCATATAGAGCTTTTTCTCAAGATTCTGATAGAAGAAGGGTTTGGTTAGAGCTAGTGTCTTTTTGTTGTGATGAGTAAATATTCGAGACCCGCTCTGGCAAAACCTGACATTTCTCTGCATTTACTATAATGGGTAACAGCCATGAAAATCTCAACAATTGACTCTGAGGACCAATTTGAGATTGTTATGTCACCCATAGACACTTTTCTCGAGATTCTGATGGAAGAAGGGTTTTATTAGAGCTAGTGTCTTTTTGTTGTGATGAGTAAAAGTTCAAGGCCTGTTGGTTTTCCAGGATAGTAGTAAAATTAATAGATGGGTTGCAATAGTCGCCATCTTTGATGACGATTTCTATTTTGGCTTGTAGCCGCGTCAAGCTCTGTAAACTTCAACACAGCTTGAGTTGCTTACCAACCAATCATGGAAGGCGTCACGCACAGTAATACCGAGCTTCTGGACTGCTCGCTCGCATTTCGTTTGGGCTGTTTAGTGCTCGATATGTGGCATGGTGTACCCCCAACCCCTCCTATTGAATCTTCATTGTGTTCTTAGAATCTCTGGAATTCTTTAGAGGATTTTAGGGGGTGGGGTGTTAATTCTCTTCAAGAGGGGAAGAATGTGTTAGAATATAGGAACAGTTTTTGGGGGGGTCTCCCTGTGCCACATATCGGGCATGGTATAGTATACAAATATTGACTGCTTCGAGTGGCATAGTAAAACTAGTCACTCGAGGTGATCCCAGGAGCAGCCTATCTTCCTGAGGCGGAGCCGAGGGAAGATAGGCGGCTCCGGGGATCACCGAGAGTGACTAGTTTTACTACGCCACGATATAAAGCAGTCAATATTTGTTTTATAACACCTCAATTTCATCCACTTTGTGGTAATATTCGTTAAACAACTGTGCGTATATCAGTCTTCAAACAACTCTATAAAATCTGATAGGAAATCTTGACAAAAAGAAAGAGGGGTACCACACTGCCTTCGTTCTCATATCGTATTTCAAATGCATGTATTATTTGATCGTTTCACCGGGTTCGAGGTTGTCGTTGGATAGTACCATTTAATAGTTCTTTTGGTCGGTGTGCAGTGTGATAGTAAAAATACACAACACCACGTGATGCACGTTCGGCCAATCAACAGATAGAGTCAAAGGAAGAGGTGTTATAATTTGGTCTGTTTCATTCTTGTAAAAGAAAGCTAGGCCACATTTCCTGAGATAGACAGGTTCTTCTTTTAGGAAATCAAAATATCTATAGAAACATACTGAAGGAGCACAAGGTCAAGACCGGGGCAAGGGACGCCATTTCCACCATGTTGTTCCAGACTATATTCTAGTATGCTGCACTAACACACTTAAGACTTTCCTTTTTCCCCCCACACAGCTCATGACGTCAGTCGCGGAACTTAAAGTTCCGTTCAGCTTCGTTATTCCTCTACAGGAATACTACCCCCCTCCGCCTCCGGTACCGGCACCCCCGCCAACACAAATGGGACATGCCCAGGCGGCCAATCAGGTGGTCCTATTTGTCAAATTAACTCTGGAACTAACTTGAGTGTTGTCTTATCTCCCACAGTAATGAACCCATCTCAGTGCATGACTGATATAATACGTAGTAGGACGCGCTGACATTTTGGAAAAGTTGAACATTCACCCCGACGATGGCTGCTTGCCAGTGAACAATTTCCCTCGTATTGCGTAGCAAAATGCCGCACAAAATGTATCAATTGCTACTCTGAAATCTTCATTTCGTCAGCTCAGTGCTGTAAGGTCGTTAATTGCAATTTCATATCCATAATGATCAAAAGGTCATTACATAAAACATGCATCTATCAAGTAAAATAGAAAATCAAAATCCAAAAATAAATGTTTGACTTAGAAAATGATTGTTTCTTTTTGCCAAACAATTACTTTGGAGACCACTCTTGATCAATTTACCCCATTTACTGGAAGCTCCTAAGTATACAAAACCGATTTGATAAAATCCATACAATCTGCACTAACGACCTTATAGCCGACGATTTGCTACTCATTATTGACATTCAGTGTACAAAAATTACACTGAATTTTTTAAAACATGTTAAAGTTGTCCTTCATTTTAAGAAATACGGGAAGAGCTACAAAACTGCTCTCCTTGAATCACTGATCAAAGTAAATAAACGCCACATCTAGTTCACTTTCTGCTGTGACTTGATTTTTTTGTGCAAAATTTTGTGAATGGTTTTTTTTTCTGCTATTTTTTTTTACCAGAATATCATAAATAACAGATGTAATAGTTGAAACAGAATACTAATTTTATTGAGGATTTTATCCTCCAGTGATAACCACTGTTTACTGCCGGAACATCGTTTTGGAATTCAAACTTCTCCAAAGTGTCAATGCAACCTTGATTCAGTGTAGTAAAACCGTTGTGTGTATGCCATTTTATATAGCCATTCCATTGATAACGTTTAATGCAGGTAGAACAGAAGTGTAATGAACTTCATCCATTCATGATTTCTTGTTTCCATTTGATCAGCGTATTGTCATAATGCATGAGTACCATCCAATGGTAGATACATGGCTTCTTAACCGTGAACCAGTGTCGCTCTCTGCCTGATGTGTTCTTGTAAAAGCAGACGGAACTGCCCGTTAAATGTTAGCAAGAAATATTCTTTTTCTATCATGTGATTTGAGGCAGTGTACGTTGGAGTATTGATGTATTTTCGGTTTACGGTAAACACCGTGTGATAATATCTACTTTGCTATGTAGATTGTTCTTATAAGAACTTGTCCTGGCGTTTATCTACTGCCGCAGAGTAGATTGGGAATACAGAGACGACTAATTTCAATAAGAACTTGTCCTGCTATTTATCTACTGCCGCGGAGTAGATTGAGAATCAGGAGACGACCGAGTTCAGATAAGAACTTGTCCTGCTATTTATCTACTGCCGCGGAGTAGATTGAGAATCAGGAGACGACCGAGTTCAGATAAGAACTTGTCCTGCTATTTATCTACTGCCGCGGAGTAGATTGAGAATCAGAAGACGACCGAGTTCAGATAAGAACTTGCCCTGCTATTTATCTACTGCCACGGAGTAGATTGAGAATCAGGAGACGACCGAGTTCAGATAAGAACTTGTCCTGCTGTTATCTACTGCCATGGAGTAGATTGGGAATCAGGAGTATTATTTGTGGTTTTTACCCATACACTGATGTGGGTTGAGCACTGTATACTCAGTACTTTCCTGAGTCCTGTGAAGAAAAAAAAAATCCATAGGCATATTAATGGGGTGGGATTCAACCCACGACCTTTGCCATTCTAGAGCAGATGTCTTACCACTAGACCACTGAGCTTGCCTAGTAACTACAGGCAGTTCGAATCCTATAATTTAGCAGTGGGTACCTAGTTAAAATTAGAACTTTTTATCATTACATGTACTTTTTTTTTTTTTTTTAAGTACTCAGTTTTTCCACGGTTGGTGTAAAAATAAGGATATAGTTTCTCACCACAAATAGTCTGGTAGCACAATGAACATTGCATTACAAAACCTTGGTATTCAAGGTATAAGACACAAGATGGCTGACTCACAGCTAAGGCAAAATCTTGTTCACGGCATTTAAACGAAATCCTGACTTCTTTACCTAATGTCCAGTTGCTGGTTGCAATCGAATAAATGGCTGTACAGAGATGGTACAGCTCATACAGAATCTACCAATTCCTTACTGTCAAACCCTCGTCGCCAGTGCGCAGGTCTGGTCTGATTTTTGCAAGAACACGTCACAAAGGAACCAGTTGGTGACAGTCAGACGTCTGATTGAGCCAAACTGTGTTGCACCAGAGAAACACTGTACAATAAAACTAACAATCTATGAGTTGAATGATGACCACATGTCTCTTTTGGACCCTGTTGTTTGGTATCTGTGTCTGCATGGAGAATCCCTGTTAGGATTTCAGCATGGACACCCGGCTCCTGTGCTTCGAGTACGTACTCCTCATGAATGAAATCTTCATGAATGAAACGCTGCGCCTCAAAGCCCCAGCTCAACATTGGTAAGAAGAAAAACATAAATGCTCACAGATTTACGTATGCCTTACATGGTATAAAGATAATGATGGTAGAAAACCTTCCTTGAAATATTTCTGCCTGAAGTGTTATCAACTTTAAATAATAAATGAAACAAGATCCAAAATTAGTTTTCATCTCAGGGAGAGGAAAACTCTGCCTGTAGGAATGCATACAAATATGCTGAATGCATTTTTACCGTTTTCTTGCAAATGAAACAACAAAATGAGCTGACATTTTCACAGGTTGGTTTTATTACAAGTATCTTGATTTGTGCAAAGAACGGAAGCATTTACAGTCAGTTTACCAATGTTGAGCTGGGGCTTTAAGTTATAGAGAAGGAAAAGAGCTGATGCAAACAGCTTACAGACGAAATTGACCAATGGTATAGATGCAAAAGAAATTGTTTCATGGCCTGACTTTACGACCCTAGCAGAGTCTTTCTCAAAGTAAATTGACAACACAACACACTCATACATATGAAGTTACTGTAACTATTGCGGGTACAACCGTGTAAAAATCTCTTTTGGGAGGAGTGGTGGCTCTGAAAAGAGGCGTTGTGCTGTTATTATTAACACTACCATAGCATGTTTGTCAGGAAAATACATGTTAACGAGAAAACTGCAAGTTATTAGGAAACAAGAAAGTTTTCAGCAAGGTCTTAAAGTGTTCTACTGTCGCACAGTCTTAAAGGTAGTGAGGAAGAGAGCGTGCGGCCATGACTCGGAATACTGTTTACCTTACCCTTCCCACTCCTTGACTTGGGAAAGTTTGTATCTGAATGACGCCTTCAAGTTTGGGTTGAAGAGCATGTTGTGTTTGTGTGTAACAGTAAACTATGTTTGACATTGTACCCCAACAATGGTTTTGTTGATTTTTTTTCCCTGTATGTTTTAAGTTTTGCAAACATCAATGATACTATTCATTGTAGCGTGTCGTGGCCGAGCGGTTTAGTGCATTGGACTTAAGTTTTGGTGGCTAAGTCATCAGGATGTGGGTTCGAATCCCGGTCATGACACTTGTGTCCTTGAGCAAGACACTTTACTACAATTGCTTCAAATAGGGGAAGAGGCAGTCATGTTTGTCTCGCAATGGATTCATTTACCCCTCCCTGTTCTTAGCTGTGCTGTGAAGAGACTTGCGTTTATATCTCACCATGTCTTGTTTCTGGGCATTGGGACAGGTTTCTATCCCTTCAAAAAGTAGCCCATAACTTGAGTGGTCTTTTGGCCTTGTGATGGGCGAATTGTATTGAAAAAAATAATAATAAACAATTCTTGGTGTTTGTATCTGTGTTAAGAACACACTCAAGAAGTATCTTTAGGTCTTGGTTTTTAGTCTCGGTCTTAAGTTTCAAGGAATGGATCTTCAGGTTTTGATCTTGGCTTGAACTCGCAGGTTCATTTGTTCATAGGCATATGGGGACTCAGAGGGGGTTGATTTGCCCAAAATGTTAGACGGATTAAATAAAATACCATAAATTTAAAAAAAAGAAATATTTTTATCATTTTTTTCTTCTTACTTTGTTCAAATTTTCCTTACTGTTTTTTTTTTTTTTTTTTTTTTTAGGGGGGAACTGTCCCCGACTCGTACGCCTAGTTGTTGTTTACTGTTAACTTCCTCACTTGCCTTCTGCACGTGGCAGGTGGCAGAGTTTGCCCTTGTTCAGGGACTACCCACTGGGATCAGGTAGCTGGTCAGCTCTCTATAGTTCGCCAGCTTGTTCAACAGTCCATACTTCATTTTAAAATGGGGATACTTTTCAAAACTGAACTAGCCAGCCGGACTACTTAAGACACTTCTCAAAAGGCCACGAAACTAAATCCGTATCGCTCACGAAAACCATGCACAAGTGTGCATCAGATAAGTGTGTGTGGCCGCAACCGCACCTCCTCTGTGATCTTGGCAAGAAAGTCACACCATAAGCTGTTGCTAGGCAGTTGCTAAGGTAGGCGGGGCCTAATGTATCGGTCTATAAAACTCAAATGACACAATTCTCTATCCATCATCTGCAAGACTGAAAAAAAGTTTGCCTGTTTGAGATTTTTTGACATAAGCCAGCGTCATATATTTTGCCTGTTTGCATGTGAACTTTCCACGTAACATTTTGTGACTACCAGAGAAAACAGAGAAAAAGAAACTGTGTGGCATTTTTCCTTCCTCCATGTGGTTTTATTTCGAGAGGATTTCTCTCTTTATATTTGCCTTCTAACCCAAGATTTGTAACTAATTATTCTGGTGTTTCTGTGCCGTTTTGCAAGTGTTGGAATGTTGAGAAACTAATTGTCCGTTTTCAAGCGGCTGATCTACAACAGCAACTAAAGACCATGATGCTTTGTGTATGAACTGAAGGGCCAAATTTCATGAGACTGCCATAGCAAACAAATCTGCTTAGCGTGAAGGAAACTTGCTGAAGAGGCTGTTGTTTTTGCCATTAAGTTTGTTGAGCAATGTTGTATGCTTAACAGGTTTGCGAGATTAGGCCCTGGTCCTCTTTTTTTTTCATGGGAAAAGCATGTGCCGCAGAATGCCATGATCATGAGTGTGACTGCCTGACGTGTCATCCAAGATAGTATATTATTGCAGAAGGTGTCGTTGTCACCCAAGGGTTTCCTTCAATTGGGGATTACTTATATCCTGATGTTTATGTTTATCTTGATTGGGATAGTTTAGCAAAGTGTCCACATTGTTTAGATTGTTTACATTGGGAGAGGGGGTTCCAATGAGGGTATATATATACACCCTATGGGGATAGTTTAGCAAAGTTTCCACATTGTTTACATTGGTATTCACATTGGGAGAGAGGGGTTTCAATCGGGGTACATATCCCAATGGGGACAGTTTAGCAAAGTTTTCCCATTGATATCCTGATTGGGAGAAAAGGGTCATAAATTAGGGTAGAAGTATTTTTTTATCAACTGGAAATAGTTTGGCTGTTGGAGCCCTCATATTCTTGTTAAAGGGAAAAGGTTCCCAATCAGGGTACATATATCCAAATGGGAAAAGTTTAGCAAAGTTTTCCCATTGATATCCTGATTGGGAGAAAAGGTCCTTAATTGGGGTAGAAGTGTATTCCAACGTGAATCAAATTTCCGTTTGTAATCCTCATTATTTCCTTGTCAAGGGGAAGAGGGTCCCAATTGAGGTGTGTCTATATATCCCCATGGGGGTAGTTCAGCAAAACCTCCCCATTATGGACCGTTGCTATCCTGATTTGTTAAACTATCCTGATCAGGGTTGAAGTATTTTCCAACTGGAATAGTTTTGCTGTTATTGTAAGCAAATGGTACCCAACTTAGAAACCTATTCAGTAGCCTAATTTGGGGAGAGGTCCTCAATCAGGGTATATGTATACTCCAATGAGGATACCTTTGGGTGACAACGTTCCTCTCTGAGCCACAATGAACATCTGACGAGTATTTTCATGACCTACCATAGCAGCCAATGGGAGGGCCGTACAGTGCCCCTGGAGGCGTGTCTGCCTACTCGCCTCGCACTCACTCCTCATCACCTGATCTTCCTGGGTACAAGAGGGCTGCTGCTGAGTTACAAGAGGCCCTACACAGTCCGCCTACTGCCCCCATGGCACCTCGATATCCTGTGACACCGGCGTACTCGGCTAATCGTACCGATCCTCTTGTACACTCGGCGAGCCAACAGCCTTATCATGCTCAGGTTTTCCACTTTTTTTTCAATTTATTTCCGGGGTTTTGATACCCCGGTTTTTCATTCATCATGATCAGGATTTTTTCCTCCTTATATTTTGGTCTTGTACAGTGTTTTGTGGTTCCTGGCTTTTTCATTGTGTTTTCAATAGTAATATTTAAAAAAATCTTTTAACAAAATTGTCGAAACCATGTCTCCCAATTTCGGCCTTGTACTCTGTTTTGTGGTCTCTGTTTTTTTTTCCATTGTTTCTTCACATCTTGTTTTTATAAAAAATCTTTTAATCTAAACATACCTGATTGAATGTATGTTCAAATTATTGAAGTCAAATCTCCGCATAATTTGGTCTTGTACTCTGTGGTTTTGTGGTCCCTGTTTTTTCCATTGTGTCTTCGCGTCTTATATTGCTATTATTTTGTAAAGAATTTTTTATTTCAACATATACCTAATTTAAATGATAATTTTCAATTAGTTGAATCAAAGTCATCCCATATTTTGGTACTGTACTGTGTTTGGTGTCTCCTGTTTTCTTTTTCTTTTGTTCCCGTTATTTTTTTATGAAATCTTTTAATCTCAACAAATACCTAATTGAATGAATATTTCTCAAATTGTCCAATCCATGTCTCCCATTTTTCGATCTTGTACTCTGGTTTGTGTTTCCTGGGATTTTTTTCTGTTGTGTCTTCGCATCTGATTTAAAAAAAAAAATCTTTTCATTCCAACGCATACATGAATGAAATCATATTTTCAATTTGTTGAAGCCAACTTTGAATCTGTCTTTCTTAACAGATCATGATTTTGTGGTTCCTTTTTCCAATTCGCATCTGTTAAAATCTGTTTGTTATTTTTAAGAATATTTTAATGTCTAGCATGTACTCTACAGTTTGTATGTATACAGAAAAATCCTCACAACAACAATAATGATTCACAGTTGTATAAATCTCAAGCTGCTAGCTCGAGATCGATCTTGACAATTCAGTGGTTCTACTTTTTCCCCTTGTCATGTCTGTAAAATAGAAATACTCTCATTATTTGGGGTGGATGGGTTGGCAAAGTGGTATTTTTCCTTGCCCTCCACCTCAAGGACCCCGGTTCGAATCCCACCGGGGGCACCAGTTGGATTGAGTTTTAAGTCCCTACCTGATTGTGTGGGTTTTCCATGGAAAAAATCTCTGGGGTTTTCCTCCCACATCTAAAACTGAAACGTCCTTCCTTTTCTTCTCTCCATGGGGTTCTTGACTAGTATAGTGATTAAGCTCACTTTTCTGAGAATCCTTGGCTTCACATCCAGAATTAATAAACAAAATAAAATTATTTAAACAAATATTTGAACTCCAGCATGTTCTCTTAACTTTTATGAGCATTATAAAGACTGAGGGGCCATTGATTACAGATACACTAATCAAGGGACACTGAATCTATCCCAGCGAATCGGTGATGGCATGTCTCATTTGACTTTGGTGGAAGTTCATAGAATGTACTGTATCAGTCCTCACATGAAGTTGGTAAAATGGTCTTATTGTGGGCCAACAGCACTGACCTGTGACCTGTAACCTCGTAACCCGGACAAAGTCAGACAAAGTGTTTGTAATCTTTAGGTAGTCATATTAATAATAATAGTGATTTCTTGTGTAGAGCTCAAATCCATCACGCAGTGATAATCATGGCACTTTACATTATTACCCCTGGTCATTGGGCATTTATTTCATTCCTTAAACCATCTCAGCTCCCTTGGGAGTATACAGCCTGTGCTGCCAAGTATGTAGCGCACCAAGCTAAATCAAACACATGAACCATCATCTCTGCCCTTAGAGGTACCCATTTACCCCTGGGTGAAGAGAAGCAATTGTAGTTAAGTACCTTGCTCAAGGACACAAGTGTCATGACCGGGATTCGAACCCACACCCTGATGACTCAGCCACCAGAACTTGGTGCACGAGGCCGCTCGGCCACAACACTCCTTGGTCATCAAATAGTGCCTCAGAAACAAATCTAATAAGTTCATGATAAACATGTTTGTAAACCCTTTTTTTTTTTTTTCATTGGTTGGAAAGAAATTGAGGTCAGATGTAATTTGCCATTTGCTATGATGCTATTTGGCTAGGTCTCAGTTGAGAGCTTGGAACTTTTTAGATTTTTGATCAAATTTTTGGCGGAGTACACAATTGTTTACAAACACATTTGTTTACAAACATACTGTTCAGAACAATGCAGTGCCATCGTGATGCGTCTTGATCCCCTCACAGTGGATTACTGTGATGGGTTACTCACAAAAATTATACTTGCTCAAAAGATACTGAACTGAAGATGTTGAAAATATCAAAAACTAAAAATTGAAACTTTGTCAAGGTTTTGTGGTTTCAGGTCACTGATTTACAGCACGGCATGTCGATATATTCACCTCACAATTGAACACGGATCAGGAAGGCCATGCACGCTTCAAGTTTTGTGGAAGTATGTATTATTGACTTCACTCGTAATCAGTGTTTTTTGATCTTCCACGATTTAAACTCTGCGTCTTGTTAACATTTGCACTCTGTTGTATTTTACTGCACATCTCGCATTTTACACTCAGGAACATAAATGCAAGGAACTCACAAACTCTTCTTGTCAAATCAGCGCGGGCAAGCATGTTCCGCACTTGTGGAAGGTTGTATTCGACATCAGCTGAAACATGGCGAAATGTTCTTTGATCTTTTCATTTTATCCTCTTTGCATTTTAACCATTGCATATCCTCATATTGTACTGCACATCTAGGGCCAAGCAATGACTTTCCTTTACGGATAGTTGCAGGATTCATTCAAACAAATAGATTTCTGTTTATAGATTTCAGTGGAACAACTGAAAATCCGTAAACTGTTTTTAGTCTTGGGCCAGTCGGTGATTTGGAAGAGTGAAGTTAGCATTTTTGCCAAAACGGAAAATCATCGGCCTTTCACATGTTGCATTTCACATTCCAACATAAAATGTTAAGGTTTTCCTAAATCACTCTTGTCAAATTCTTGTTCGCACTTTAGAAAAAGTGAGTGTCGTACTTCTCTTGAAGTTGGCAAAAGCTTCTTGAAGTTCTTGATTTACCGTCTTCATTTTCACGTTTGCATTCTTGTTCAGTCTTACAGTATGCTTCTTGCATTATCTCGCTCACTGCAAGGTCAAGGTGTTAATACCCTGTATGGGGCATCAAGTGATAAGTTGGAAGTTTTCTTGGACCCCTAGACATTCTTGTTTCATTCTTAGACTTGACTCCCAAGACCTCATTGCATATATTCCACCAATAACGGGCGATATGAATGAACTGTGAGCAGAACTGTGTAGTGAGAGAGTTGCAACTTGGGAGGGACCTGTTTTCTTTGGTTATGTGGTTGCTGGACGCCATTTTCGTCCAATTGGCGCACAACCCAGTGTGCTGTCTAGGTCTGGCACTCTGTGGGGGTCCATGCATTTCTGGACCGAAAATGGCTTCCAATCGCAAATTGTCGCAACTCTCATTACACAGCTCTGGGATCTTTCTCAACATTTCCTAATAAGTTGGCCTTTCTTTTGATGAGTTGTAAATTTAGTTATGAGCTTTGGTGATATTCAAGCGAGGAAAAAAACACACTGCGGACGCAAAAGAAAAAAAAAACTGCTTCGCTCCCGAATACGAGATGTTGCTGGGAATGCTGTTAATATTTACGAATCGCAGCCATTGTAGTGCAATAAACTTGCCCCATGTACATGTACTTGTAATAAACCAATCAGAGACCATATAGTAGCGGCCAGAAGCATCCTGTACCAAAATGCCCACAACAGTCATTTGTGGCAGCAAGATTTGACCAACTTCCACTCATCCAAAAAGATTAAAGTAAAGGTCATGTCCGGACATGACATTTTCCAATGTTTTCAATGTTAACAAAGTATCTACATTTCAAAAATGGAACCAAATTTATGTTTGCTATTATTTTTCCAGAGGTTTTTACGGTGAACAAAACTTGAATGAAAATATTGGCAATATTAGCAATGTCTTGGCATATCGTGATGCAGTGATTCTACAGAGTGGTCTTTAAATTGGTTTATCACCCTCACAAGGTTTTAAAAAAAATTTAAAGCAAAAGCTAAAGCTGCTGATTGGCTCCATGCTTAAAATGCCATGAAGCTCATTGGCTAATACAATAATCTAATAAAAGACATTGAATGAAAGCCAAGTAGAAAGTACGGAACTGATTGACTTGAGAATGAATGTATTATTGGGCATGTAGATCAAGTGATTACTAATTCACATTTTACATGGTATTATTCTCCATTTTATCATCTACATGTTACTGACTTTTTTTTTTATTGTACTCCATTATTGTTATTTTTTAATACAATTTTGTGGATAAAACTGTATTCTTTTGTTAATACCCACCATCTTTAAGACTTGCAGACTAATGGTTTTAAGACTTGTTTACGGTTCAGTTTGGAACTAATATATCATGACAAAAACTCATGAAATGCACAAACATTTTTCTATTTTATTTTTTTGCCATCGCAGTTTTTTTGTTCTATGACTGTACAATTGTGCGGCTAAATGCCACAGTGGCTTAAATATGTGATGTTCTAGTGTAAGCTAATGGAATTTAATGCCAATCCAGTCAGCTTTCATCCTCATAAAAACCGTACTGAGACTGGGTAAAAAATAGTCAGGTGCCATGTTTTCAAATGAGAATTTAAATCCTCATTGACATGGGGTATACATGGCGGATCAATAATACAGTATTTAGAAAAAAGGTCTAGAATACATGCCAAATCTACACAGTTCTGTTTTTGTGTTGACCCCTTGCACCAACGTCGCACACGGCAACTAGCTGTCTGCCACGCTCGCCATTTTGGGAGTCAAACTGCGAGAACAAATTATGGTAAGCGTGTAAACACGGCGTTGCCTAAATTGCACACTGCCCTGTATAACACACAGGGACATTGACTTCCAAAATGGCGCAACCAAGATTATTGTGATGATGACGTCAGGTGAATTGGGTTAATAGGCATGGCTCTGGAGGCTGTTGAATAGGTGCAGTTTTCTTTTGTACATTTGTGGTATTCTGGCCGACCTTTTCTCGATGCATTCTGGGCAACCGGGGTAGTCCGAATCGAAATGTCAACAATTTTTTCTATCTCTCGAAACATTTGCGATTCCTTTTCACCTAACCAAGTGCAGCACTGAATTGGTTCCCAATTTCATGGTGCTGTTAAGCGAACAAATTGACGCTTGAGGTTTTTGAAATTTTTGGCCCTGCCCTGGTAAGCAGAGAATGATGATAGCAAAGGCTGAAAGCCGTGGTTAGCAACGCCATGAAATTGAACCCAGTTCTCTTTGTCTTCCCCCATTTATTTGTTGTCTTCCCCATTTGAGAAGTAAATTAGTCTGTGTACGTGGTTCTCAGAATGCTTTCCCCCTTGTTTCTTTATGTTTCCGGATGAGTGGGTCAAATACTTCATCATTGTTTAAACAGGGATGAGAAATTTCAGACTTTTTATCTGAATTCAGACGTTTTTATGACTGCCTGGTGAAGAAAATCAGCTCTGAGGAAACTGATTGATTGATAAGTGATGGTGCTGTCCAATTCAGTGACACTTCGTAACTGTTGACTTGAAATCACAAAAATGTAAAAGAATTTTTTACAATTTTTGTGGGTGTCAATCAATCAACCAGAAGCTCCTTGAAATCTATAACTCTGGGAGAGAATAACAGAAGGTGGAAACGCCACCATTTCATTGTACATTCTTAAAATTTTGATCTTAGTTTCAGACCTTTTATTGAGCAGCCTGTCTCACCCCTGTTTAAAGAAAGGAGTTTAAAGGATGGCACAGCATTGGCTTTTAGAAGTAGAGTATGTTACCAGTCCTCCCTGCATATGCCTTTGCTGTACTATTCTCTACCCTTCTGTTTACTGCTCTCTAAATGTGAAATAGTGAGAATTTCACTCTCTCACCCGAGTGGTGTCGGTTAAGCTCTTTTGAGTGTGAATCTCAACTGTGCATCACCCATTTTGAGTAAAATTGGATCAATAAGTTTAAAAAATTACCCGTCTTTCACTATAAAAACACTTAGGTCTGGCACTCTGTGTGGGCACATGCATTTTTGGACCGAAAATGGCTTCTAATCGCAAGTTGTTGCAACTCTCATTGCACAGTTTGGGGTTCTTTCTCAACATCTCCTAAAAAGTTGGCCTTTCTCTTGATGAGTTGTTAGTCTAGTTATGAGTTCTGGTAGTGTTCAAGCGAGGATCCTTGTATCCTCATATGTCCCCATATGGCTCTTTGCAAGAGTGGTATGACCGACAAAACAAGTGTTTTCTCACTCATTTACATTTAAAGAGTAGATTGCCAAGAATCTGTAAATATGTCCAGATGTTCGTGTTGTATCCAAACAATGAAAGAGGCTTGACATACAGAGTAATTATTTGTGTTTGTTGATAGAGTTACTGATTGTTTTACAGCCATCCGGTTACCAACCAGTAGAGGCAGCACGTACTGCACCTCAGGTGTATGCTGCTCCCCCTGCCGCACCTCCTGTGCCTCAGCCACCAGCACCATACTCACAGCAGGTGTTTTCCCCTTTACCACTTTCTATCTGTCATGCTGCTTGTATATCATGCTCCTCTAGTCTCTACCTTATTCTGTTATCTATGTATTCTGTCTTATTCTGTATATTTATTTTGTTCTGTCTCTCTGCATGTTTCATTCAGTCTTTCACTTTATCTGCCTGTTTTGTTCTTATACCTTGTTTTTTAAAAATATTATTCAGCCATGTGTGTTAAGCACTGCATACCCGGTACTTTCCCAATGCCTCTGTTTTATTCTTTTCTGTCTGTCACAGTTAGCCTGTTTCATTTTGTCTCTCTCCATCTGCCTGTTTCCCTTTGTCTCTCTGTCTTTTCATTCTGTCTCCCTCTGTCTGTCTGTTTCATTCTGTCTTCCTCTGTCTGTCTGTTTCATTCTGTCTCCCTCTGTCTGTCTGTTTTATTCTGTCTCCCTCTGTCTGCCTGTTTCATTCTGTCTCCCTCTGTCTGTGTGTTTCATTCTGTCTCCCTCTGTCTGTCTGTTTCATTCTGTCTCCATCTGTCTGCCTGTTTCATTCTGTCTCCCTCTGTCTGCCTGTTTCATTCTGTCTCCCTCTGTCTGCCTGTTTCATTCTGTCTCCCTCTATCTGCCTGTTTCATTCTGTCTCCCTCTGTCTGTCTGTTTCATTCTGTCTTCCTCTGTCATGACTGGCTAATTTCTACTTGATTTATACCTTTACTTTCATTCAAAAACTTCTGGGCTAGTTTCATGATTACTCCAGTTTGACATCATATCTTGAGAGTTTTCATCCGAAAATTTCAACAACAAAAAGTTGTGGAAATCAATCATTCACAAGACCAGATTTCTGAATCCCTACAGCTTATGTTTTGTGAAACCATAGATTTAATTCCTTTCTAAAATACAAAGTACAGGATTGTTCATTGTTGGGATTAAAAAAAAAAACAGTTTCAATTTAAACGCTCAGTGATTACAAAGCTCATACCAGTCCCAATTCTCTCAAAAAATATTTCCGTCTTAAATACTGTCAGAGTCAATAAAATAGTATTTGAACACCATTGCTTATTTTGGTTGCTGCAATCATAACAAGCATAAAAATATTGATGTCCACAACATCCCTGACAAAGCATAAACTGTTTTGAATTATTTTTCTCTAAGAACCTGACCACTAAACTCCATGAAGTTTTTTTACAAGTTGTTTATGGTGTCAATGTATATTTGGTTTGCGGTAATACCATGTGGTTATATCTACTTTACTATATACAGTAGATTGTTGTAGTGAGGACTTGTCCTGCTATTGTTCTACTACCGCAGAGTAGATTTCACAATTCAGGGGGACAAGTTAGTTCTGAAAAGAACTGTCCTGCTTATTAAGGGACTACTACTACTTTTGCTGAGTGGATCAAGAGGACTACTTTGTAGGTGGGATAGTTCTTTTCAGAACTAAGTTGTCCCCCCAGAATTCCGAAATCTACTCCGCGGTTGTAGAATAATAAGAGGACAAGTTCTCACAAGAACTATCTACTGTATATAGCAAAGTAGATATAATCACATGGTGTAACCGCAAACCAAAAACATGTATACATTGATACCTCACCACCTATATTGTTTTATGGTGTGTTTATTAAAAAACTAAAGGATGGAAATTCATTTACTTTTGTGAAAACCAATAATGTATCTTCCCATGAAACATGGGTATGTACCATGAAAGAACTAAAATTGTGAATGTGTGAAGCATTTTGACAGACACTTTGAGATTATTTTCGCACTTTGTGTAACTCTTCTTGTAGCTTTATTTGTTATTCACTTTCAAATCCACATCTTGAATGATTTGCTTGCTGTAGCCATCTTCATCTTACAAACAGTCATCTTCTCGTCCTTCTCCTCCTCCTCCTCCTGCATCTTACTCACCAAGACGTACCCCTTATTCTACTACTAAGGTAAATCACGTTCATCATCTACAGTGCCTAGACCCCCACCCCAGCCCCCCTTCTCCTCCTCCTGACTGAAATGCCTTGTTCTGATGAAGTCATGTCCAATGCTAATCCTGTCTGATGTTGCACGCTCACCGGTCCATGGTGATGCCACACCCTTCCTGATCAATAGTGGCTACATATCCGTCACGATCCATTGTGATGGCAGGCTCCTCCTGATTCATTGTGATGCCACACCCTTCCTGATCTGTGGTAATGCCATGCCCTCCGATAAATGGTGACGCTGCAACCGTCCTGATCCAAGGTGATGCCACACCTTTTCCAATCCATGGTGGTTTCAGGCATATCCTGATCCATGGCAGTGCCACACCCATCCTGATCTATGGTAATTGCCACACCCAAACAAGTCATGGGTGATGCCACACCCTTCCTAGTCGTTGGTATGGTTATGCCACATCCTTCTTGACCCATGGCATGCATGGTGGTTTCACACCCATCCCAATCCATGGTAATACCACACCCAACCAAGTCATGAGTGATGCCACACCCTCCTAGTCACTGGTATGGAGATGCCACACCCTTCTTGACCCATGTTGGCTTCACACCCATCCTGATCCATGGTAATACCACACCTAACCAAGTCCAGGATTGCCACATCCTTCCTGATCCATGGTGACATCAAACATTTACCAGTCCATGTTAATGCCACACCACTCCTAGTTCATGGTCGTGCTGCACCCTTCAAGCTCGTGGGTATTGCCGCATCCATGCCCAGTGAACCACTGTAATACAAGGACTCTGCATGATTCATTATGACGATGCACCAATCAAATCTCTGTGACATCTCAAATCATGCTTGTCACTCATTCTTAATTATATCACAGCTGTCTTCTCTTAAACTTTTATTTTCAATTTGGTCCACTGTGTTCTTTTACACGCACTCTTTTTGTTCCTTTTTATACGTTATGTAGGAAAAGCCTTCCTCCTTTGTACCACCTTTACCTTTTGATATTTCACCTTACTCTCTTTTCTCTTTATCTTCCTAAATGTAGAGTCAGGAATCTGCACCCTTACCACCACCACCACCACCACCCAGTTCTCCACCCTTACAACCACGCAAGGTTTCCAATCCTTTCTGCCTATGTGTTTAGTCTCCCATGTGTTAGCCTTTCTCATTCGGTTTATTATGTATAGCGCTGTAAGGTGGATTCTAGACCAGTTTTTATGCTATAGAATGCGTTGTGTCCCACCCCCCCCCCCCCAAAGTGGTTATGAAATACCCTACAATCTGGCCACAAATACGCCGCATTATGTGTTATATTCCCATTTCTTAGCCTGTCTCAATCAGTTTAATCACAAAATGCACTGTGAGGGCGCTTCTAGACCAGTTTTTGTGCTAGAGAATCGTTGTGTCCACCAAAGTGGTAATGAATGCCCTAAAACCCAGTTGAAAATGTGCTTTATTATGCGTTTATATACTCTCATTTCTTAGCCTTTCTCAATCAGTTTGTGATGTTAATGCGCTGTGAGGGGGCTTCTTAACCAGTTTCTGTGCTATAAATGCGTTATATCCCCAAATTGGATACGGAGCGCCCTCGTCTGGTCAAAAATATACCGCACATGTAGTTCAGAAATGCAGAAGAGTAAATAGGTACAGACTCAGTGGGACTAAATCATCCTTTGTTCAATTCTGGAATTCTGGGTTGATAATCCTGTTTGGAAGCTCAAGAACCGTCTTGCTTTTTTATTCATTTTTCTTCTTCATTTTTTTTCCTCCTTGGTATTAACGTCGCTTAACGTTGCTTTGTGTAGGCTGATACCAGGCCTATATCCTCGGCCCAAATGACTCAGGCATCGGGTCTGGACCCATATGTACCATCAGCCTACAAGGCCACACCAGCTGGAGGTCAAGGGTCACGGGCAGCCAACACGGCCGTCGGGCAACAAGACTGGCAGACTCCGGCAGAGGTTTCTGGCTTTGAATTTTTTTTTTCTCTCCGTTTTCTGCCGTTAATTTTTCGTTCACCGATAACGCCTTGCTGCCCTGCCTGACGATTGACATTCATACTTTTTTACATTCTTATACAGCACTAAGGGCTGCTTGTGATTTTATGCAAGGTTGTTTACCTGTTGTTGTTTATATTGTTATTGTTTCAATCATTATGATGTCTAACAGCTTGAAGCGTAATACTCTGCATGACTGTCATCGTTTCTTTCTCATTATTACGAACTGGTGTAACCTATCATCGTTGCTTTCATCAAGCTTAAGGAGAACAGACCATTACACAGATGCTGACGGAGTGTAGTGCAAAGTTTTGGTACTCGTTCTTGTACTCGTGTATTTTTTTTCTGTACTCATACTCATACTTGTATTCATAGAATTAGAAACGTACTTGAACTCATATTGCCAGAAAAAATGTCTTGTACTAGACTTCATGATTATCCCTTGAACAAATTGTCTTGCACTTGTACTCATACTCACAGAAAATGAACTCGTAATCGTACTTGCAGAAAGTTATACTTGTACTTGCAGAAAGTTACTCATACTCGTACTCACAGAAAGTTTCTCGTACTCGTACTCACAGAAAATTTCTCGTACTCGTACTCACAGAAAGTTACTCATACTCGTACTCACAGAAAGTTTCTCGTACTCGTACTCACAGAAAGTTTCTTGTACCCGTACACACAGAAAGTTTCTCGTACTCATACAGAAAGTTTCTCGTACTTGTACTCACAGAAAGTTACTCATACTCGTACTCACATAAATTTTCTCGTACTTGTACTCACAGAAATTTTCTCGTGCTCGTACTCACAGAAAGTTTCTCGTGCTCGTACTCACAGAAAGGTTCTTTACGTGTTCCTGTACTTACTGTAAAGTACTTGTACTCTTTGAAAAGTAATTGTACTCGCAGAAAGGTCTTTACTGCTACTCCTCTCCTACTATAAATTACTCGTACTCACATTTGTACTCGTGGAAAATTACTCAACAACAACTCTGGTGTAGTGTTAAGGATCCTGTTGTAAAATGCCTGTATCCCTGTACTTATCTTTAACCCTCCCAAGTTTAAATAACTGCATCATTTATTCATCTTAACTTGTAAAGCTTTTCTCCGCACACCACTCCCCCCCCCCTTACTGACATTTTGTAAGTGTCTTGGATACTTTAAAATCCAATTTCAGGCATGGTTAGTGTGTGTGATGATTGTTAGACAATTTTAATTGCTTTAGAATAGGAAGTAATATTGATCCCTTGCACGCCCATTGAACTCGGCGACTGTGCCACGGTCACCATTTTGGAAGTCAACAGGTAAGCGTGTGAACGCCTCGCCCCCTAAAATTTGCACCACACTGTAAAACACACAGGGAACACTGACTTCCAAAATGGCGCGACCAAGGTTGTTGTGACCAAGGTCAATATAACGGCATGTAACATTATTCTAGCATTCCGTAAGGTGAATCCAAGTGAAAATTATACGAAGTTGAAATGTACGTGGTCCCAGTTTCATAGAGCTGCTTAAGCAGAAAATAACGCTGACTAAAACTCTGCTTAGCACACATAAGCAGGGTAGCAGTCCCACAAGTGGTATATTTGACATGGTATTTTGGCTGGTAAGCATAGTTTTGTTGTGCATTGCTACTTCTTTGAAATTGGGCCCAGGGCCTGATTTTATTTATAGCTGGTTAGCAGAAAAACGTGCGCTTAGCACAGAAAATGATTGCTTGGCAGAAAGGGGTTATCAGTCAAACTGACCCCCACAATCACCGTTACTTACTGAGATTGCTGTAACTGGAATGAGCCCCATATCAACATGCGCACAAAATCCCTGACAATATTTAAATATTTTGTTGTTGTTTTGGATAAAACGTGACAACTAAATGTTCTTGACTTTTTCACAGGTTGGTTGTGTGGTGAGTTTGTTACAAACTAAACGACATTTCTCCTTAGAGAAAAAAAATGACACACTTTCACTTTCAGTTTATAGTAATAGAATCTCATTTTAAAATTCATGAATACTAACTATTTGTTGACTAAATGAGTAATATCATATTCATAATCACAAATAAATGGCAGCTCAGTTTTTTTTATTGGTCAGTTGTCTGTCATTTAAAGCCAGCCTGTAGGAGACCACAGCTGCCATTCTGAGTTCTGGCTACCATTTTACTGAGTTTCAATACAAATGATTAGAGCATGCTTAATCTTTGTTGAGACCTTCGCAGCCGGCCAGCCGCAAGTGGCTTGTACCAAAAATTCCCTTATAGTGTCTGCAAGATATGCCCCCACTCGACTGAAAAGGTCATCTTTAAGGTCATGTCCCGATATGACCTTTTGACATGTTATGGCTACCTTTTTGCAGGGTTCAACACGAATGATTGAACCAGTTTGTAGAGTTTTCAAACTGGTTGCCATAGCTTGGTATTTTACTTATATTTATTTTTTTCAAAGGACAATTCTGTGATGGCCCTAAAAAGCCAGATATCTTTCTCATGTCGTACTCTAACTGTATGCCACATTCCATGCTAGTATCATCAAAGGCACAATGCCATCGCCTAACTGCTGTACTAGTTGTGTTACAATCGGATGAAGATTGCTGCCATCTGTTGGACCATGCTGTTGGAGACCAATGGCCAGGACAGGCACTTTGATGCTCTTTCAAGTTTCATGTTTACTAACTTCATACCTGCCAACTGTCTCATTTGTTTTTCCTGGGACTTTTCCTATTTGCGAGTTTAAAAACACCTAAAAACTGGGACATGCTGATTTTCGGGGGAGGAATAATATTAAACGACAACAAAAAATGGCAGCCTGAGTCAGATACCATCTGAAATAGAGGGCGCTGTAACATGAGAGCGCTATAGAGAGGTTTCACACGACGTCAACGGAGACCTTTTTCTAATGCTGTGTGCACAAGCGGACACTGGAAATCATCTAGCAGATGCATCACCCATTGAGTTTGTACATGGCTGGACCCAACATGGCTGTGAAATTCAATTTTTTTCACGGGGGTCAAGCGACCTCTTTATTTTTACAACCTAGAGGTCTTGGTCAGCTGCTGCAGGTCTTAATGAGCCCAAATCCTGGACCCTGTCAGGGGCCTGGGCAGCTCGATCCTGAACCCCGTCATTGGACAAAATCTGCGCGTGCCTCACGCTCCTCTATATGTCCCTTTTTCCAGGTTACACATGTTGGCAGGTATGTAACTATAAAAACAAACATTACCACCTTGCCAGCGTGCATTAGGTAGAAACAAGAGTAGATCCATTTTAAAATTAAAAAAGTTTACCCACTTTGACTTTAACGAGACACTTAGTCATGCTAAATGTATTATTTAATGATTTCCTGCTAGATTCTTTTTGGCATTTTGAGACATTTTCATTCATGTTGTCTAGGTATGGACACAAAAAGCTCAACGAGAGATATTGCACAAGAATTTTAAAAATCCGAAAACCGAGAACGGTTTGTTATCTTTAACATTGGAAATTCTCATACTTTCTGTTACATCTGGCAGGTAGTTGACCAGCCATTCAAAACCATTTAACTGCATGGGTTGTGTGTGGTGGAACAACTGTGCACAGAACTTTCAGTGTACTGTGTAGATGCATTCACCACATGATAACATAATAGTGCAGGCTGGCATAGTGCATCTATCATTCCTAACTACAGTGGATGATATTGAATGGTCAGACAGTAGGAGGGTTGATTGTGTACTATGTAAATGCATTCACCACATGGTATCATATTGCATAGTGCATCTATCATTCCTAACAAGTGGATGATATTGAATGGTCAGACAGTAGGAGGGTTGGCTGTTTACTGTAGATGCATTCACCACTACATGATATCATATTGCAGGCTGGCACTGTTTATCTATCATTCATAACCACAGTGGATGATATTGAATGGTCAGACAGTAGGAGGGTTGACTGTGTACGTTGTATATTTATTTACAACATGATATATTGCAGGCTGGCATAGTGCATCTATCGTAACAGTGGATGATATTAAATGGTCAAACAGTAGGGGTAAATCATTCTCTGAAATGTGCACATGCTCAGAACCTCGCAAACGATGGAAGTTACATGGTAAGTCTGATGCCATCTGGCATTCAAAAATCTCCCATATTGGATTTAATGCTTCTTGAAGAATCCTTGTGAAGTATGAAGGTTTTGAAGCGGGTTTTATTAATAACTGCTTATGCTTATTATTTATGCTTTATGTTTGTGATTGTTTGATGCCGTTAGATGCTGGACAGTGCTGGTAATGTGCGTCAGGCTTTTGTCATGTCTCAGCCGCCTGTAGAAGATATGAGTAACCTGAGAGTTGGTGAGTCTACTCGATTCAACTAGACACTGTAGCTTATTAAGTGGGTGGTCATGCACGTATCATGATAGCCACCGTAGCTTATAAGTGAGGTGGTCACGTATCATGATAGCCACCGTAGCTTATAAGCGAGGGGGTCTCGTATCATGATAGCCACCGTAGCTTATAAGCGAGGTGGTCACGTATCATGATAGCCACTGCAGCTTATAAGCGAGGTGGTCACCTATCATGATAGCCACCGTAGCTTATAAGCGAGGGGGTCTCGTATCATGATAGCCACTGTAGCTTATGAGCAAAGCAGTCACATATCATGATAGCCACGGTAGCTTATAAGCGAGGTGGTCACATATCATGATAGCCTCTGTAGCTTATAAGCGAGGGGTCACATATCATGATAGGCCACCGTAGCTTATAAGCAAGGCAGTCACGTATCATGATAACACAACCCACCTCGACCTCACAGAGTGAATGCTCTATTATGATACCATGATCATGGGAGGTTTATAAGCGAGGCAGTCATGCTTGGCGGCTCGCTTATAACCTACAGTGGCTTGGATTAGTTTTGTGAGTGACTGTTCTCACCGTATTATAATAATGATTGTAATAGAAATACCTAGTCACAAAGTTACTTTAATCAAAGTTATTTACATGTAAGGCAGCCATGTTGCCACTCCAAACGATTTCTTAACTCATTATCCTTGAAAATATTTATGTGGCAAATGGCCTTAACTTATTTCTTGTGATACAAAAGCCATACAGGTAACTTACAAAGTAATAAGCAACAGTGATTTGTTGAGTTTTCAAAAGCTATTTTCTTCACTTTGATAGTATTTCATACAGAAATATTTCTCTGGAGCATGGATTACCCAGGCATGTTTACACGTCTGCCGTGGGCATCCCTTGACCTTTTCTGTTTTTTAAAATAGGTCGATCAGACTTTCTTTTGCATATCCGGAAAAATTGATCTTTGTTTACACATCTTCTGGCGATAAGTGGTTAGAGACAAGAAAAAAATTGGAAGTTATCGTGTGCATTGAATCTGAAACTCTTTGTGGATTAACGGAAAGATCGTAAAGTAATTATTCTCATGGTAAAACTGCGAAGTTAAATTATTGTACAAGCTCAGGTAAATGCCAAAGTACACGTGCTCGGATAAAAAATACTTAATGCTCACAAAGTCACTGTTTGAGGATAAAAAATTGTGTCAAACATTTTGAACGCGTCCCGCAGAATGACTAAAAATTGGTAGCCATTAAGGCAATTTTTTCGCCGTGATGTCATATTCCCGGTTCAGACCCCAGTAACCCTGCTCCATGTGAGCCACGACAGTGACTCCTCCAATGCACTAGGGTGAAACATGGGTCTACCTAGGGAGGTTCATCAAATGCACTCTACGGAAGATGCCAAGCCTACTCCTTTTTAATTTGACTTTTATTTTCTTGTTTTGAAAGCCTTTATGTCCATGTACTTTATAAAGTTTCATGGTAAGTAGTGAGAATGGATAGTTCTCACTTGTAGCCACACAGTGTAAAGTCGGCCATCTTTACGGGCAATGACGGTCATTTTTTTTTTTGCGGCAAAGGAGAGCTTTATGACTTCCTTGCATGATTGGTCGATAACTACTTGGCTACGTATAAAAACAACAATACTTGACGGGACACAAAACCAAAACCCAAGCTGCCCGTAAAGATGGCGTCTAAAGACCTTTATCATGGTGCGGCCATGTTGATTTTCTCCCATTCAAACCAATATAACCAAACCGAGGCTTGAAGGACAAATAGTCTGGTTCCTTTTTGTAGAATGAATATTAGCATCTATTACTGTTATTGGATACAGGGAACATGACCAGGATGGTGGCAGCATGATGAAGGTCTATTGGGAACCACCTATTGGGTGACATTGTAAATATATGAAAGTTGTATGTTCTCATTTTTTGGTACAATTCATTCAGACAATGCACCACCACGACCACCACTACCACAAGGTCAGATTCCACCCCCGAGACCCCCACCACCAGAGGAGGAGACTGAAGCCCACTTCCCACGAGAACCACCACCAAGTAACCAACCAATCATGGTGAGCAAGGGGCATATCAAAGACATTGAAAAACTAAAGAGCGCTTTGGGGGGGGGACGCTTTCTGGCCCGTCAGGATGTGATAATAATAATAATAATAATAATACACAGTTCTTAATTATACACATATGGACTGGCAATGAGGGAAATAGTGCACGTCTGTGCAACCCGAGGGCCTGTAAGTGACCAGGAGAGGGTCCTATTTCCCGAGGCAGATAGGACCCTCTTCTGGTCACTTACAGGCCCGAGGGGTTGCATAGACGTGCACTATTGCCCGAATAATGCCAGTCCATATGTGTTTTATAACACACCTCAGTCCAAAATGTCGGTTAGAAGAGTAAATCGCAGTTTTTGGGCCGGAGAATCTTTTCGATCCGCAGACGCCGCAGTTTTCTTGAGGGCGCTCTTTACCAGTCAATAGTTTTTTGGTTTTTGAAACTGTTTCCCGCTTTGCGAAGTATTTCCCCCAAATGAAGCGCGTGCAATGCGTGTGGTGCAGATTTCATGCACTAGGCTATATTAGTTCACCCCACGTGACCGTGTTTCAGCCAATCAGGATAAAGAACCAGGGAGAGGTGTGTTATAATATACAAATATTGACTGCTTCGAGTGGCGTAGTAAAACTAGTCACTCGAGGTGATCCCTGGAGCAGCCTATCTTCCCGAGGCAGATAGGCGGCTGAGATCTCAGGGAGCTGAGATGGGTTAAGGAATAAAGTGCCCCAGTGACCAGGATACAATGGTCAAGCGTCATGAGCATCAAAACCAAGAACTGCGCATTTTTGTTATCGTTATTAAAATCGGGTGTGCCACAAACTTATGGGTATTTTTGTTGTCAGTATACACGGATCCGAGCAGCTCTCGTTTATGGTGTTTTACACCACCGCAGCTATGGCCGCTTAATGCACGTGCAACACGACAATATCATGTCAGCATGTATATGTACCAATCAGCATGGAGGATTCACAGTGTGCGTGCGTCCACGCGCACGTGCGGCGGCCATAGCTTCAGTGGTGTAAATGCCCATAAACGGGCTGCCTGGATTAGTCTGTAGATTTTTTTTCTTCTGCCTTTTGTCCCTCAGGGGATGAAGAGGATTAAGTAATGCCGTGTCCGAATCAAGTGACTTCGGCTACGGCTGCTGGCTGCAACGACAACGTTGAAGAATAGGGATCCTCAGCGTTCTGGCTGTTGCCACTGCCGAAGCCATTCATGCGGACACGGCCTTAGTATTGATTTTTATTTTTTTCAAATTCATTGCTTTAATTTGACAGAAAGCAGCTTATGATTTACATTTGGAGACCCAGAAGTGGTCAAGTCAAGGCAACGACCTGATTGCAGCAGCCAAGAAGATGGCTATCCTGATGGCCCAGATGAGTAAACATGTCAGGTAAGAATGAGGGGTTGTCACAAGTCTCATTTCATTTCTTAATTTCTGAATTATCACAGGTAGAAACGGGAACATCTTCGGTGGCATGGGTGGCGTGTGCGTAAAGCACTCGCCTCTCACCAACGTGAAGATCAAGATGAAGATGCTCTTTTCCTACCAGTTCAGGCAAACTCTTGCAACACTTGCACATGATCAATACGCAAAATATAAATGTTGGTCTCCAGTATTTACCAATGGTCTGTGTAAATGTTTTGTAGGGGTGAAGGGGGAAGTAAGAAAGACTTCATCATGTGTGCTCGGATGATTGCCAAACAGTCTGGAGAAGTCGTGAGGTTAGCCAATATGATTGCAGATCAGTGCACGGACAAACGCATTAGACTTGTAAGTGATCCTTTCTTTTTCTTTTTCTTTTTTGTCATTGTATAAATCTGAATTTTATTAAATGGTTTCTGTATTACATTGTTTTTCATCCTTCCCTTTGAACCTCTTTTTAGTTGTAATTTTTTTTGTTCTTTTTTTTTTTTTTTTCCTTTTTTTTTTTTTTTTTTTTGGGGGGGGAGGGGGCGTGGTTTGTATCAAATAACTTTAAATCACAAGGAAAACTCACACACACTTTTGAACACCGAGTTGTGGGGACTCCCTATTGTTGTTCTATTGTCCCTTTTCTATTGAATTACCTTGTGGGGACAGGGTTTGACAAAGAAAAACGTTGTGGGGACCTTTGTTCCATTGTATAAATGTCCCCACAACGTTGTGTGTGCCTACCCACTGGGTACATGTACATGCACAAAAACATGCACACTGACAATCAACCTATGCATGATCCCTGGCTCGACAGCAGTAAAAGGCTGAATAACTTCTGACTGGCGCCCCCCGAACAAAGATATTGACAAAACAGGAAGACTGCCACACAGGACTAGATGAATCCGTTGGTAGAGCACCGGCATGTAAATCCAGAGGTCGCAGGTTCAAATGCCGCTCGAGTCAGTTTTACAACCCATGTACTCTGCTTTCTCTCTACAGAACATGAAGCAAGTGATCGAGAGGATTCCAACTTTCAGCACTCAGTTGAAAATCCTGACGACCGTCAAGGCCACGATGTTAGGAGCGCAAGGTAGGGCAGACAATAGTCACGCATTGGGCCTTCTAAAAACAGGCCAGTCCATTAAGTTTAAAGGCTGGTTTGTAGTCGGTCGCACGACAGTAAAATTGACGCACAACGCGGTTTAAAGTCGACGATGACGCCTCAGCAACTATTGACTGCAATGATAAGGCTCAGCGTCCAGCTATCACAGCGTCGAGTGTTTATCATCGTGCGACAAACTATAAACCAGCCTTTACCCCTCATAAACTGATCATGCTTAGCATGGGGTCAGGCATACCACCAAAATCAGAGTCCAACAGTTTGGGTGTTGAGTTACCATATTGTATTGGACTGAGTACTGCACTGCCAAATAGATTATGCTTAGCATGGGGTCATGAATACCACCATAATCAGAGTCCAACAGTTTGGGTGTTGAGTTACCATATGATGTTGGACTGAGTACTGCACTGCCAAAGTGATCATGCTTAGCATGGGGTCAGGCATACCACCATAATCAGAGTCCAACAGTTTGGGTGTTGAGTTGCCATATGGTGTTGGACTGAGGGAGTACTGCACTGCCAAACTGATCATGCTTAGCATGGGGTCAGGTACACCAATTGCATACGAACGCCCACTAAGAAAATGTTTGCTGTGTTAACTGATGAGTGACCAGTGTAGTATAATTGATACTGTGTAAATGTTGATGTATTACTACTTTGAATCCCTTCATGTCGTTGTCGGTTTACCGCTGCTGGATATTGATAATGAAATATGATAATATTTCTCCGTTTAGATCCAGAGAAAGATGAAGAAGCCACGGAGATGTTGATTGGAAACGCCCAGAACCTGATGCAAGCCGTAAAGGAAACTGTGCGTGCCTCCGAGGCTGCATCTATCAAGATACGCACCGACGCCGGTCAGAAGCTCCGCTGGGTTCGCCGTAATCCGTACGCTTACTAGAGGGCAGCGCGCAGTGGTGTTGTAGCTCGGGGGTAGCCAGACTGTGATTTGTAGGCAACCAAGTTGCTTAAGAGAAAAAACTTCTAACAAATTCATGTACACAATCCGTAAGAGAATTATGTGAAAATTGAAATGTGAAGGTCTTTTTTTTCTCGGAGATTGCCTGGAAGTGGGTTGACTGTTAAATATCCTCATTTTGGGATAAGTGGCTTCCAGTTGGGGTAAAAGAATGTAATGTATATCCAAATTGGGGTAGTTTCCGGAGCCATAATTCACAAAAATAGCTAAGCACAGAACAAATTGGCTTACCAGAATAAGGTTCGCAGCCAAAATACTATGTCACATGTACCATCTGTGTCTAGTTTTCTGCTGAGGTTTTTGCTTAGCAGAAAATTCTTATGAAGCAAACTTTTCTGCTTAAGCAGTTCTGTAAAATCGAGTTGTGATTTGTTGACATGGATATCTTCATTTGGAGAATAGGGTGGAAAAGATTGGGGTTATAACAGTGAAAGTATACCTTCATTGGGGCATTTTATCATCAATCTCAAATGTTTCCTCATTGGTTATTATATACCGCACTCACAGATTCTTGTAATTTGATTGGTGGAATAGCGTCATGTGTCATACTTTATTTTGCCATGTATTTACACAGATTTACTGCCGCGACATTGGTACGTCCTACATCATTAATTTTTGGACGGTGTACATGGATTTTCTACACTTAATTCACATTATCGTTCCCAAAAAATAATCGTTCCCACCTGTTGGTCCGAAAAAGGCAAAGTCTTGTCACGGCGTACAAGGTTGGTGTTATCATGGAGTCAGCCATGCTATTTAGAATAGGTTTTTAGAATTTTTGGAGTGTGGGGTGGACGAGTTTCTATTTCTAATTTGTGTTTATTGTGAGAACAAAAAAATTCAAATGACAAGGATCTTTGTTTGAGGTATATATAAACAAATTTTGTATGCATGGTTGCAGAATATAATTCCTCTGTGAAATCAGACTTTTCCATTTCACGACGCTAATGGAATAGTCCAGATTTCACCTTGTGATTACATTCTGTGACAATGCACTCATGCGTATTCAATATTTGTGTAATGTACTCACTGGAAAATATGGTCCTATCAGGGTAAAAAAATATACCCTCATTAGGGTAGTATGTTATTTTAATATCCACTAAAAAGGTTTCTAAATACGGGACCGGTGAAATCCTTTGGGATAAAAAGGGTTTCTACCAGGGTAAAGGTATATCTCATTTGGGTGTTTTGGGGCGACAATGACTTTTGAGCCTATGATCAACTCTTTGCAAATTTACAGCCAAATTAATGGTGTCAATCTCCGCAACCAACTCCCGATTGGGTACCATTTTTTCATATCCTGTTGTTGGACTAATAGGCCTTATCTTTCACCATAGAGGGCGCTATAAAACAAAATTGTTACGTTGTGGCAATTTTTTCTTAAAATTCAATAACCAAATTTTCTAATAATTTAATAGATTATTGTAAAACTTAACATTTTTGAAAAACTTTGTAACAAAATTGATAAAAATGTTAATTAACTTTTTGTTTGAAAAGTTTATAATTATTTGTGTTTCATTCCCATAGACCATTACACCCGTTGGAGACCTAATTTGCATATTGATCATGATCACATGCCAATGTTGCAAAATTAACCCAGCACTGGTACAAAAATGGCATCGTGATCGTCGTCTTTTTTCAAGAAGAAGACAAATTTCAAGCTAAATTGATGAAACTCAATCTGTATTTGGATTTTTGTACATGCTTTCTAAGATTAATTAATTATGAACTACGTTTCTTCAAACTAACCTAAGAACATTTTTATGGATAGGTGCTTATGTTTTCAAGTCATCTGTGTAGAGGATGATGTGTTTGAAATTAGGTAGACGTGTTTGTTTGTCTTTACTGCCTCATTACAAAGCCAGTGCTGTAATTATTTTTTAAATTTCTTAAAAGGCTGTCAAGCAGCAAATGGTGCTTAGCAAGAATTAGCAGGGAACCAGTCATAAACAATACACATGACATGGTATTTTGGCAGGTAACTCATTTCTGCTAAGCAAGATTTTTCTGTGCTAAGCAATTTTGTGTTTGCTTAACAGCTATATGAAACTGGGCCCAGATTTCAATTGCAATTTTGGTCGTGAACCATAGACCGTTATGCTTTATCTTACTTTTTTTACTCCATTGAACCAAGGGCGTGTTTTGGGAGACCCTGATTCGAAACGGGTTTCCAATATAAAAATTCTGTACAATTTCTGTATGTGTGAATAGCAAAAATGTTCACGAGACGTGTGTATGGCATAATCTGCCATACAGATGCTATGTCATTTAGATACCAAGTATACAAATGCAAAATGCTCGACGTTTTGCCATACACACCTGTTACATGAACTCATTTGGCCATACATCCGTGTCAAGTGATACTTTTGCCATACCTGTATGTCACGTGATATATCAACTCACCAAGTCCACTAGCAGTACACGGTGTGCAGCTGAGCCCAATAGTCTCACAGTTGTATTTCATTGGTTCTGTATTACATTCTATATCATTCATGTTCTTAGTGTGTCTAAAACGGTACATGAAATCGCTGTTTGCTGGGCTTGACAGTTTTGGTGTTTTTTCGGTTTGGTTTATTTATCATAGTTAAGTCAGTTTTAGTTGTTTTTCAGAAGTCACGATATTGTAGAGATAGATTCCGATAAACGCCATCTTTACGGGCAACTTGGGTTTTGGGCTTTGAGCTCTGCAAGCATTCAAACTTTTTCAGCTCCCAAGTGGTTCACCGACCAATAATGCAAGGCATTTGATAAACCAATGCTTGCCGCACGCGTTATTTACGCAAAGCGCATAGTCGTGATGCATATCACATAGTCGTGCACTCAAAAAATGATATATCATTGCCGGTAAAGATGGCCTCTTTTATACACTGTGTGACAACAAGGGGGCACCAAACGAGGTAGTACCCCAAAACGGATACTTCCAAAGGGTGCAGATGTTTGACTAGAAAATCTAGACTAATCTAAAGTAGATTAACTCTAATAATGTTTATGTAACCTTTTTTTGATAACTAATTCAAAACGATTTATTAATATTAGAAGTTTAATAATGATTATTTTTATAATAGACTTTATTTATTAGAGAGGCCTTACTTTTGCCAACTTTTTTTCTTCTTCTATATGCATATTGTAATAAAAAAAGCCTTATTATATTAATGTGGTAAAAATTCAAGTTCTAATATTTTGTCCTCAAATATAACCGCAATATCGTGTTTTCATGTTTAAAAAATAATCATAGGTATAATTATTTACCCTTGGTTCAATCAGCATGCTATTAAACTGGCCTTTGAAAATTGATTTTAAAACGATTTGATTGTATTTATAAAGAAAATCGTCGTCATTGAACTTGTTAACTTTGACGTAGGAATAGACCTATCCATTAAGCCCCGCCCACTGTGCACGTGTGCCATATGCACTAACGTGTTTGTCGTGTAATCACGTCTGTGATCGGTCAAGACAGCAAGGATTGGGCTTATAGACCTTTATCATGGTGCGGCCATCTTGATTTTCTCCCATTCAAACCAATGTAACCAAACCGAGGCTGGAAGGGCAAAATAGTCTGGTTCCTTTTTGTACAATGAATACTAGCATATATTACTGTTATTGGATACAGGGAACATGACCAAGAAGGTTGCAGCATGATAAAGGTCTATTGGATCGGTCTATTGTGACGCTCCATGCCAGCACCAGGCACTTCTCATAAATAGTGAAATGACATTAAATGTGAAGACTTCTGATAACAGCCTTGACATCAATGTGATGTCACGTTCTATATGTTGAGAAATATTTACCTTACAGGCCCTAATTAAGTCTTACTTGAAAGCTCATATTCTCATTTATTTGACGTGTTTGATGAGCAGATTAACCCAGTTTTGAGTTTGGTCAGAAAGTGCCTGGTTTTGGCATGAAGTGTCACAATAGAACTTTATCATGGGGCGGCCACCTTGATTTTCTCCCATTCAAACCAATGTAACCAAACCGAGGCTGGAAGGGAAAATAGTCTGGTTCCTTTTTGTACAATGAATGTTATCATCTATTACTGTTATTGGATACCGGTACTGGGAACATGACCAAGATGGTGGCAGCATGATAAAGGTCTATTGCTTTAACTTCAAAATGTATGATGAACAATGACATATTGATAGTTGATACGGGATAGTCATACTTGTTGTTTTGTTTATTTATATTTACTACAAGCTGCTTTCCTATAGCACTAGGTAAAGACCATGTGACCTTTGACATTCATGTTTACAAAAGAGCCCGGACTTCCTGCAGGCACAATTTGTTTTATTGGAGAATAAAACATAAAAACTTGGATTTTATGAAGATTGCACCATATCAGCTTTTGATATGAAGAAAGAATATATATCTTGGAACTTGTCCAGGTGTTATCTTTTACATTTTTAGATTTTATGTGAAAGATGACCTTGAAATCAGCTGAGTTTGACACTGGTGTAAGGGGTCCATCTCTCTTGAACGCAATGCTTGGCAGCCAGATGGGCACAACTCGCCAAGTAATCACAAAGGTGAATGAACAGATGAATGAATCAGTGTGGTAGATACGTACAATGCAAAGTGTAAACATTTCTTGTATAGCCTAACTAGTGTAGTATCTTGCCTGCCAGGAATGCTGTGGAATAGACAAGGGGCCACTTTCACAGAGCTGCTTAAGCACAAAAAGCAGCCAAGCACAAACTGTATTGACCAGAATAAGGTTACCAGTCAAAATACCATATCACACGTACCGTCTTTGATTGGTATCCTGCTTAACTTTGCTAGACAGAAACATGTTATTAAAAAGCAAAGTATTAGTTGTAATTTTTACCCGTACACCGATGTGTGTCAAGCACTGCATACTCAGTACTTCCCCGAGTCCTATGAAAAAATATTCACAGGCATTTTCCCCGGGTGGGACTCAAACCCACATCTATTATAATGTTAAGCAAAGTGTTCTGCTTTAGTAGCTCTGTGAAATTGGGACGAGGTGACATGGTCTAATAAAGAAGGTCTCCAAAGGTCAAATTCAGTTTTGTGATGCACTCATTTTCCAATAGATAGAGTCCTTATGAAAGTGGACAGTTTTGTGTAAGTCTGTAACCTCATGTGGTGTAAAATGTAATCTTAATTGACTCTCTTTCAGAGCGAGATTTGAAACATGGCGTCATTGGATATCGACAACAAAGGTTCTGTAAATTTCGAATAGAATTTTTGGCATCAGTCAAAACGTCATTTTCAGTGCCCTTATAATTGAACATCATCAAAATTCAGTGATGAACTCAAAATTTCCTGTACAAAAATGAACAGACCCATTTTGAAATTTTAACGTGAGGTCAGAGACTTGTATTGTAAGTTGTTCCCCACTATTCATAAATGAGTGCATCACAAAACTAAATTCGACCTTGGAGCCCCTCTGTACTTTTTAATCAATACAATGTTATGCGACATATTTAAGGCGTTGGATCTAGTGCTTCCAAGAAACTAACTTCCTCGTATAAAAGAAGAGTGAAGCCACAAACTGGGTATGGCATCACAAAGTCATAATTTATCACATTAAGTTATCGTCAACATTTCTACGGTAATTTGTTCACTTCCTTAATACTTTCTCTGCTGAATTCAGAAACACTGCCATTTTCATTTGGAAAGAGGGTTTTTGTATGTATTAGGAAGGCATTTTGGAGCAAGTTATAAGCATGATACCATATGAATCATGTTCGTCATTCAATGAGAGGTAGAACTAAATGATTAAAACAACTTTTTGGTTTTTGTTTTATTGTACAAAGTTTTACATGTGTTGCTCTTAGATTCCCATATAGACAGTTTTGAATAAACATGACCTATGCAGCAGATATGAATACTTTATATGGAGTTGTTTAAAATTGTGTGTGTTTACAAAAGTCTGATTTCAATGATTTCTTCTTTTTAGCCTTTGAGAAAGTATTTGCTCGGGTCAGGCCACTGGTCAGTAACAATTTTTGGAAAAATTAACTCTTAGAAATTGCCACGTGGTATGGATAAAGTCTCAAGTCCAACTGAAGTAAAGTCTGTGGAACGCCCTCCCCAAGCAGCTTTGAACTGGACTCCATACAGAGCTCCAAAAGCCAACTGAAGACGCATCTCTTTGAGTCTGCCTACAATTAATCGTCTCCTCATGACATTGTGAACCGTGGCCCTCTACTTTTTGTTTGTTTTTATTTTGGTGTTTCAAGTTCTTCTCTTCTCAAGCGCCTCGGAATAGGCAACTAGATTGATGGCGCTCTACAAATGCTGGATTGGATTGGATTGGATTGTCCTGAGCCAATATGGCTAGTATATCCAGTTTCCTTGGCATTAAACAACAGAATATATCAATTCCCCCTAGACAGGATGCCAGTCCATTGCAGGTTACTCCCCAGCTCACACCGGTACCCATATTTACTCCTGGGTGGAGAGAAGCAGTTATGATAAAGTACCTTGCTCAAGGACACAAGTGTCTCGACTGCACAGGCAGTCAAAACCCACATTCTGTAAATAACAGAACTTGAGTCCACTGCTCTAGACTGCTCAGCCACGACACCCCACTCCCTGATCAAGTCTAAGGCGTATAGTCCAACGAAGCCGTAAATAATGCATGTGGCAATTTCTAAAATGCTGATCATGATTTTTCTCCACACTCAAAAAACTGTAAACGTAGAAAAAACATGAGTGGAACTGTAACTCAGGTATAGTTTTTTGATAACTCTTGATAAAGAAGTGAGATTACTCTTTGCAGTAGTCTTGGTGCAAGACATTCTTGTGTTGTTTTCAGTAAACCTGTGCACACTTTCAACACCTTAGTCGAGTGCGTCTTGAGGCAAGACTATTTTTCAGTTATAATCTGTGGTTAGGAAATGGCAGAGGTGGAAGTAAGAGCAGTGCTGAAGAAGATTCCAATCCTCCACACTGATGAGAGGACATCCTGAAAATAAAATTATGGCATAGCAGCCAAATTGGGAATTTGGATATAACCTTGAGAGTGAATTTTGTGGGTTTTTGGTGGAACTAATCATGGAGGCTATTTCTACCTCCATGAACTGATAAAGTGATATGGGACCGCTTGAGAAAGAAAATGAGATATTACTTGGGTTTCTCTAGAAAGGGACCCAGCTTAGTGTGTGTATAATTGTGTGCCAGTGTCCCAAATTGACGAAACACTCGGCTTTTTATACAACCTTTGAAAATAACAATATTATGACAGTGTCCTTCTCAGACCCTTATTTAATTCCCACGCTGCCTAAGGGCTTCCCGGCTATGAAAAAGTCTGACACCCATGGTCCCTGCACATACAGACTAACGGTGAATGCATGCAGTACCAGTCGAATCCTTCCGCAATGGCTTTTCGCGCGTAATATGGAACAGCGCGCATTACATAACATTCACTTTTTGGTTGCATAAAATTCGGTGAGAAAAAGTGAAAAGAAAGCATGCTCGGAACTGGCGATTTCTACAAATCCTCCCCAAAAGTCATGCCGAAAACAAAGAGAGCTCCGACTGAAGTCGGCGTAGCGAGTAGTAATATAGCGGCGAAGAAACGAATGGTAAGGGAAAATCACGGTGGAATTTTGAGGGAGAAAACTGACGACTGGAACTGGAAACCTCAAGTTGTTATTCCAAAGTTGAAGTTGACGAGTGTCAAACATGTGCACGGCATGCTTGAGACATGTCAACGTACTGATGAAGACGAGAGATGCGATGTTATGGTAATTTGTGTGAATGCGATGCATCAGGCTTTGGTAGTGACTTAGTTTGCTTTTGTGTGTGCACTGTGTATGTCTGCAAAGCAATCATTTTTTTTATTTATTTACTTTTGCTGCATTTTAAAAAAAATTATTTATTGCCCTTCCCTGGCCTTGGCTAGACCCAGTGCAGTAACTGTACTCCTTTTTTGAGATTTTGACATCATCTGTCGTACTACATGTATTACTGGGTCTAGCCCTTGGCTTGGAAAATCAACTACTTTAAATCTCTGGTCCTTAAAAGTTTTTTTAGGTCACCTGTGGGATTCACCTCTTTGAATTTGATGAATAGAATGTAGCGTGTCGTGGCCGAGTGGTCTAACGCACCGAATTCAAGTTCTGGTGGCTGAGTCATCACAATGAGGGTTCGAGTCTCGGTCCCAGTACTTGTGTCCTTGAGCAAGACACTTAACTGTGATTGCTCCTCAAGTGGCGTTTATGTCCTAACTTGAGGATCCTGCGGAGTAACGAAGTAGAAGTAGAAAGTAGAAATAGAAGTGTCGGACTGCATCTCAGAAAGCCTCTCAGGCAACTGTGGTAGTAGTAGTAGTTGCGATAATCGTAACCTTCCATCCTCCCGACGGTCGCTCTCCGACCGTCCGGAGGATTGAGGGTTACGATTATCGCAACTATGGTAGTGTAGTACTTTTGATGGAGAATAGTGGGATCATTGATGGCAAGTTTACCCCTTCCTTTGCCAACTTTTGTGTCCTGCAAGGCAGTTCATAATAATATCCTTCATCATGTCCATGGTTCATGTTAGGGATGAGATACCTCCGGAATTCCAGATTTTACAAAATTGTTGTGGAATTTTAAAAAAAATAGTAATAATTCCTTTAGGGCCATCATACAACATCCAGGCCCTTTGTAAAACCTTCACACAGTACTTTAAGTTGTACTTTATTTTGACTAGACCAAGGTGCTTGGCCCATCTACATTTAATGCCGTCATTGATACGGTTATGGCGTGGTTGGTAGCCACCAATGGTTCTTTAGCTAGGACGGACCATTTGTCAATATTTTTATTTTTTTTACATTTTTTTTTTTACATTTTTTTTAATTTTCATCAACATTTTACATGTACCCAATAGGGTACATTTAATATGTTGATCAAAGAAAAGGTCAACAAATTTGGCAAAATTGTAGACTATGTCTCGTCGTAACCCTCCTGTTTACTACCGTCTGGAGGATTGAGGGTTACGATTACAGTAACTGTAGTCAGATACAGCACACCTCACTATGTATTATTTAAAGGGGGACTGTTGACATGATCATAGCAGGCTTGTGGCTGTACATGGAATCATGAACTCTCAGCCAGTATGTGTGCGCATGCTGGTTATATCAGATCTACATCTGTGGAAAGCATGCTTGTGCGTGAAGTGATTGGGTTAGGGTTCATAGTTGCATGTACAGCCACAGTCCTGCTACATGACGACAGTCCCCAATTAAGTAACGCTTTTGTATTCAAAAGTGAAAAAAAAACTCACAGGCATATTCCTCAGGTGGGATTCAAACCCATGACCCCCGCCATTCTAGAGTAGATGTCTACCAACTAGACTACTGAGACTGCCCGGTAGCTAGAGGCAGTTCAAATCCTATTAGCATGGGGTACCGCAACCATTATACATAGTCCCTAAGACCAATGAAAAATTGATTGTTTGTTTCTCATGAAACCATTTTCAAAAATTTGACTGACATTAGGCCTATAGAAATCAAAACACAGATCTACATGGACTAGCAAATAAAAATATAATGGAGAAATAAAGATCATAAATTAATTTTAAAAATCAAGCCAGTGAATGGCAAGGAGGAACAGGTGACAGGCATCTATACAAAGCCATCCTACCACAAAGATAAACAACTTATATTCCCCCAAAAATCAACCCCTCCTCCTCAAGAAAAAAGTCATTGCCTTGTTGCCCTTTGAAATGCTCCAGAACACATATGTACATTTCTTCATCATCAACATCATCATCAGTGTCCATCCATTGTTGGATGAAGCCCTCATACAATTTCCATTCTGTTCTCCCTGCGCTTCCATCCCATTTTGTCGTGTTTGTTTATGTTTGGATTTCATCTCTCCATCTTCTCTTCTGTCTTCCTCTTCTTTTCCCATTTCTAGGTTGCCATTCGGTAAGTCTCTTGGTCTACCTGTTGTCATGTCTTCTTGACAAGTGTCCAGCCCATCTCCATCTCATTTCCTTGATCTTTTCCATGAATGTCTTTGATCCTAGTATTGTTTTGCCTTATGTTGGTGTCTGGCTTTGTTGAATACATTTAGTCAAGCTGCCCTTTAAGCCTACTAAGGAATGCTGGCTTTCGTGAACACAGCTCCGTTATTTTTCAATCTTAAACTTACAAATCATCAACATTTATTATCTTATTCTGGGTAACTTTTTGGATAAATTTATGAATGCATACGTTGGTATATCTGACTTTGTTGCATAGATTTAGTCAATGTGCCGTTTAAGCCTAGACCCAGTAACTGGGGCGCTGTACTCCTTTTTGAGATTTTGACATCTGTCGTACTAGCGCCAATACGACAGATAATGTCAAAATCTCAAAAAAGGAGTACAGCGCCCCAGTTACTGGGTCTAGTTTAAGCCTACTAAGGAAAAACTGCTTTGCCCTTGCAAGAACAAGGTATCAAGGCTGCACTGTACAGAGTTCTGTGGATGAAGCAGTTCCTGTGTTTTTGTGTTTAACAAAGTTGCACGTCAGAACGCTAATAAATCCTGAGTTTGGCGTTCTCCTTTTCAGACTAGAAGCTCACTTGCTCCATCAGACAAAAACACAACAGGTGCAAACGTCAAATTGGAGAGTGAAACGCGGAAGTCAGGTAGGGTACGTTCTCTCAGGTCAACGGAGGTCAAACAGGAAAGGTTGGACTTCATGAAGAAGGAAGAAGAGGAGGAGGAGGAGGAGGAGGAGGAACAGTTGCTTGGCAACCAGAGAAGTGATGATGATGAAGATTCAGATGGGGTAAGTTCTGAGCAGATAAGAAGAGCCCATGTTATATTGATTAGAGTTGATTCCAGATGCACAAATTGGCTGAAACTGTGTGTACGCAGACATGCTCCTGGCTTGTGCATGACTGCTGATTGAAATTGTTTTCCTAGAACATGTGTAACCTGGAAAAATGGTACACTTAAAATGATAAACCTAACCTTGAAATCAGTAAAAACTAAACCAAGACCCAAAACACAAAAACCACAAAAAACACAGTGCCAAAGCAAGTTACAAATTAAAATCAAAACAGTTTTAGGAAACCGAGTCCATAGCAGCAATGACTTTGTGAAGTAGGACAACTCAGAAAATTGAAGAAAATCAAAGCTAACAATGTATCACAGGATGGGGAACACAAAAATGTGGTGTTTCCCTGGCGCTGCCAAGCTGCTATCTGAAGTTAATTACCTATACGAGGGGTGACTAACCAGGACTACACAAGAGGGTTCATTGTTTATTACAAGGAATTTCTAAGAAGCTAACTAAAGGGATGCTAGAAGAGTTTAGGGGGGAAATGTAAACAGGGGAAAGGTATAAATCAACTCTAACATAAACACAGGCTTTTTCTACCCTGTCACACATGCTTTGTGTTGAAACTGACGCACACGCAAATGAGGGTTTGGGTTACAAGTGCAAAGGTACATTGCTTATAAAGTTTTCTATTTGTAGACTATAATGCAGAAAAAACACTGATATGCAAAAAGCCAGACGGCAACCGTCTAAATGTGGCCTGTTTGTAAACAAACTTAGATGTGCCCACATGGCTTCAAATAGCTCCCTTCGGGGTATATTTTTCTGTATCCCCTGATTGGGACCCATATCCTGTTGGTAAGTGTGATGTAATGTCACTGTATTTCAGGCAGTGTTACTTCTCTAGAGGATTGATACTGGTATGAACTTTATAAACAGTGAGCTTTCAGAATGAATGTTCTTGATTGGCCTCCCTCTGCTTGGTTGTCCATGCCTTGGTTCCCACAGGATCACCCGACTTGATGGTAGCCCAGGAAGGCTCAGACATCTTAGCATGATCTTCTTCAAGACCTTTGGCAGGCTATTGTAGAGCTTGGTCTTCATCCCTTTCTGGGGTGGCATGGATGAAGTGTGCGTAAAGCGCTCGCCTTTCACCAATGTGTCCCTGGTTCAAGTAGCCAGGGCCATATGTGAGTAGAGTTGTGTGTTGGTTCTCTCCTGTGCCACAAGGGTTTTTCTCCCGGCCATCCGGTTTTCCTCCCTCCGGCAAAACCAAACACTTTTGATCGCAAGCTGTGCTCCGCAGTCATATATGGGTTAGTGTGGCTGGCTGTTGAAGGCTCCCTTGAATGCCTGCAGCTCGAATATGTATAGCCACTTCCTTCGCAGTAAAGTTTCTCAGCTGCCAGTAAGGATGATTTGCTTCCCAAATTATTATAAATTAAATAGTTTCAAGTGTATTTAGAAAGATATTTCTTTTTTACTTTGATAGGACTCAGTCGATTATGAAAAGAGGAGACTTCAGAATATCCAGGAGAACAAACAGTTCTTTGAATCCTTAGGCATTTTAAAGGTAAGGGTCTGACAATAGTGTACAAATAATGAATATTTATGAGTTGCAATGGTGAGAATATTTTCATGAGTTGAAAGATGGAATGTTCCATTCAACAAGGCGAATCTGAGTTGAATGGAACATTCCATCTTTCAATGAATAAAAATGTTCTCTCCACTGCACGAATGCAAAACATTTGCTATTTGTTTTTGTATAACATTCAAGTAGATCTTCGTCATTTGGAGGGAAAAAACTATCAACAAAATGTACAAGAATGTATTGTGTCGTCCACTCACCCAGTTTTTACTGCTGTGTATTTCTTTTAATTGTCATATTCTTTTGTATAAATGTTACCTGCAGACCAAAAACTCACTGTCTACCCAGGTGTCAGCTCAGAAAAATACTGCCGTCGTCCGAGGATTGAAAAGGTAATTTTGATTAGTGACAGAAAATAGATTTTAAGTCTGCTGCCACCAACATGAAGCATCTGAAAAGTCTCCCACAGTTAACCAGTTTCCCCTGCCTGGAAACGGAAGCGGTGGAAAGGCGCCATTATGTAAAATCGGATTACCAGAATGAAGGTTGCCCGGACATTCCACGAACACGTCGTCTAACGCTTCGTTTCACCCACACAAAGACAAAACGTGGTCTTTAATATTTTGCCATTTTCCAGCTATTGAGAGGTGGTTTTTGTGTAGTCCTCGAATCCAGATCTTTGATTTTTTGTTCCAAGAAGAAGATTACGAGACATCGAGAGGCTTCCACCATTGTTTATTCATTGTATTTCGGCTCAATGAAGGCAAGTCAGAGTGAACTGGGAATCAAGTCATGGTTCTGGGTTTAGTACCAATCCTATGCCGAAGGTAACTGCCAACGTTTTGCAATTCACGGTGCAGGAATTTGACAAAACGCACGATGCAGTAAAGAGAATTCTTTGTTCTCTTGGCTTTGTCAAGTCAGGGTTTCTTTGTGCCAGCGGTACTCAAAGAAAAAAGATTCCAGCCATTCCGACAAAATGACCCCGCCAGGGGGACGGGAAAAAATAAAAGAATCCCAGCGGCAACTGGTTAAAATTGCGTGGCCCGATTTTCGTCGAAAGGAATTCTTTTTAAAGAATTTTTTCTCTGAATGATTTATGACAGATGATGCTGTTTAAACAAGAAAATTGAAACAAAAACGTTCACATACGCTGGTGTTGTCATTTAGCCCTTGAGAAAGACTCTGCTAGGGTCGAAATGTGAAGCCATTAAAAAATTTTGTGCATTTATACTACAGGTCGTTGTGGTTGGTAAGCAGTTTGCAATAGCTATTTTTATTTTTTCACTTTCTTTTTAGGGAAATTTGCCGTAGAAAGCGCCCTCATGCAAGCAAAAATACAGTCAATTAGGACACCCTCTAAAAAATCCTTCCTGCTCAAGTCCGTCTTTAACTGTGCGTGATTTCTATTTTAGGGAGAAGAAACCCCCTGTTGTCATACCAAGACGTCCTCCATCATTGCGACTCCGCAGACTTGACCCAAAGGGGGAAGCGCTACCAGACGTACCAGCTCCAATCACTGTTGAAGACATTGATTTCCATGTATGTATGGATAATGTACACGTCTGTCATTGTGTTTGTCTGTCTGTCGGGCTGTCTGTCTGTCTGTCTAGTCTATTTTGCTCCATTAGTTGTAATGCAGACGTGAAACTTTTACTCTTTTTTCTAGTAATAATATTGCGGTATAAAACTGGTAAACACTGTTTAAAGTTTAGTGTGCTTGACCATTTCCTCTTTCTGCTGTTTTGTTTTTGTTTTGTTTTGTTTTTTTGTTTTTTTGCAATTACATTAGTCTGTTTACAGGCAAACATTTCCAGGCAATCTCCAAGAAGAAAAATTATCCACATTTTTCAAAATTCACTTAATAGTGTTTGCCCCTGGTCTCCTTTAGAGCAACACTCGAAAATACAGTTTAGGAATTTAATATTTTAGGTTAGTTGGAAATCCTCATTTAAAAATTACCAACACTACAATACTGTGTCCTTTGATAGGTGAGGAAACCCTCTGGACCACTGAGTATGAGGCCAACCAACAGCCGCAAAGGGGAGCTTTCCACCCCCCTCATTGAAACAGTATCACAACTCTCAAGTTCAACGCTGCCTCCCGACACAGTCGTATCTAAGGACCTACTTGCCCTGACCAAGACACTCCAGGGTCTTCAACTGGCTCAGGAGCACGTTGCCAAAGTGACAAAAGACAGAATTTTCTCAGTTGCAGTTCACCCGTCCGAGACGAAACTCCTTGCCTGTGCCGGTGACAAGTGGGGACGGCTCGGAGTGTGGGATTTGGTAAGGTCTTCACAGTATACGTGTACCTTTACAATATTAATGATAAGGTAATAAAAGAGTGGCGACGAGGTCTTAATCGGCTGATCAAAACTGTCAGTGTCGTGGCCCGTGTGATAAAGGCAAGAGCCGAAGGCATAATCGCACGGCCACGACACTGTAAGGTTTTAAACGGCCAATTAAGACCGAGTCATTACTCTTTTATTCCCATTCATAAATGCCCAGGTTTTATTAATAAGTAAGAAGATATCGGGGAAAAAAATCGGAGAATGACACAACAAACCTTGCTGGCGTTGCAATGATTTTTGCTGTAACGTTACATTCAGGAGCCAAGCTTTGCACTGTGGGTCTGTTTCGTGCCTCTTTATACACGTTTTCCAGTGTTAGATTATCAAAGCAGGAAACCAGACTAAAATAACCGGTCTTAAACGGCTCTGGCTGTGTCTTTTTTCAGCTGTTTAGTACTAGGTAAACATGGTCATGTGACCACCTTCCAACCAATATGAGTGCCTAAACTGTCTTGGGTATTTATGAATTATAAATAATAATACGCAGTTCTTATATTTTAAATCCCAACCTACTGACCCTATTTTAAATAGTATATAATCACAGTAAAGTAATTCTTACTTGAGGTCCTTTAGTATGTATTTCTTGAAGCTGGCTAAGTATATTTTGAAGCACTTGGTAAATTGAGTTTATTAGAGAGGTGGTGACTGTGAGAAGTTGAGCGTGTCGTGGCCGAGCGGTTTAGCGCATTGGACTTAATTTCTGGTGGCTAAGTCATCAGGGTGTGGGTTCGAATCCTGGTCATGACACCTGGTGCACTTGAGCAAGACACTTAACTATAATTGTTTCTCTTCACCAAGGGGTAAATGGGTACCTGTGAGGGCAGAGATGGTTCATGTGATTGTTTTAGCTTGGTGCGCTATATACTTAGCAGCACAAGCTGTTTACTTTCCAGGGAGCTGAGATGGTTTAAGGAAAGAAATAAATGGCCTAGTGGCCAGGGGTAATAATGTTGGAGTGGCATGAGCGTCACTGCGTGATGGAGTTGAGCGCTTTATAAGAAGCCACTATTGTTAATATTATTGTTTGTTTAAGGTATTTGTTTGGCAAAGAATTTTGTGTCTTCTGAAGAAGCCCAAGGCTCTTCTCAGAGCCACCACTTCTCTAATAAGACTTGATTTCAAGTCCGAGGTTGCGGTTATTTGTACGTATACTCTACGCAACATCATCTGACTAGATTGCCCGTATACACACATGCTATCACCCACAGTCGACCCACGATCTCAGACTTGACCCTGTTGCATTTATGGCGTATTCATTTATTCATTACTGAAATTTTTTATAACAAAGGTGATGCCAGAAAGATGGCCAATCATGTTGGCAAACGTTGCTCATGCACGCAAGTTTTATTATTATTTTTTATTCCAATCAGTAAAAGGTTTCTTTGAATATTCATTGTTATCCCTGATTGGGGGGGGGGGGTTACTAACCAATCAGATTGCTCCGTCCAGTTTTGGACGGATCGCTGTATGCTGTGTACAAACCGATGAACAAACTTGTGATCGAAGGTTAAAATTCTCATACTCAGGCCACAAGAGGGCGCCATTTTGGGCAATAATGATTCTGTGTTGGACATAGATAACCACGATCACAGACTTGGAAAGTCTACTTCTCTAAAAGAGTGTTACACGGTGTTACCGCAAGTCTCTCCATTTTTGTTAAGATAACACTTTATTGTGTTAGATTATAAGTATTTATTTATTTATATATATATTTTTTATATATTCATTTTAGATGTAAGGCTGTTTTGATTGTTTATTTGGTCACTGAATCTATCATTTGACAGGATTCCCAGGATGGCGATGATGGCGTGTATCTCTTTGAACCACACTCTCGGCCCATCTCATGTCTCCAGTTTGCCCCCAGCAATCCGTCCAAACTCTACACCTGCAGCTACGATGGCACCATCCGATGCGGTGACTTCCAGAAAGGCATCTTTGATGAGGTACTTTTAGTAAATGTGTGTTGTGAATGAATGACACTCCTAAAAAAACAATGATGTACCATCCCATTTATGATTTGTGTCTTGAAGACAAGAGGATTGGAATGAATGAACTCTTCTCAAAGCCAATGATGTACCATCCCTTTATGATATGGTTCTTGAAAACTAGAGGATTGGAATGAATGTACTCTTCCAAAAACCAATGAAGTACCATCCCTTTATGATATGTTTCTTGAAAACTAGAGGATTGGAATGAATGTACTCTTCCAAAAACCAATGATGTACCATCCCTTTATGATATGTTTCTTGAAAACTAGAGGATTGGAATGAATGTACTCTTCCAAAAACCAATGATGTACCATCCCTTTATGATATGTTTCTTGAAAACTACAGGATTGGAATGAATGTACTCTTTCAAAAACCAATGATGTACCATCCCTTTATGATATGTTTCTTGAAAACTAGAGGATTGGAATGAATGTACTCTTCCAAAAACCAATGATGTACCATCCCTTTATGATATGTTTCTTGAAAACTACAGGATTGGAATGAATGTACTCTTCCAAAAACCAATGATGTACCATCCCTTTATGATATGTTTCTTGAAAACTACAGGATTGGAATGAATGTACTCTTCCAAAAACCAATGATGTACCATCCCTTTATGATCTGTTTCTTGAAAACTAGAGGATTGGAATGAATGTACTCTTCCAAAAATCAATGATGTACCATCCCTTTATGAATTGTTTCTTGAAAACTAGAGGATTGGAATGAATGTATCTCTTCCGAAAACCAATGATGTACCATCCCTTTATGGTATTTTTCTTGAAAACTAGAGGATTGGAATGAATGTACTCTTCCAAAAACCAATGATGTACCATCCCTTTATGATATGTTTCTTGAAAACTAGAGGATTGGAATGACTCTTCCAAAAGCCAATGATGTACCATCCCTTTATGATATGTTTCTTGAAAACTAGAGGATTGGAATGAATGTACTCTTCCAAAAGCCAATGGTGTACCATCTCTTTTATAGCTGAATCCAAGCAACATCAGGCCTTGATCTTAACCGAGGCCATCGAGGCCATTGGCCTCATGCCCAGTCGAGTTGGCCAGCATGCCCTTCAGAAAAAATTGCACTGTCACTACCAACTTGGCCAGCATGCCCTTGTACAATTTCTCTGATTTGGCCAGCAAAGGCCTGCCCCCGTTTTTGTTTAGATCAATGCCTGCAACAGTTACGTGCCGCCGTGACACTACTGGAGAAGCACTATCCCATCCATTGCACTCAGTGATTGTTCTTTCAGTCAAATGTTTCTTACAAGTTAGAGGACAGACCAACCCCTATAAATGAAATTAAATCATATTATTAAATGTCCTTGTCTCTCCTTTTGTGTGTCTTAAGGTGTATTCCACTGATGTCGATGAGGACATTTACTGCAGCCATTTTGATTTTCTTAGTTCGGATGGAGCCAAGATGTTAGTGAGTCAGAACTACTGTCGCCAGGGCCACGTTCAAGTAGTTGACTCCAGGCTCAGATGGTAGGTGTCTTCAAGTATTAATTGAAGAACAGGGCAAAATTCGTTGAGCTGCTTAACCAGTAGGTGCTGGATGCTGTTTATCAACGCAAATATTTTCAAGCCAGCAAACGGTCGAAGTTAAAACAGGCCATTTTGTAAAATTGCAGTACCGGAACAAAGGTCGCCCAGACATTCCACTGCTGAGTGTGCACAGAGTATGCACAAAACTGTTTCTGATTACCAACCTGTTTTTGCGTAGCTCTTGAAAATTGTTTCTGGCATGGAATTTTACATCAAAAACTAGTTTCTGGTCAGGGTTTCCAAACACACCAATTGTTCAAAGTTGAGAACAAATGAATGAACGAAGTTTACTTCAAATGTACTTTTCTATCTTTCCCCCCCCCCCCAGCCTTAACTCCAAAGCGGGTTTCTTCCTTCAAAGTCGGTCGCTCAAGACAGTTCACGTAAATCCAACCAATTCAAATCACTTCATCACTGCTTGCAGTGATAGGTAAGTATAATTTAATCATAATCATTTATTGAATTTATATTGTTCTCTTTCCAGGAACAGTCTGTTCGAGGGCGCATTACATAAAAATTCCAGTTGAAAAATTACACAGGTAGAAAAAGCAAAAAAATATGTATCTAAACGAAACATTAAAAAAGACATTAAAATACTGCAAAACGACAAGTTAACATACAGTTAGCGTAATGTACACAGATAGAAACCATGCCCAGGTATTATCGGCCTCCGCCCAGGTATTACCAACCTGTGCCCAGGTATTACCGACCTGTGCCCAGGTATTACCGACCTTCGCCCAGGTATTACCTGTACCCAGGTATTACCGACCTGGTCCAAGTATTACCGACCTGTGCCCAGGTATTACCGACCTGTGCCCAGGTATTACCGACCTGTGCCCAGGTATTACCGACCTGTTTCCAGGTTATACCGACCTGTGCCCAGGTTATACCGACCTGTGCCCAGGTTATACCGACCTGTGCCCAGGTTATACCGACCTGTGCCCAGGTTATACCGACCTGTGCCCAGGTATTTCCGACCTGTGTCCAGGTTTTGTTGATCTGTGTCTAGGTATTACTGACCTGTGCCCAGATATTATTAACCTGTGCCGAGGTATTACTGACCCATGCCCAGGTGTTACCGACCCACGCTCAGGTATAATACCGCTCCATACCCAGGTATTTTTGACTTGTGTCAAGGTATTACTGACCTGTGCCCAGGTATTACCGACCTGTGCCCAGGTATTACCGACCCGTGTCCAGGTTTTGTTGATCTGTGTCCAGGTTTTGTTGATCTGTGCCGAGGTATTACCGACCCACGCTCAGGTATAATACCGCTCCATACCCAGGTAGTTTTGACTTGTGTTAAGGTATTACTGACCTGTGTCCAGATATCGTCACTGTTCCCACGAAGTGCAAAAACCCTCAGTTTTGACACAAACGTTCATACCGAGATAATCACATTTGAAGTAACACACCTTTTGAAATCGCGTTTTTTATTTATTTGTGGTCGCAAACTTTAACAAAAATGAACTTACCAATAACTTGAGACCTACAATTGACAACAGTATCGTAGCTTTTACAAAGTTTTTGTTAAGTAAAGAGTTATTAGTTTAGAAATGTTGTTTGTACTTCTTGATAATAAACTTGGAGGTTGTCGTTAATGTGTGTACAAAACATTTGTGTACAATGTAATGGACAAAGCTTTTTGCACTTTGTGAAAACACAACGTGCTGGAGGCCTAACTTATTTTTCTATAATGTAAACGTATATCATTCCCTGGGAATGAGAAGATATTTGCACTTCATGAAAACGCAAATAGCACAACCATGAGATTTTTTTCAATCTGCATATTATGTTACCTAGGAAACCAAACACTTAAGATTTATAACTTTGTCAAAAGGTAGCTAGTGACCAGTGCATTAAAAAAAATAGTATGAATTTTTTTTTTTTGAAAATTTGTTGATTTTCGAGGTTTTTTGCACTTCGTGGGAACAGCGACGATATTATTGGCATTATTGACTCATTCCCAGGTGATACTGACTCATGTTGGAGTATTATCAACCTGTTCCCTGTATCACAACCCCTGTCCAGGTATTATTGACTAATGTCCATGTGTTATAATTTTTGTATCAAATCGATAAATTTATCAAATATATCATTTACACCCCCCCACTAGCACTGTTGCATTATGGGATCTTCGAAACCTCAAGGATCACGGTCTGTGCAAGAGCATCTCGTCTATTAAGTTCTATCGCAGTACATCATCTGCGTATTTCTCCCCTGTCACGGGAAGTAAGATCGTCGCAACGTCACTGGATGACAAAATCAGGTACTTGTTGTTAAAGTTTATTTTTAGTCACAAAGCGTTAAATTACCTTGCATGTTGCAAACCTTTGTAAAAGCTTGAAAATTTCCGAAAGCTATGCACAAAAAGGGTCCGTAATCGACGGTCTTCAAAATGATGCTGGTATTTAATTAAATTTTCACGCAGTGTATTTTAACAGGGGAAATATTTTGGAGAAAAGGTCGTAGTTTTGACAGCAAGAGGGCGCAATACTAATTCCATTTTGACAGTACAAAAATATTCTCAAAACATTAAAAGTAATAATTTTCCAAGCAAATATCTTACTCTGTAAAACTGTTAATAAAAACCCCACTCAAAAGTTGTATTTTGACTCCTTTATTAGAAGTCTAATTGCATCTGGTTTACCACACTATTTCTTTGGTGTGACCCCCAATCTACCCCAAAGGGCGCCCTCTTGCAGTCAAAAATTAGGTCCTTTTGTGCCTTTGATGATACAAGCATGGAATTTGACACACAGTCAGAGTATGCCATGAGAAATATGTCTGGCTATTTAAAAAAAAAAAAGGTATACACCAATCCGAGCAGCGCTTGTTTATAGTGTTTTACACCACCGCAGCTATGGCCTCCGCCTCCGCACATATGTACCAATCAGCATGGAGGATTCACAGTGCGTGTGCGTCGATGCGCGCGTGCGGCGACCATAGTTGCGGTGGTGTAAATGCTCATGAACAAGCTGCTCAGATTAGTGTATAGGTAGAAAAATGAGCAATTAAAAAAAAAAAACGGCTACCGTGCTTGTTATTCTATCTGTGAATTCCCTATAGCTAAATATATTTCTTCTGACATCTTCAACTGTGTGCAAAATTCCATGCTTGTGTCATGAAAAGCACATTCCTATCATCTACCTGCTGTACAGTCTAGACTAGTCAACAGACTAGTCTAATCTCCGTTTTCTTTTCCTGTTCTCAGTCTACACTAAGCAACATTTTTTTATTAATTTATTTATTTTTTATTTGATATCCAACAGCGGTGACCCACCACTAACAGGAATCATTTAATTAAAAAAATATTAAAAACAAAAATAGTTCAATACATGAGTAATATTAAGAACATATTCAAATCTATTAAAGTATAACAAATTCAAGCAAATAAAATATATGAGTATTTACATTCTAAAGTTTATACATACATGTATAGGGGTAATACAGAGAATGTGAACATTTATTTCAGACATCAAACATCAGAATACAATTTTCACGTAGATAAGTAAAACAATTATTTAAAAAAATAATAATAATGAAAATGAAGTAAAAAAAAGACAGAAAGAAAAAAAAGCGTAATGTATTAAAACACAAACAATTACAGGCGGAAAAAAAAAAAAAAATCTCTGATCTAATCTCTGTTTTCTTTTCCTGTTCAGATTTCTGACAGTGGCTGAGAGTGGTAAGATGGAAGTTCAAACCTCCATCAGGTGAGTGTTTTGTTTTAACATGAATTGATTTCTGCTTAGTGCCAAGATTCATCTTTAACCAGTTAATACAAGAAGACGTCACGTACAACCGTTTGGGACACACAAAGAACATTTTGGTCAAGCTGCTTTTGTAAACACCCGGAACATTAACACGCCCAGAACATTGACGGACTCGGACATTTCACTGATTTTTTTTGTGTAGCGTGCACAGGTTTGCACTCGCCATACTACGTTTTGTTTTCACTGTACAAAGAGGGACAAGGGGTACTGGAATTCATGATGGAGATCTCCCTTTTTCCAGGGTTAATATGAAACCCCCTAATTCCAAACCTTCACCTTTTTGTTGTACAAACAAGGATTACGGGAGATCAATAGGTTGCCACCATTGGTTATCATTGTATTCGGCATAAGGGAGGCAGGTCTGAGATTCCAGCTTACCATAGTTGATGCCCACAGTAAGGGCATTCCACATTTTCTCAAAAGTGAACAAAATGAGAACGTTTGTTGTCATGGCTTCATTGTGACAATAATATTCTCAAAAACAAATGAGGATCAGGCTGGTGCAGTGGGTTCTTTCACCTCTGTGGACCCCGGTTCGAATCCCACCTCAGACCGGAGCCTTGCATGTGGATTGGGATTTCAGTCCCTACCTGATTGCATGGGTTTTCCCCATTAAGGTTTCCTCACACATCAAAAACTGAACATTTCTTGTTTTCTCATTGATCCTGTTATATTGGCGCTAATTGTGCTATTGAATATGTAATAGAACAAATAAGTTCATTGTTCCAAAAGTTCCTAAAATTTCTTCCCGTGGGTTAGCAAGAAACATTTTGGAAATCCTGGCGCCACGTGATTCCAGAATGCCCACCAGTTTTGAAGAATCCTTGTGTCACCGCAAACTTATGCCTCATTGTACCTTCACCATGGAAACCTTCAAATCATTCCCCCAACATGATGGAATACACGCAAGACTATTGAAAAGTTTCTGTTTGTTTTTTCCCGCTATGTAGCCATGATAATCACGTAGGGCGCTGGCTCACTAATTTCCGCACTGTGTGGTACCCAGGACGGGAAGACGCTGCGATCATCGGGAGCATGCTGAGACCAAGACGGGTGAGTTGTAATTAAGAACGCCCCAAACTTCAAAGCGCTGCCTTACCATGAAATTTTCTCTGTAAACTCTCTGTCTTTTGCAGGGAGCCTGGTTGTTGCCATGCTCCTAATGTTTGTCATTATGGGATGGATAATGTTATAGCGCCACAGTGAGTATCTTTTGGGTTGTACCAAGCTGTCAGAGAAAGAAATTTTCTCTGTTAATTCTCTCTCTTTTGTAGGGAGCGTGGGTCTTGCCATGCTCCTAAAGTTTGTCTTCTGGAAGGGATGTTATTGAGCCCCCAGTGAGTGCCTTTTGGGTTTATGTCAAAAGGATTGTATTTATGAGGGATAGAGTTGTGGTTTTGTAAAGGGCCTATGTACAGCAAGCCACGTGTTGACCTGTCACCTTTACACATTCTATTGTATTTTACTACCCTGTTCTATTATATATATTAAGGGAATAAAGGTGTGATGAAGAGGTTTTTAACTATTGTTTAAAACCGATGAGGGGCCTAGTGGCCGATAATTGCCCGAGCTGAAGGCGAGGGCAATTGTCGGCCACCAGGACCCTCAGAGCCGATTCAGCACACTGATTCAGCACACCTTTATTCCCATTCATAAATGCCTTTATGTCAAAAATATGCAAAAACCTTCAAAAATTGGGAACAAATCTGACAGTTTCTCAGCTCGACTCTGCGTTAAATTTCTATCCATATTTACGGGCCAATTCCTTGAACGTAATGTCGATCTTCATGTCTCTGCAGCTGTTATAGGCACTTGATGCCCTCTCGGCCAATCAACCCAACAGCTGGAAACACGTATACTTCTTTATTCTGATTCAGGGGCAATATTTTTCGTTCGCAAGCTAGCCGGTTTTAAACACTTTTTACCGTGTTTATATCGCCCGTTTAAACATGGCCACGTGATGCCTTGGCCAATCAGAGTGGATAAACTGTCTCAGGTATTTATGAATGTGTACTACTGTAACACAGAAATACGTGATGTAGTTTGGTTGGCCCTATTGCGTAGCGATGGCCGAGTTTAATGTATAAAGATGAGACTGGAAGAAAAGACACATTGAGGCTTCTTTGGGCGTGAAGATATTTATTTTCTGGCGTTACTCAGAGGAGAGCAGAATGGGAGACTGACTAAAACTACTGGACTATTAGAGTGTATATTGTGAAACCTACATGTATACAGTATCAATGAATGATCTTAAATCAATGGGGGTCATTGTCTAGAGTGGCCATTTACTACTGAAATTTGGTGAGGTTCGGAAAGAGTGGTCACTAAATTATTTGGGGTAAGCGGTCTACTTGGAAATTACTGGGAATCATGGGGTCAGTTGCTTGACTTGACAACAAGGAAGGTACCACCTGTTTAATGGGAAATTGTTTATGTGGTCAGTTGTGTTCTTGAGCACAAGCATGACAGGTAAATAAGTAAATTAATGGCTTACACTACTACTGTATTCTAAGAAATAAACTAGTTGCAGTGAATAGGCCTGATATCTTTTATATTTGAGACGTCATCATGTGGGTTCTATATTTTGGGTGAATGCTCGTCCTTATTCAGTAGAGGACCGAATTCTTCCCTCCTTCCCAAATGCCCCCCACCCCCTCTAGTATGACGGGGACTAATCACTTCATTACTTATTATTGCTTGTTTATTTTCTAGATTCAAGTCTACGGAGACAAAGGAGTCTTGTTGCACACGTTGCTTGATGAGGACTTTCTTGGGTCGGTCTGCTCCATCAACGCTTGCCACCCAACGAGGGACGTCATCGTTGGGGCAAACTCCAGTGGGAAGCTTCATGTCTTCATGTAAACAAACAAAGCCATAGTTTTGTTTTTATTCGAGACAGAAGAGACCGTACCATCTTTGATTGAGAGAGAACATTCTGGGTGTAAAGAGCAGAATGTTGGGGAAAGAATCTGGATATGAAAGCTTGATAAACATTTTTGTTGAAATAAGCAAAGTTTCCTTTTTTGTTTAAAAGTTGTAAATGCAAGAGAACTTGTTATTTGGATACAAACAGAAAAGAACAACATTATGGCTTGTGGTTGCACGAATGTCACATGCACGTAGGCGTGCTCATCTAAAGAGCCAGGGAGAAGGCTAGTTATCTTTTTCCCAGAATCACACTTCACATAAAAGTGCACACTGAGCGGTTTTTCAAGACACAAACAATCTGTGCATGCGGTTTTCCAAGTGTGATGCAACAAAACTGGCTTTGTTTCGTAGCTCACGTGAAAGATGGACCAGGCTGTAGTGTACGTAATATACAACTGTTGCATGCACATGTGTAGTGTCGCAGAATATAATTATAAGGTGAAACCTGGACAGTGCCATATCACCAGGTGAAGCTCGAGTTTAATGGAAAAGCCAGATTTCAGTGTGGTATTACATTATATTCTGCGACAATGCATGAACGAAATGCATTCAGTGTTTGTTTTATATAACTTACACATAGATCCTTGTCATTTGAAATTTTATCGCAATAAACACTAAATAGACATGAAAACTTGCCACCCAATACTCTAAAAATTCTATGCAAACAACCATCTAAACAATGTAGACAACTCCATGTAGACTTGACCTTGGCTCATAAATCAAACGGGCGGGGACGATTAGTTTGGAAACAACACTGCGAATCGTGCATATTGGATGGGCCTATCCAATAATAAACTTTGGAGCATCGCGGCAGTAGATACATGGCAAAATATTGGATGGTGCATGACGTGTGTTCCACCAATCAAATGACAGGGATCTGTGTGTATGGTGTATCGTAGAGCTTAATGGATGTAATAATTACACCAGGGATAAAGACTTTGTTATAATTATATTTTTTACACCTGTTTGTGATAAGCACTGTATACTCTGCACTTTCCGAGTTCTTTGGTGAAAAAAAAAGAGAAAAATGTGTTTGTGATGTACATAAAAAAGCTGTTGTATTTATGTAAAAAGGCAAGAACGTGCTATTTTTTATAGGAAATAAAAAGCAAATGAGTTTTCTAGATGTAAATAGAAGATGGGATTTCAGAAAGCATAGAGTAGACGGTGCTTAACACACACTGGGGTGTGCGGGTAAAAACCAAAATATTTTTTATCCCCAGTGCTGTTATTACATCAATAAACAAAGATAATGCGTTGCCTTGATGTAGACTGTAGACCTTTCCAGGTAAAGGTTAGTGTAGAAAAAAGTGCATTTTATTGATGTAAATAGAAGAAAAAACAAAAATGGGCTCAATTTCATTGAGCTGGGTAAAGGGACACATTGCCTTCGGATTGATGGCATGGGTGGGGTGTGCGTAAAGCGCTCACCTCTCACCATTGTGTCGCTGGTTCGAGTCCTGGCTAGGGCCATATGTGAGTAGAGTTGTGTGTTGGCTCTCTCCTGTGCCACAAGGGTTTTTTCTCCATGCCATCCGGTTTTCCTCCCTCCGGAAAAACCAAACACTTTTGATCTCAGGCTGTGCTCTGTGGTCATATATGGGTTAATGTGGCTGGCTGCCGAAGGCGCCCTTGAATGGCTGCAGCTCAAACACGTGTAGCTGCAATTCAGCTTCTCAGCTGCCAGTAAGGATGATTAGCCTCCCAAATCATTATTGGGCGCATCAAGTTTGCTTGAAGACTAATTTATTTACTGCTCTTGGAGTATGGACTTACAGCGCATCTGCATCCCATATCCAACTTGGCCTTTGTGCTTCTGTTATAACTAATACTGTCTGAATGTAAACCAGTAAGCTGTGATTTAACCATAGAAATAGAACCTAGTTTCGTGTGTAGTTACAGAATTTGAACTTTCAGCTGATTTTCTGATTTCCTTTTTGTTTTCAGTAAAATTAGTGCCATAGAAAACTGAAAAATGTTGTAGCATTGTTAGCCAACTCTTTTTTTGCAATAGACTGATCCATTAAGCCCTGCCTACGAACGTATTGACCAGTCACGGCCATGACAACGCCACCGAAAGTCTGACACGTTAAAATCCCATTATAAAAGTAAACAAACAGCCACCATTGTTCTGACACACACAGCTGTACTAACTTTTGTTTTGTTTAAATTTGTTCATATTTCTGGTGGTGCAAATCTCACAGCAGTGGTCCCTGTACAGTCGTGTAAAAGCGGTTTAACAGTGTTCCTGTCTGCATTGTTCTTTGGACTCAAAGCACTGCTCAAAAGGACACGAAACTAAATCCATACCATTCATGAAAACCATGAACACTGTACGTGTGTGTATCTGATACATGTGTGTGGCCGCAACCGAACCACTGCTATGATCGTGGTAAGAAGGTCACACCATGTGCTGTTGCTAGGCAGTTGCTAAGGTAGGCGGGGCTTAATGGATTGGTCTATCACAAAGTTGCGTGTCGGTATCTGCATTGAGGCAATTTGTGTGCCCTACCATTTGAGCTGTATGGTAAACTACGGAGCTTTCCCATTGGTTGATCTGGTTAATTTTGCCATGCGGTAATGTCATGTTGTATTGATACTCAACATCTACAGCTGACATAGAGGGCATATACACAGCAGACTCAGACGACAGTCAAGCTAAGCATTCCATGTGTTCTGTTACTATGGATTTAAGAGAAATGTCGTAATTTGGGATGAAGTTATGTCAACAGGGCCCAATTTCATGGCTCTGCTTACCACAGAATTCTGCGCTTACGGCGCCCTTTAAAGCACGCGATTCCACGGGCCGTAAGCGCAGAATTCTGCGGTAAGCAGAGCCATGAAATTGGGCCCAGTTGTGATCTAAGCGAGCAAAATTTGTTTGGTATTATATTTATTCATGTGAGGTTCTTGAATCTTACAATTTAAATTAAGAGACCATTAACAGTTGCAAATTATTATGAAAATTAGACCCTCCTACTGTCTGACCATTTAATATCATCCATTGTGCTGTAGAATGATAAACTGTGCCGGCCTACAATACTTGTGGTGAATGCATCTAGACAGTACACAGTCAACCCTCCTACTGTCTGACCATTCAGTATTATCCACTGTGGTTCTGAAGGATACATGTAGATGCAATAAGCCAGCCTGCAATATATCATGCATGTGGTGAATGCATCTACACAGTACACAGTCAACCCTCCTACTGTCTGACCATTAGTATTGTCTGTGGTTTTGAATGATAATATGACATGTGGTGAATGCATCTGCACAGTGCACACATGCATACGGTTTAATTTTGTGCACAGCTGTGCCACAACCCAGAATGGTTCAAATAGTTGGTCAACTTGCTGGAAGATGTTGCCAAAAGTAGGAGGGTTAATAATCAACCAGTTGTTTGCCCAACATTTTACTAGCATCATTATACTGCAATTTATGTTCTATTCTTGAAAAACAGGATCAAGCTAATGATCCTTTTCTGCTTTTGAATATAAATTAATGTAAAGATAAAAAAGATCAGATATATATAAAATATGAAAATTTACATCACAGAAGTTAAACATTCGTGTATATAACTTAAAACTTGTTTTCCATTTAGGAATACTGTTGTATTGGAGGAGTTCTGGATAAGTTGAATGAAGGCTAAATTGGGTACTTAGCCCCAACCTCATCACTCACTGTAACAATGGTGCACGCATGCTCATTTTTTATGACTCAAAAGTCACCCTTTCAAGAATATAATCCACAACTTACCCCCCCCCCCCCCCTTATTTAAAAAAACAATATTATTTTTGTTTGGGGGTGGGGGTGGGGGCAAGCGGGGCAAAGACATTTGGGGGAGGCCTACTTAATATATCAAACCATTCTTTGTGCATTTTTTCCTCCCTTTTCCCCACCTTCCAAACGCCAGCAAGGGGGAATTCAAAACTTTATTCTAACCCTTTTGATTACAAATAATATATCGTAATGAAACTAATTTTTTGAACGGTCTTCCTTCTTACTAAATAAGCGTTTAAAGTAACATCATATTATTGGGTGTCGGTTATCTTTGATAGTGCTATTTGTAATGCAATAACTTGTCAAATAGCAAGGTTTGAGTCTCACTTTAAAACATGAGTGTTACAGAATGTAAAATGGTTTACCTTCTTTGTTATGGCTGTATGTATTTTTCTTGTCCCTACTCTAAAGGCAACAGATGGATATTAAAAATACTTTTTCCAGGAGATGAGTGTTTTTGAGACAATTATTTCTCTGTAATGCCTACTTTTTGCATTAATAAAACAAAGACTTGTATCATGGGTACTAACAAAAGATTCTTTTTTACGAAAAAACATTGAGTTTATACATGGCTGGACCCAACATGGCTGCCAAATGATCTTTTTCCCGGGGAACTATTTCCCATACAATACTCATGCGCGATGTCTTAACGCGCGTCTCATGCACTAGCCTTATAACAAGTTAACCCCACGTGACCGTATGTCAGCCAACCAGAATGCGTTATAATTATGGACGATTAAGGTGCATTTACGAGGATTATTCATTTTTACAAACCCTTCATTTTGACTGTGTTCCCCAATACCTATTTTTGTGAGGCCACAAAAACTTATGTCTTCACATTTCTGGTTTCCGAAAAAGTCCAAGAACCTGTTTTGCGAAGCTGAAGTCGTTTGGGAAGTTCGACACCCCCGGTTACGCCACTGAATCCCCACGGTGTACAATAATACATGGTCAATCAACAGCGGTGTGGCGAAGGCACTTTCTTTGGAGGTGGGGGGCGGAGGGGGCAGCATAAATTTGCCGACTGACATTACCATATGAAAGTAAAAAAAGCGCAATGATATGGGACTCGCCTTCATGTGGGGGTTCGGGTGCAAAGCCTCCGAACGCTCGTGAGGTTTCTGAGTGATTCCAAGGTTTAAAATTGGCCCTTAGATGCCGAGCATTAGAGGAAACGCATTAGAAGTACAAGCTTTTAAAACTGACGTTTTTTGCGAATCCTCTGTTGGAGTATGGACAGAAAATCTAGTGGAGGTCCAGGGGCGAAGATCCGGACGCTTTAAGCCCGACTCATACGAAAGCGAAGGCGAAGCGAATTTGGTGACGCAACAATTCAGTACGCGCTGTTTTTCAATTATTGTGACGCAAGAAAATTCGCTTCGCTTTCGCCATTCGTGTGAAGTATGAACCGGGCTTTATACGGTTTTAAGTGGCTGTGGGAGGACCGTCAAGTTGCCGAACATAGTCGTTTCATTTCGTTTAGACTCTGGAGTTGGAGTTTATACGGGCAATTCTAATAAGGGTCCACAGGCAAATTCCCCGGACGCTGTAAGATTTTTAGGTTTTTTTTTTAAAGCTAAAGTTGCCAAAAATAAACGTTTTTTTATTTTTGGTATGTAAACTAATGCCCCTTATGGAGTCAAAGGGGCGGGAATTCTGCGATGGCGGTCCGGGGGCGAAGATCTACGGTTTTAAGTGTTTCCATAGCTAAGAGGCCCGCTCATTGTCGAGAATATTTTATATGGTAATTCAAAGTTGACCTTCCCCCACTTAAAAGATAAAACAAAAGTTTTCAGTCGGCAAATCCAGTGCTCTAGGCTTGCTTAATGGATTTGTGTTCAGCCCATGCCATTACTCGAGTAAGTTTGGTGCTCATTTTGCCGACTTTGGCTCTAAATGCCGACTTAGGAAAAATATGATGGGGGTGTCACACACACCCCACATCCCCGGTCGCTACTGCGCTGTGATCAAAGATCGTTTTGTCTGCTGCACGTAATTAGCATTCAACCACAAATGACTCCAGCTGCACTTGTCTTGATTCAGACGGTTGTTCTGTCACTAGAATAACCCTTTTTTATCTCTATGAACATACCAAGCATCACTCATTACGCAAGTGTTACAATTCCATTCCAAGCAACACCCAAAACCATGCCAAAACACAAAAGCCTTTTTACTTCATATGCAAATTCGGTCTTCGAAACCAACCAGCAACACGTGACTGGAAAGAAATCGTAAGGCTACTGTGTAGAATCATAGCTGAGTTGGAATCCAAGATGGCACCACGTCACCAGCTGCAACAAACCGATACTTAAGAGAAGTTGTCGTCTCTTTCAACAAGACTTCATTTTACTTATGGAATGTGGAAGTAAAATTCATATCTACATATCAGGGTATCCTTTTGAAGCGAATTCTTGCTTATTGAGTTTGTTATTGAAGGTTTCTTTTTGAGGGTTTTTTTCACACCATTCAATCAAAATGAGCCTAACTTAAAACGCGCAGTTTGTGACGACGATAAGGACAATAACAATGTAAACAGGAAGATCTGTGCATGTTGACATTTGTTAAAGTAGATGTTAATAGATGTTATTACCCCAGACCCACTGCTGGCTAAACTATAGGATTCGAACTGCCTCTAGCTACCAGGCAAGCTTGGTGGTCTAGTGGTAAGAAATGTGCTCTCGAATGGCAGGGGTGTGGGTGCGAATCCCACCCAACTAAAACAGTATGCCTGTTGATTTTTTTTCACGGAACTAGGAAAAGTATTGAGTATACATTGCTTAACATCAGTGTATGGGCAAAACATTTAAAATAATTTTGTCACTCATGTTGTATGTTTTTAGTTGATAAAATGGAAACAATTGTTCTTTGGGATTGTAACCATTTTAAATTTTGTCCCAGAACTACTTTGTATGGCCTCTATATTACTATACTTATTTATTTATTTTATTTTTTTTATGTTGAAGTAATAAAATTCCCAATACAACATACATAGCATTTGAAAACATGAACTAGTATAGTGTCAGTACTCACTTGAACTTCGTGCCACCATCGGTTGAAGAAAAAAAACACATCCCATTTATTATTTGTCTTGCCTGGCAAAGAGATATTTAACACAAAGATCAACAAGTCATTTTACCAAATCTGAAACAAAATTATGTCACCATTATTTGTTTTCACAAACTAAATAGCTATTACAACTAAAACTATAAAAAGCCATTGGGTGGCCATGTAGAGAACTGGAACAGAACTTCTTCATGAAACAGTAGTGCACAATTCCCTGTAATGGAAATCAATTTTTGTTTACAAAAATTAATAGAAAAAAAAGCAATCAATGAATTTAACTGCAGTCAGATTCAAGTGGAGCAACTTGGAGGAATTCATTTTCCTCATCGTCCCCTAGAATCGACCAGAAACTCCCCTGTTGACCACTTCAACCGTTTTCTACGAAATTATGGTTAATAACCTTATGTTAATTGTTATTTCTGTGTGACATCATTTCTAAATCAAGACTTCCTTCGACACCAGAAACCCTATAAAAACTCCAAAACACAAATAATATCCCAAACGTTCCTTCAGACTATTACCTGCATTCTGTTTCGTCACTACACCTCTGTGATTCCATTCATCCGAGACTTGCCTTTCATCTACTAGCTAGATTTAGTTTAGCACGTGCATGCAAACAGTCCACTGTTGCCATAACTAGGATCCTTCCTCACTCTAACAAAATCCAACACCATTATATGGTTAACTCAACACCCAAACTGTGGTACTCTGATTATGGTGGTATGCCTGAACCCATGTAAAGCATAATCAGTTTACTCATGCAGTCCCCAGTCCAACAAAATCAAACAAAACCTGATGTTAGAGTGTGATGGAACATGACCTGTTAGTAATGGTTTAATGTGAATCATTAACTAGGATCCTTCCTCACTCTAACAAAATCCAACACCATTATATGGTTAACTCAACACCCAAACTGTGGTACTCTGATTATGGTGGTATGCCTGAACCCATGTAAAGCATAATCAGTTTACTCGTGCAGTCCCCAGTCCAACAAAATCAAACAAAACCTGATGTTAGAGTTTGATGGAACATGACCTGTTAGTAATGGTTTAATGTGAATCATTAACTAGGATCCTTCCTCACTCTAACAAAATCCAACACCATTATATGGTTAACTCAACTCCCAAACTGTGGTACTCTGATTATGGTGGTATGCCTGAACCCATGTAAAGCATAATCAGTTTACTCGTGCAGTCCCCAGTCCAACAAAATCAAACAAAACCTGATGTTAGAGTTTGATGGAATAGGACCTGTTAGTTATGGTTTAATGTGAATCAGATTTAGCTGTAACAGTATTGTTGATCTAGCAATACTTTGAAAGGTTGATACAAATCATGATCATGTTGACTGCAGACATACTGCAAAATAACCAAACCATGTAATAGACCTTTATCATGGTGCGGCCATCTCGATTTTCTCCCATTCAAACCAATGTAACCAAACCGAGGCTGGAAGGGCAAATAGTCTGGTTCCTTTTTGTACAATGAATATTAGCATATATTACTGTCATTGGATACAGGGAATATGACCAAGATGGTTGTAGCATGATAAAGGTGTATTACGCCATGCCAGAGGTGTCTGGCTCTCTTAGACACCTGGTCTAGTTTGGAAACCCTGCCAATAGTCCATCTTTGTCATTTCAAATTTGTGGAAGTGCATAGTTTGCTGAGCACCCTGATTTGAATTTTTGAGCAGATAAAATAGTTTATTTCTTTGTATTTTATTTTGAGCACAGTTGTTATACCCCCAACCCAGTCATTTATCTGAATGAAATGTACATATGTTACTTTGAGGCTGTCTCTTGAAATGTTGACAGTGTGAATTGAAGAATGTTATTTTTAACCAAGTGGATAAAAATAGAAGGAGAGCAGCAATATTAAAATATTTAAAAGAATTCCTTTTCGCCATATTCCAAAATCCACCCCAATTATCACCTCAGACAGTTTTACTTCTTGTGGGGAGCATGGTAACTAAATAAATAATATTAGTATGAAGTTTTAAAAAAAAATTGTCCCCCTAAAATGTTGTGCCATATCTATGCACCACTCTCGTGTTTCTTAGTAAACACACCACACGCATTCTTAAGCGACGACTTCTAGGTCCCCTAGAACTGACCAGAAACTTTCCTGTTGAGCCTTATAACTCAAACACATAAACATATTCATGGCTATGTTATTCCCCATGCCCAGTGCACCCCAACATCTTCCCAGATGTACCAAGAGAATTACCTGATTATTTTACTATAATCAACCCACATGCAACTGATGAGGAAGCAACAGAGACTTCCGAAAGCTAGCTTTTGCTGTACCGAAAGGATTTGACAAAAATATCTTTTTTTCTCGAAAAAAAAACGTTCATTACCGACCCACATAGTCATAAAAAGTCAACTTTTTTGGTCGCACTAGTCCCCCACCACCACCTGTTAAAATAACCCCTGCAGGGTTAGTCCAGCACAGTTTTCACATTTGAATTTGTATGATCACAAATACATTTTTCAATTTGACAAAAAGCCAACAGACCGAGCGTCACTGGATGGGATAGCACCAACTTTTATTATCCTATCCCAAACTTATTCTAGGGATCGATGTCGGTAACCTTATGTTATTCCCTCGAAACCAGGAACCCTATAAAAACAACTCCCAACTCCGAAACAAACTCCAAAACACTAATAATATCCCAAACTTTCCTTTAGACTATTACTTGCTTTCTTGTTTCTTCAATACGCCTCTGATAAAATAGTTTATTTTTTCATGTTTTATTTTGAGCACAGTTGTTATACCCCCCCCCCCCCCACCCAGCTCTTCATCTGAATGAAATGTTCATCGGTTACTTTGAAAATGTCTCTTGAAATGTTGACAGTGTGAAGGATGTTTTTTTAACCAAGTGGATAAAAAAGTTAATTAGGGATAGATTGGGATTTGATGTGCAACAGTATTGGATTCTCTTGAAAGAAAGAAATTCCTTTGAAAATAAACTCCTCTCATTAATCAGTGGTGTAAGTTTTTAATGAGAACAGTAAAACTTTTTTCTCGGACGATGCCAGACTGTCCCAAAAGCAAATTTTCTGCTGGTCATGTACCATTCGAAATCAATTTTAGTAAACAGTCCCACTTCAAGTCATATGCAATCAGAGAGTTCAGAGGGGTTGTGCCAGAACCCCTACTCCTTATTTATATTATGTGGATCACTTTTTTGAATTTGGGATACCATTTTGTTAAGAAAATTCTGATTGGATTAGACCTTACTTATCCAAACTTGAAACTCAAAAGAAATGAGCGTATGATATTCATTCCTGGTATGTATACAAATAAAACCAAGCTCTGCAAGAACATTTCTTGAAAACTTGGCACATGTTTCATTTTACAAATTGAAGGAATGTTTCTTGAAAACTAGTTACATACCAACAGTGAGGGGTTTTTTTTGCTTCAAGCTTTGAAGTATTTTAATTTCACGTATTTATACAATAGCTTACGTACAGTGGCCAAATCACTGGCACAACTGACAATTTAGTAATTGTGTTTTAAAAATTGAAGTACTTACTTTTGGGGAAAACTTACCTTATACAAACACTGGTTATCACCACACCATAGAGATTACTGATTGGCAAAATGTTTTCACCAAACCTAAAAACCGCATATAATAATGTGTGCAATCAGTATTGTCATTAGTTTAATGTATGTGCGGGGGTGTTCTGATCATACTTGTTACAAATGGAAGGAAAATATTACAGCAGTGTGAAAAATGTAGTTTGGCTGCGAACCAAAAATATATGTAGGCCTACTTGGGACACCCCCAGCCCCCGCAAACGTGCAATGCCTGGTCTATTGCAATTCCTTCCTCAATGGCATCACAAATAAGAGCCTGGATCGCTTACAATCCCCCAAAATAAGACTGCAAGACTGATCCACATGGCACCCAATCACACACCAACTTCTCCCCTTATTGCTGACCTTCATTGGCTCAGAATCCCTCAAGGGATACAGTTTCAAATCCTGACACTTGTTTTTAAGTCTCTTCACATCGAGGCTTTGCAATACCTCATTGAGTTACTCCATGTCCACCAATCTGCCCACAATCTGCGCTCATCCTGCCGGACTACCCTTGACTTTCCAATGACAAATAAGAAGGCTAGAGACCATTCATTCGCATGTACTGCTCCTAAACTCTGGAACTCAATACCTTCTGCATCGGGCAATATGACTTGTACTTTTTTTTTTCAAGGTTTTTCATTTGTTTTTCTTGTAAGCTCACTGTAACCACTTAATAAATGTTGCTATTATTATTACGTACAATTTAAAAACAAAAAAGAAATTCAGTCTTCCATTTCAATTCTCCAAGAAAATACTGTTCAAGCTTCATTTCCGTTTCTTAGAAAAGTATCATCATACTTCTTGCTCTATTGAACGATAATGAATTTGGGACTGCGGGTACCCAGTCCCTAATTCACTACTGAAAGTTATTCATGATAATTTCAAAATGGGTGAGCAGAAATGGAACATACCAAAGATGAAATCAAGCTGATAGATATCTGTTACATTAACAAACACATCCAGATGATACGTAGTTGAGAAGCAGAGGTAAAAACCCCTTTCACATGACCCCCTAAAATCCTAGATTCCTTGCGATGAATTTTATGAGCATGAATTGTTTTTTATATCATCTCAAGCTTCAGCACTTTGAGAGCCTTTCACACAAAACCAAGTCAGAATTGGGACCTACATTCCATGAGACGCAAGTATATGATATTGCCGGTTACCATTGAATTATCAAATTTTGTTCTGAATCATTGCTAATACCAGTGAGATGATGGCAAAATTCGCAAGGAATTTAGGGCATGTTAAAAAAAAAATGCTGCACGAAACTTGTTTGTTTTTTTAACAAGCATTGTGAAAATTTCACAAGGAATTTTTTGTTTTGTTTTTGTTTTTGTTTTTTTTGCCGTGTGTGAAGATCTAAAGAGGTCCAGAGTAAGGCGGTACATGTAGGTGGGAAAAAAAAAAGAGTATCCTCTTACTTTACCAAGGGAAAGTGATAGTTTGGAATGATTCAGTTTACATGATTCAATTTTACGATTCAATCAACTTGTGTAATTCCCCTCCCGGATCTACCAACCCCCTCATAAAATACAAGCCACCATTTCCAAGTTTTCCAAGAGTGTACATGTGGTAATCCTTCAATACAGTTCATGTGCCACTCCTGGTAGCTTACACGACTGATTAGCTGGGACATGAACCAGTTGCTGTGGTCACTTCCCTCTGATTGGTTGAGGCACCCAGTAGGAAATGCAACCTTTCCCAGTAGGTTTCTTTGCTGTAATTCTTATGTGAGCAGTGAAGAAATAAACATCTGTATTTACCATCAATATATGGACGTGTTCTCCTTTTTGCTCCTTTTAAAACAGAGTTTAAACCCATGCGGGGCTGGCTCTACATTTGTCACTGCCATACCTTGAAGAACCTCAGCCCAAACATTAAGGTCTCATTTTTACCTGCATGACTGGACCACTGAGCTGACTTGAGTCCAATTAACCTTATCACTGTCAAACTTCTCATCAACCTCAATTATCACAATTATGTGTGTTTCTTATCACCACAGTGCATGGTGGAAGCAGGGATGGTTTTCTAGAGGCCATCCTCTGCATCCTGTAAAATCATATCTTGCACGTACCATTGTTAAGAAGCTTACTTCCAAGTTGAACTGTCATTTTTAACTTTTTAGCTTATCTTGTATATTTGAAAGGAGCATTGTGTTTAATAGATAGCATCAACAACTAGTCTGTCATGGAGGACTTTACATTGAACCTGACGAGGTTGAATGTTAACAATAAGAACACTTTCATGATCATAGGTGGGTGACTGATGAAGGACCTCATGTCAGGAACAGAGTGTGTTATTGTAGAATGAAGTGTGTTGAGGTGCAGTGTGTGTGTGTAGTTGGAGGTGGAATTGGTTTACATCAGACCTGTAGCCTTTTTTGCCTCACAAAAAGTACTGTAGCTTGGAAGGTAGGCTTGGGTGGTTTAAAATCTTTGGCCGCTGGCCAGGTTGCTGTTGAGGAGAAAACTACTGCAGGTAATTGAATATTGACTGATCAATTCAAAAAAAGAATATCCAAGGCAACAATAATGAGCCTTGTTGGCTAGTTATACTGGATCGGGCTGCACTAAGCCTGCCCTCATCAGGCCGCTTAGTAGAGAGGACATTTTAAATGAGCTGTCTCTTAAAAGAGGATAAATTTTATGTTTTCCTCTTGCTTGAAGCCAACAACATTATTAATGCAATGTTTAATTAGAAACCAGCCTTGAAAATAAAGAAAATGCTGGTGACTATATCATTTCATGGAATACCAAAAGGCAACTGAAAATCACCCAAGCCTACTACCACTTTAAGACATGAGATGGTGCAGGTGAATGTGGAAGGCTTTTGAAGAAACCAGAGTCCTTGGGGTGCACCAGGAGGGTACCCTAATTGTACATGAGGACAAGGACACGCAGTTATTTCAGGGAGTTGACGAGAGAGAGCATGGTGGGATGGCAAGGAGAGGAGCTTTCTGATTGGTGGTGTCTTGATTCTTGGACTTTTCATCAAGGACTGAGACCATGGTCAGACACTTGCCCTTCTTGATGTCCTCCTCAAGCTGTGACCTGTGGTCATCGGGCATTTCTGCGGTTCCTGTGGATGGTGGGCTGGGTGGGGGTTCGCCGGGATGTATTTTTGCCGGGGTATCAGGTCCTGGCTGTATGGTATGCCAATGTTGAACCGTCAAGGATGGCAGCTGGTGGAATGAGGTTATTGTGGTTGCCTGTGTTAGTCAGCCGCGTCTTCCATTATGTGCTTCTGGAATTTGGGTTGTTTTGGATGGGTGGTTGTCGATGGTTCTGTGGAGGGAATGTATGTGGGTGATGATGGCTGTGAGGCGCTTCATTACAGGGTGTAGATTAGTAAGGTGCATCTGTAGTCCAGACTTGAGGCTGGCATCGAACGGGTCCGTGGCGCCAGCACAAGATTCGTCCAGCAGTGAACTCTACATATTTAGTCCACTGAGGGTACCTAAGTGGCCTAAACTGTAGAGGGAGTTGTTCGGATCTTGTGTGGACCTTGGGAGATAACAAGCTCAACTCTGTAGGCTCACATCTTGCTTTTTGGAGCCCCGGTAATGAAGTTCATTTAGCCTTACAGACAATGTCATCTACATACATTGTTTCCACATAACCATCGATTGAGCACACACTCAAAGGAACACATTTTCTGGAGGTACGAAGAGCCGGCTGGCGCACAGACGATCAACGTAGCTTTGATCCATCAGTTGCCTAACTTGGTGCTGCAAGGTTGGCATGGCATGCAGACGGGGCTTGGAACTTTGGCCATCCCGGTGGCCTTTGCTCTGTTCATCGTTCATGGGTGCTAATGAAATACCTCATGATCACAGGTCACAGCTTGCACAGGTGGCCATCAAGGAGGTCAAGTCTCTGATCAGGGCCTTGGCTTCTTGATCAGGAGCCCAAGCTTCAAGATCCCACCAATTAGGGAGTAAACCTCCTTGTCATTACCACTTCTCTCTCCTCCCCAGGGTGAAATAACTAGTGCCGTCAAACCATCTATTTCCTCATATACAATGTATTATTACCAGCAATCCTTGGCAACAGTGGTGCATAGTTATCTTTGCATGCGCGCTGCGCACTTGAGCCCAGTTCATGCTCGGGTCGAACACAAATGCAGAGCAAAGTACCAAGGTGGCGGAAGCAATGCATTTAATGGAAATAATTTGTCATAAATTGGTGAAACAGGTGTCATTCAACTCGGAAATACTTTGCCCAAAATAGCCATCTTCTGTTGTAGTAAACGATTTGGACACAAAAAGTGATCAACTTGATTAAACCGTCTTGCGACCACTTTAAAGTGGGTCCAGAGTACTCTCTCAAGCGATTAGTAATACTGCAATCTGATTGGTTGTAGCTTTCTGTAACAGTCACAGAAAGTTCAAATTGCTTAACTTGGGGGAATGTTCCTACCAAAAAATGTTTTTTACGTTTCCCGGTGATCTTTTGCTGCAAAATTTGTAGCGTGGCAGAATAAAATAACTTTGCTTTTTATTATATGAACCAGGTTATAATTTGCCTACCCATTTACCTAAAACTAAAACACTTATAATTGATGTCTCAGAAAATGCAAGTTTTAGAAGTGCCAGAAATCTAATAAAAAAAATCAAATTTTCAAATTTTCTGCTAGGAATGAAAGCATTTTTGGAAGGAGCAATTAATTCTTGTGCATATTGTAATAACGTGGCTGGGCATTTCTTCTTGAAAACATTTTCTTATCATTTTTATAAAATCGCAGTACCGGTTGCAAAAATTAAACAAATGTCGACCTCAACTTGCTGCTAATTTGTTTTTGTTTTTTAATTAGCCCGTATACAAGAATTGTTGTTTGATAAATCAACCTGGGCAATACAATTTTATCAAATGAAATGTGCATTTCAAGGAATACGAATAAGGAATGTGTAAGGTTATGGTATCTTGCAGAAAATGCTGAAAAAGTTTTATACGTCATCAGTCGTGTCATGAACGAGCCAATCTAAATCCTACAAAATGTTTACCTTTTTTGAATGGGCACTTTGAAAAAAAAAACATCATTAGAACAAAATTTTAAACTAAGACAAAGTTCGACCTAGCCCAAAACTCTTCTTTAAAGTGAATAGGTCATCACTCCTGTTCCTTGCGTCAGTTTAGTATTAAAAGTTTCCACTATATCCGTTTCTGCTCTTTGACCTCAAAAACAGAAACATTGTTTTTTGTCAGTGAAGTACATGCCTGGAATGTGACCGTGCGACATCTCATTTTCCCAATGTGCATTTCCAGATAGGCCCTGAATGCATTGCCCATGGAGGATTGTCTAAAACAAAAACTACCCAGCAGAATTTTAAGTATATACCTTCAACACTCAAAAAAATCAAAACGACTAAGGCAAAGTGAACTTTTTCACTGATATTTCATCAGCCTTGATTTACCTCATGTAGTTCATTTTAAAATGATGAATGAGCAACACAAAAACCATCACTAACATTTAAACTCTAGCTACCGGGCAATCTCTGTAATCTGGTTGGTAAAACATCTGCTTTAGAATTGGTGGGGGTTGTGGGTTGAATCCCACACAAGGAATAAGCCTGTGAGGGTTTTTTCACAGGACTCGGGAAAAGTACACAAAAAAACACAAATGCGGTTAATTTTCATTGAAAACAATGAAATGGTTTGTGGCACGATTGATGGCTTTGTATATTGATAAATTTACCTGATACTAGTGTAGATGATGCAGCAGCGTTAGTGCGCAGCCTATGCTCCTGGACTGTGTTAAGGATTGCTGGTGATGTGGGTACTCTAATTAGGAAGTAGCTATAATGATGGTTGCCCTGTACATTGACTGGAGTGTGAGAGGGATCCCTGCATCAAGGCAACAGGCAGGGTTTAGAGTCACACTCCTGTCAGTTTATAGAAAGCCCTTAAGACAGTTTCACAAGTTTGGGAGATGGTTACAAATTTATGTGTTGAATTGGTAAATAATCTGAACTTCCCCCCCCCCAATTTTTTTTTAAATGCAATCAATTATCTAAAAGTTTGAGACATTCTTTCTAATGCTTTCTCATTAAAAACTAATGGTTTGGAAACATTATTTGTGGACATTTTTAAAGTATTTTTTGTTAAAAAGGGGAAGAAACAATAATTGGGTTGACACGTCTCTATCAATTAGGACTAGGAACAAGCAAAAGAAAGGAAAGACAAAAAACACAATTTATTAAGATGAGTTTGGGGGTCGGCAGGTGGGTGTCATACGGAAAGCCAGAAGTCAAACATATGTGTGATTTTCCAAAACATTGAACATTTAACAAAATTTAAAGACTTTCATTTTTTCAACGACTTTTGAAAACAGTTTTGATAGAGCATGCTTCATGTGTGTTTTCACAGTTGAAAAATGTGCTTAAGCTAAATTGTGTTTCCACATGTTTGTCTAAATCAGGACACACGGAAATGGCATTTTGAAAAAAACATCTCAATAACTTGTTGAACAAAATCTTCAACCAATATCTGCTTTTTAAAAGGAAAAACTAAAAATCTTCTTTCAAATCGGCTTTTCTAGAACACTAAAGGTATATAAATATACATGATTGTGACGTCCGCAAAAGGTTTTGAGCACGATTCTGTTTTGGGAAAAAAGTAGTGCCTTTATTTTGACATGTTTGAGAACAAGGTGTGATCTAGACTTTGTATCCATACTTGTTTCAAAGTCATGAAACTTAAAACAAATCCACCCAGTTATTCCTTATAAAAGTTTTCTACAGGCAAAGCATGCAACACCCACCCAAATTCCCAAATGGACTGGCCATTTTTTTTTAAAGCTTGGCCTCATGAAATTGACCATCTCCTGAACAAAAAATAAAGGGCATTTTTTTTATCTTCTTTCGGGATTTACACCTCTGGGTATCCTATAGCTACTTCCTACTGCATTACTTAAGGCACATAACACCCAGTCAGGTCAGGTGCTTATACCAGCTTGTATCTGCTAACGGTAACCTGTAGCCCGTTACAACCTGTCACAGAGAGGGGGTGGCTACTGCCTCCCCCTGCTACAAGACACCACCGGATTGTAGCATAGATGCCATGATCAAGACCTTGCATCATGGTGACAAGGACTGGTTTCTTCAAAAGTTTTTAACAGGGCCCAATTTCATAATGCTGAAGCAGATACATCGTTCATTCATTTCTCGGAAATTTATTTGGCAAAAAGTATCTCGGAACCATTCATAAACAATCTGTCCATTTGGTTTCCCTGTCTGTGCTTTGCAGAATAGACAGATCAAGTTCCACCCTTGAATTGCAACTGTCAGTACCTACCTAAATGACTGACAGAAGCTGTGCATGCACATCCCTTGTGTGTGGTGTTGTTGCACTGTTTTTTTAGATAAAACATCCAAGTGTCATTCGAACATGTAGATGTAAATGAACTTGGTCTTGTCAGGAGACCATTTTGTCTTACGCACATGGCATCATTTCTTCAGGTAATTTCTATGGTGTTGAGGGTTTGATAGATCAGTCTAGAGCTTCAGCTTGAAATTGGGCCCAACAGGTCCGTAGCCCTGCTACTCCTTGAAACACGTCACAAGACAATCAGAGTTAGTTCACAATTGGATTTCATAATATGACAAACCTTAGCAGCTTAGAACATTAAAAAGGTTGCATATTTTGTACATCCAATCTTACATATACTCAATAATCCCTAACAACTGAGGAGTAGCAGACAAATGACCAAGGTCCCTCATGTACTTTAGTACTTTCCTTGGGGAGGATGTAACATCTCCAGCAGTGGATCCAGGTGGTGGCCCATCAGGCCTGGGGGCTGCCCCTGTCCCCCTTCCTCCTCCCTTACCGGGAAATTTATTAGTATACCGTCTGAAAAAGGAAGAACAAATTTTCTGTGAAATAATAATTTGTTTCTTCTCAATTCTCGTTATAATTAAAGAAACTGACCTTTGACATAGTGGCACATTATCACATCACACCCTGTCAGGTCAGGTACCTATACCAGCTTGTATCTGCTAACGGTAACCTCTAGCCCGTTACAACCTGTCACAGAGAAGGGGCAGCTGCCTCACCCTGCTAAAATTAAGACTCCATCATATTGCAGCAAGAGCAGGCATCATCGCTGGGTAGCAGCAGTATAGTCATGACTGGGTCAGTTGTGCCTGTACATGAACCTGTACCAATCTACAGGCCAGCAGTCATCAGTGCCACCATTCTTAGAACCCAGTAGGAGTTTAAAACCTAAATGGCCATTAGGTTTTAAATTCCTAGCTGATAGAAACACCTGTTTAAGAATGGTACTACTACTACTACCACACCGAGTCAGTATACTAGTGCCTATGTACATGTCTATCCATTTCCATGTACTTACAAATCCATAGATCAGTGTACCCCAGTCTTAGAGCCCCTTAGGTATCCTTGCTACGGGCCTGTACTACATCCACTCCCATCTTCCACATCACCTGTATGCCCCATCTACATGTATCTCATATTCAAGTAGTAAGTGTACAGTACTTAAGTGAGACAAAAACAACCCTCTTACAAAAAAAAAATAAGGTTAGCACATTGTGCATTATTTGCCAGTCAAGGCGCACAAACAGCTATCATCAATTCAATTTTTTCAGTATTTGACAGAAAAAGAGTTTTAAGAACAGTTACTTGATACTAAAAACTTTGATTAAACTGCAACCAGAATGTTTCTGTTGTTGTACCTCCTCGAATATTTAAGAGGGGTAAACATAGTACAAATACATTTTTGAAAAGGGTTTTTCAAAGTTTTGTTTAAATTTTTATGGCTACAGGTCTTGGGTTAGAAGTGTTTTAGATTTTTATTTGAATTTGGGCTTTTTCTGTGTTAATGCTTGTTTTATAGAATGAATGAGTAAGCCATATGTGAATGTTCCGTGTGAGAGTGTTGAGATTTGAAATATTTGTACGCTTACATATTTTTATCTAAGTTTTTAAAGTCTTTTCATCTTTTGATTTTTTTAAATCAGTTTTGTGGTGAACTAAGAAAAAGTGACTGGAGCGGGATTTGAACCTGCTATCCAGCCCTTTTTTAAATACCTGTTTAAAATGCATATTTTTTAATTTTTTAAACTTTTAGCTTTTATTTTTATATCATAAAGGAAATGGAAGCCCTTGGTTCACAGGTATGAAGTGAAAATTGCAATTTTCTTTTGGTACATGCCGCAATATATTTGGTATCACAACATTGGATCAGACCTATCGATAGCCAAGTAGAATAAAGTCTAGGCTTGCGGGCAATACCGCTCTGTTTTTGACATGATTCTGAGGGTCTTATGTGGCAGTCTGTTCCAATGCATCTTATAACACAATGCTCCCAACCAACTTTTCTATACTTAATTTGGGCTCACGTTCAGTCGAGCAGGATGTCAGCATGGTACAGATATCTATGCATCTTGTATTTTCTTAATTGTTTGGGTTGAGGTCCCCCCTAGTGATTTTCTACCTTTTCATTCATTTATATCATTCAAATATTTATGGTGTGGTGAAACATGGTATGCCCACATGTAGCTAGTGAAGTACCAGCCCCCTATACCCCGTACACGGCCAGCAGATTTGTTTCTGTTTTATTTTTTTTCATATCAGGCATGATCTTCATGTAATCTGATTTCTGAATTTTTTTTTTTTTTTGGGCCCTCAAAAAATCATAGTAAATTTCTTTTGCCGTATAGTATCTACTTTCTTGTGTAGACTGTTCTTGTAAGATTTATTCGGTTATTTATCTACTGCCGCGGAGTAGATTAGGAGTCGGGATACCAAGTTCAAATTGAAACTTTAAAAATCAGTTCAAGACTATTATTAAATAGCTTGAAAAATCATTAAAACATGTGCAGTCAGCCCTGTAGGCAGCACATACTCCTGCCTTGTTTAAGGGTAAATATCACGGCTGCCTTAATACACGCATGTACTAAAAACAAGAGAAAAATAAAAGGGAATGAAATTTATTGCCAATCAAGAAACGTTCAAAGTATGAAATGGTGGATAGGGTGTGGAACATTTGGAAAACCAGTTTTATAACAGCATTTATTATTTTACAATTTAACACCCCTCCACCAGCGTAATAAGGTAAAAATCATTTCTAAACCAACTCCAAAGATAAATCCTGGGTGTGGAGTGATGACTAAATTATGTTGCACATCAAAATCCACGTTGGACAATTTTTAGTCTCATTAAAAATTCAGCGTAATAAAGTAGAAATCATTTCTAAACCAACTCCAAAGATAAATCCTGGGTGTGGAGTGATGACTAAATTATGTTGCACATCAAAATCCACGTTGGACAATTTTTAGTCTCATTAAAAATTCAAACGAAATTTCTCCCATGTAAAACAGAAAACAAATGGTACAGTGGCCCTCACTAAATCTTAAATAGAATTATTATTTAAATTAGTTCACAAAAATTGTTGTTTTTTTAATTTCAATGAATGCAAACAAATTAACAAAGCAAATGACAAGTGCATGTATCCAGGCTGCAGGGCTTGAAATTCACCCCGATAACTAAACATAACAATTTATTGACTATTTGCAAAGCTCAAACTTTTTATTACCAACACACACTGATCAATTAGCCTAGTTTGGCCAACTCAGATGGTACCTGAAAGAGAACAAATCAAGGGCAGCTTGCCCAACAAATTACCGGCCCTGGATTCCAGGGCAGCTTGCCATAAATCAGAAGAGGGGGCAGCTTGCCCAGCCTCTGTACAACACTACAACAGCGGTATGTTTATAAAAAGTTAACAAAATGGCATAAGCCCACAAGGCTTAAATAATTGCCATAGATACAAAAAGGGGGGCAGCTTGCCCAGCATCTGTACAACACTGAAACAGCAGTGTAAATGTGAATATAATGACACAAATGCCCACAAGGCTTAAAGTTATTCCAACGCGATTGGAGTATATGAATTAGCCCCACCTGACCTAGAGGGTGCCGTCAGTATCACCAAATTAAACAATACCGTACAACCTTAACATTTTGAGACCAACCCCCATTCATCTGACCCCAGCAGTGGCAGTCCACTTTTCTAAGGCACATGATTTTCTCCTTATTTAGTGTAGTGCACCATATAAGGGTGTGAGATTTTGATTTACCACTTAGGACATCTAAAACATAACACTGTGGATCATATACTTGAAGAAATATTTGAAAAATATTGCTCCACTGAGAGATGACACAAACCTAGCTATAGGCTATGCTTCTGGCATTTGGAAGGTCATGTGAATAAGCATGCATACTGTTTTAATGTATGTCTCATGCACTTGCATATTGATTGTTTCCCCTTCCAATCTGCACTTGTGTTCGGGTGGGGCTGGGGGGCTTCAATCTTGTACGATGACTGGAAGAAAGTTTCGTAAGATTTCAAAGTTCATTGAGGGTCTAGTTAGAAGGAACAATCTAACCAGGGCTGCCCGAGCTCCCTCCCCACCCTGGAACACATTCTCCCCCACCACCCTATTGGCCTATTAAACTGATGATCAAACAAACTCCAGAGGAAGAATTCACATGTGTAATGAGTGTACCCTCTTGTACAACAAGTTGGAAGTTTTAGTGGAGACGGGGAGGAATTTTTCCCTTGAAGAAAATTCCAAGCCATTCCATAGAGAAGTCATGGCCCTTTGACACATTTGGTTGACTTTAGGGTTAGGGTTAGGGCTAGAATTAGGGCTAGGGTATAGGGTTATAGGGCTTGTAAAATTAGGGTTAGGTTTGGCTTTAAATTAGGGTTAGGGTTAGGTTTAGGGCTAGGGTTAATGTTAGGGCTAGATTTAGTGTTAGGGCTAGATTTAGGGTAAGAGTAGGGTCATGTACTTCTCTAGTTGGCTGCTCAATCCATACAGGTTACAAGTTACTACCTAGGTTGGATGCTCCCCGTCAAGATTCTTTTGACATGTTATTATTGAACACATTACATCAGGTTAGAATCTCTATCAAACGGATCAAAATAGAAATAGAAATAGAAAAGGCACACACTTGTACCTAACTAAACCAAAATAAAGAATGCCCTTGTAAAGGAAACAAATTAGCCAGGAAACCCCCAGGTTAAAAGAGGGGTCAGATTAAACTTTGAAAATGTTGTTGTGTGCAGCTTATCCAGCCCCCTTTAAAACTATAAAACAACAATGTTTGTAAACATCAGCATAATTACATGAAGGCCTCCATGTTAAAGTGAGTCCACTGCCAGTACATGCACATGAATTAGCCCCACCAGAACTAGACGATGATGTCAGTATTGAATTAAACCTTCCACATGTAGAACATTAAAATAAACCCTCTTAAGAATGTTGTTTAGACACCAGACAGGAGAACCACTGGTTATGGAGGCATAAGATTGGGGTGGTGGTTGGTTTTCAAAATGGTATGTTAACAGCAATGAACCCTGTACCGAAATGAGCTTTCCCGCTTTTGCGTGAAGTATACCAGTGCTTTGCTAAATCCAAATTCCAACCTGATTGGTTAATGATTCACATTACAATTTGCATAATGGTCAGCCCTGCAGCCTGGCAAAGAGGCAGCTAGCCTTTTTGGCTTATGTCTAACTAATGGGCCGTCGCCAAGGCTAGTCTAACAACCACAAACACTGCACATCAACTGGGCGGCAGAAAGTGATATAATTATAAAGAAATACGGTTGAGCCGTATGTACTGCATTACGGCTCAACCAACTTGGGGTCCTCCTTGTGGCAAATAAAATATTTTATCGTTTATGTGATAATATGAACTGTGTTCAAATGAAAACAGATAAATATTAAACTGTGTAGGTATTTTGTAGTTTTTTTTTCATTTTGATTCTGGTCTTGAAAAAAAAATTCTGGTTTTGTCTAAAAAGTTTCAGCTACAAGCCCTGCAGTCTTGTGAATGTTCCCCCAAATTTGAGACCTGACAACCCCATAGTGAAGAAATAGTCAACATTGTCTTCAAGACAACGTTCAGAAATTGACTAAGATCTGTTTCCAAATGCATGAAGGCTTACAGTTGACCCAAAAGTATGATTTCCATAAAATAAGCGAATCAAAGTGAATCTGTCTGAGGTGATTTAGTTTCAAGGGGAATACTATTTACAAGGATTTTGTCATTGGTTAATAACTAGTTTCAATCAGAAGATCACAGATTGCTACTTTGTACTAGTGGTATCAATCATCCAGATAAGTACTTCTATTTGAAACGCTGTCAAAGTTGAGGAAATAGAATTCATAGTGGTCCCCCCCCCTCAATCACTGTTGTTCTTTTCTGAAGTTGTAATCAGAATAAGCCTCCAACAGAATGTGCTCAAAATCTTAGTCCAGCAAATTTGATTTTTTTTTTCAAATAATATACAGACAAATTTTGTTCTTATTTAACGAGTAATATCTTTGAATTACCCTGCTTATACAATTTTTTTGTTGAATTTTGACTGGTAATTTTTAATTAAAACAAAAATATTGAAATAAGTTTTATTGATTCAGAAGGCACGGTCAAAAAATTGTACATGTGTCAGTAAAGTAACAAAATTAGTGGCACTTATTTACGTATTTTGTCCTTCAGCGACCTACCTCATGTAGTTCCTTTAATACTTTTGAGCATTTATAGGCATCTTTGGTGGTCTAAGGAACACTACCATTCAGAGGTTTGTGGGTTCAAATCCCACCCAAGTTGCCTATAAATGCTTGAAGGCATTAAATATGCAAAGAGCTAAGTTTTTGAAGAACAGAGTCTTCAGAATTTTTGCCAAAAAGTTATCAAAGTACCTTCCATTAGTGCTTTGAGATGGGAATATATATGCTGATGTGGCAGCTTTAAATATACATGAATTGGCAGTACATTGGTAAAGAACAAAATGCTTGTCTTGAAGTTGCATGTTCAGTTGTAGATTTTTTCTAGAAATAAATGTTAACGTTGATTCACAGACGTTAACAATCACATGCTAACCAGCATTCTTTTCAGCTGCACCTTTTGAGCGTGGCCACTTTACAAAAATTGATATTTTTGTACATATGTGTATTTTGGATATTTTTGTCCCTATTTATTTTGTCCTTCAGTGACTTACCTCATGTAGTTCCTTTAATACTTTTGAACATTCATAGGCAATCTTGGTGGTCTAAGGTAGGACATCTGCACTACCATGCAGAGGGTTGTGGGTTCAAATCCCACCCAAGTTGCCTATAAATGCTTGAAGGCATTAAATATGCAAAGAGCTAAGTTGTTAAATGACAAAGTCTTCAGGTTCTTTTTTAGTTACAATTATTGAAGTGTCTTTTTAACTAATTTCAAATATTGAACAAATATTTTTCCATCAGTAACATGTTCTTCAAAGCTTTGAGATGGTTGTGGGTTCAACTCCAACCTGAGTTACCTGTTCTCCTTCGAAGCGAAAATCTTCAAACAAAAATTGATATTTTTGTCCCTATTTATTTTGTCCTTCAGTGACTTACCTCATGTAGTTCCTTTAATACTTTTGAACATTTATAGGCAATCTTGGTTGTCTAAGGTAGGACATCTGCACTACCATGCAGAGGGTTGTGGGTTCAAATCCCACTGTAGTTGCCTATAAATGCTTGAAGGCATTAAATATGCAAAGAGCTAAGTTGCTGAAGAACAGAGTCTCCAGAACATTTGACAAAAATTTATCAAAGTGCAGCTTTAAATATACATGAATTAGCATTATGTTAGTACAGAACAAAATGCTTGTCTTGAAGTTGCTTGTTCAGTTGTAGATTTTTCTAGAAATAAATGTTAACGTTGATTCACAGCCGTTAACAATCACATACTAACCAGCATTTTTTTCAGCTGCAACTTTTGAGCAAATGACCACTTTACAAAAATTGAAGTTTTTTGTCCATATAGTTATTTTGTCCTTCAGTGACCTACCTCATGTAGTTCCTTTAATACTTTTTAGCATTCATAGCCAATCTTTGTGGTCCAAAGTAAGGACATCTGCATTATCGTGCAGAGGGTTTTGGGTTCCATTCCCACAGTAGTTGCCTATAGATGCTCGAAGGCATTAAATATGCAAAGAGCTAAGTTGTTAAAAGACAAAGTCTTCAGGTTCTTTTTTAGTTACATTTATTGAAGTGTCCTTTTCAAGTAATTTCAAACATTGAACAAATGTTTGTCCATCAGTAACATGTATTTCAGTTAAAGCTTTGAGATGGTTGTTGGTTCAACTCCAACCTGAGTTACCTGTTCTTTCTTGATGGGAAACTCTTTTAAACAAACATTGATATTTTTTTCAATATATATATACTTTGTCCTTCAGTGACCTACCTCATGTAGTTCCTTTAATACTTTTGAACATTCATAGGCAATCTTGGTGGTCTAAGGTAGGACATCTGCACTACCATGCAGAGGGTTGTGGGTTCAAATCCCACCCAAGTTGCCTATAAATGCTTGAAGGCATTAAATATGCAAAGAGCTAAGTTGTTAAATGACAAAGTCTTCAGGTTCTTTTTTAGTTACAATTATTGAAGTGTCTTTTTAACTAATTTCAAATATTGAACAAATGTTTTTCCATCAGTAACATGTACTTCGAAGCTTTGAGATGGTTGTGGGTTCAACTCCAACCTGAGTTACCTGTTCTCCTTTGAAGCGATAATCTTCAAACAAAAATGGATATTTTTGTCCCTATTTATTTTGTCCTTCAGTGACCTACCTCATGTAGTTCCTTTAATACTTTTTAGCATTCATAGCCAATCTTTGTGGTCCAAAGTAAGGACATCTGCATTATCGTGCAGAGGGTTTTGGGTTCCATTCCCACAGTAGTTGCCTATAGATGCTCGAAGGCATTAAATATGCAAAGAGCTAAGTTGTTAAAAGACAAAGTCTTCAGGTTCTTTTTTAGTTACATTTATTGAAGTGTCCTTTTCAAGTAATTTCAAACATTGAACAAATGTTTGTCCATCAGTAACATGTATTTCAGTTAAAGCTTTGAGATGGTTGTTGGTTCAACTCCAACCTGAGTTACCTGTTCTTTCTTGATGGGAAACTCTTTTAAACAAACATTGATATTTTTTTCAATATATATATACTTTGTCCTTCAGTGACCTACCTCATGTAGTTCCTTTAATACTTTTGAACATTCATAGGCAATCTTGGTGGTCTAAGGTAGGACATCTGCACTACCATGCAGAGGGTTGTGGGTTCAAATCCCACCCAAGTTGCCTATAAATGCTTGAAGGCATTAAATATGCAAAGAGCTAAGTTGTTAAATGACAAAGTCTTCAGGTTCTTTTTTAGTTACAATTATTGAAGTGTCTTTTTAACTAATTTCAAATATTGAACAAATGTTTTTCCATCAGTAACATGTACTTCAAAGCTTTGAGATGGTTGTGGGTTCAACTCCAACCTGAGTTACCTGTTCTCCTTTGAAGCGAAAATCTTCAAACAAAAATTGATATTTTTGTCCCTATTTATTTTGTCCTTCAGTGACTTACCTCATGTAGTTCCTTTAATACTTTTGAACATTCATAGGCAATCTTGGTGGTCTAAGGTAGGACATCTGCACTACCATGCAGAGGGTTGTGGGTTCAAATCCCACCCAAGTTGCCTATAAATGCTTGAAGGCATTAAATATGCAAAGAGCTAAGTTGTTAAATGACAAAGTCTTCAGGTTCTTTTTTAGTTACAATTATTGAAGTGTCTTTTTAACTAATTTCAAATATTGAACAAATGTTTTTCCATCAGTAACATGTACTTCGAAGCTTTGAGATGGTTGTGGGTTCAACTCCAGCCTGAGTTACCTGTTCTCCTTCGAAGCGAAAATCTTCAAACAAAAATTGATATTTTTGTCCCTATTTATTTTGTCCTTCAGTGACTTACCTCATGTAGTTCCTTTAATACTTTTGAACATTTATAGGCAATCTTGGTGGTCTAAGGTAGGACATCTGCACTACCATGCAGAGGGTTGTGGGTTCAAATCCCACTGTAGTTGCCTAAAAATGCTTGAAGGCATTAAATATGCAAAGAGCTAAGTTGCTGAAGAACAGAGTCTCCAGAACATTTGACAAAAATTTATCAAAGTGCAGCTTTAAATATACATGAATTAGCATTATGTTAGTACAGAACAAAATGCTTGTCTTGAAGTTGCTTGTTCAGTTGTAGATTTTTCTAGAAATAAATGTTAACGTTGATTCACAGCCGTTAACAATCACATACTAACCAGCATTTTTTTCAGCTGCAACTTTGGAGCAAATGACCACTTTACAAAAATTGAAATTTTTTGTCCATATAGTTATTTTGTCCTTCAGTGACCTACCTCATGTAGTTCCTTTAATACTTTTTAGCATTCATAGCCAATCTTTGTGGTCCAAAGGTAGGACATCTGCATTATCGTGCAGAGGGTTTTGGGTTCCATTCCCACAGTAGTTGCCTATAGATGCTCGAAGGCATTAAATATGCAAAGAGCTAAGTTGTTAAAAGACAAAGTCTTCAGGTTCTTTTTTAGTTACATTTATTGAAGTGTCCTTTTCAAGTAATTTCAAACATTGAACAAATGTTTGTCCATCAGTAACATGTATTTCAGTTAAAGCTTTGAGATGGTTGTTGGTTCAACTCCAACCTGAGGTACCTGTTCTTTCTTGATGGGAAACTCTTTTAAACAAACATTGATATTTTTTTCAATATATATATACTTTGTCCTTCAGTGACCTACCTCATGTAGTTCCTTTAATACTTTTGAACATTCATAGGCAATCTTGGTGGTCTAAGGTAGGACATCTGCACTACCATGCAGAGGGTTGTGGGTTCAAATCCCACCCAAGTTGCCTATAAATGCTTGAAGGCATTAAATATGCAAAGAGCTAAGTTGTTAAATGACAAAGTCTTCAGGTTCTTTTTTAGTTACAATTATTGAAGTGTCTTTTTAACTAATTTCAAATATTGAACAAATATTTTTCCATCAGTAACAATTACTTCGAAGCTTTGAGATGGTTGTGGGTTCAACTCCAACCTGAGTTACCTGTTCTTGTTTGAAGCGAAAATCTTCAAACAAAAATGGATATTTTTGTCCCTATTTATTTTGTCCTTCAGTGACTTACCTCATGTAGTTCCTTTAATACTTTTGAACATTCATAGGCAATCTTGGTGGTCTAAGGTAGGACATCTGCACTACCATGCAGAGGGTTGTGGGTTCAAATCCCACCCAAGTTGCCTATAAATGCTTGAAGGCATTAAATATGCAAAGAGCTAAGTTGTTAAATGACAAAGTCTTCAGGTTCTTTTTTAGTTACAATTATTGAAGTGTCTTTTTAACTAATTTCAAATATTGAACAAATGTTTTTCCATCAGTAACATGTACTTCGAAGCTTTGAGATGGTTGTGGCTTCAACTCCAACCTGAGTTACCTGTTCTCCTTTGAAGCGAAAATCTTCAAACAAAAATTGATATTTTTGTCCCTATTTATTTTGTCCTTCAGTGACTTACCTCATGTAGTTCCTTTAATACTTTTGAACATTTTTAGGCAATCTTGGTGGTCTAAGGTAGGACATCTGCACTACCATGCAGAGGGTTGTGGGTTCAAATCCCACCGTAGTTGCCTATAAATGCTTGAAGGCATTAAATATGCAAAGAGCTAAGTTGTTGAAGAACAGAGTCTCCAGAACATTTGACAAAAATTTATCAAAGTGCAGCTTTAAATATACATGAATTAGCATTATGTTGGTACAGAACAAAATGCTTGTCTTGAAGTGTATGTTCAGTTGTAGATTTTTCTAGAAATAAATGTTAACGTTGATTCACAGCCGTTAACAATCACATGCTAACCAGCATTTTTTCAGCTGCAACTTTGGAGCAAATGACCACTTTACAAAAATTGATATTTTTTGTCCATATAGTTATTTTGTCCTTCAGTGACCTACCTCATGTAGTTCCTTTAATACTTTTTAGCATTCATAGCCAATCTTTGTGGTCCAAAGGTAGGACATCTGCACTATCGTGCAGAGGGTTTTGGGTTCCATTCCCTCCCAAGTTGCCTATGGATGCTCGAAGGCATTAAATATGCAAAGAGCTAAGTTGTTAAATGACAAAGTCTTTGGGTTCTTTTTTTAGTTACAATTATTGAAGTGTCTTTTTCATGTAATTTCAAACATTGAACAAATGTTTGTCCATCAGTAACATGTATTTCTGTTAAAGCTTTGAGATGGTTGTTGGTTCAAATCCAACCTGAGGTACTATTTCTTCTTTGAAGAGAATTTCTTTTAAACAAACATTGATTGTTTATGTCCATGTACATGTACATATTTTGTCCTTCAGTGACCTACCTCATGTAGTTCCTTTAATACTTTTGAACATTTATAGGCAATCTTGGTTGTCTAAGGTAGGACATCTGCACTACCATGCAGAGGGTTGTGGGTTCAAATCCCACAGTGGTTGCCTATAGATGCTCGAAGGCATTAAATATGCAAAGAGCTAAGTTGTTAAATGACAAAGTCTTCAGGTTCTTTTTTAGTTACAATTATTGAAGTGTCTTTTTAACTAATTTCAAATATTGAACAAATATTTTTCCATCAGTAACAATTACTTCGAAGCTTTGAGATGGTTGTGGGTTCAACTCCAACCTGAGTTACCTGTTCTTGTTTGAAGCGAAAATCTTCAAACAAAAATTGATATTTTTGTCCCTATTTATTTTGTCCTTCAGTGACTTACCTCATGTAGTTCCTTTAATACTTTTGAACATTTATAGGCAATCTTGGTGGTCTAAGGTAGGACATCTGCACTACCATGCAGAGGGTTGTAGGTTCAAATCCCACCGTAGTTGCCTATAAATGATTGAAGGCATTAAATATGCAAAGAGCTAAGTTGTTGAAGAACAGAGTCTCCAGAACATTTGACAAAAATTTATCAAAGTGCAGCTTTAAATATACATGAATTAGCATTATGTTGGTAAAGAACAAAATGATTGTCTTGAAGTTGCATGCTCAGTTGTAGATTTTTCTAGAAATAAATGTTAACGTTGATTCACAGCCGTTAACAATCACATGCTAAACAGCATTCTTTTCAGCTGCAACTTTTGAGCAAATGACCACTTTACAAAAATTGATATTTTTTGTCCATATAGTTACTTTGTCCTTCAGTGACCTACCTCATGTAATTCCTTTAATACTTTTTAGCATTCATAGCCAATCTTTGTGGTCGAAAGGTAGGACATCTGCACTATCGTGCAGAGGGTTTTGGGTTCCATTCCCACAGTAGTTGCCTATAGATGCTACTGTGGGTTCCGTTCCCACAGTAGTTGCCTATAGATGCTCGAAGGCATTAAATATGCAAAGAGCTAAGTTGTTAAATGACAAAGTCTTCAGGTTCTTTTTTAGTTACAATTATTGAAGTGTCTTTTTCAAGTAATTTCAAACATTAACCAAATGTTTGTCCATCAGTAACATGTATTTCTCTTAAAGCTTTGAGATGGTTGTTGGTTCAACTCCAACCTGAGGTACCTGTTCTTCTTTGAAGGGAAACTCTTTTAAACAAAAATTGATATTTCTTTCCATGTATATATACTTTGTCCTTCAGTGACCTACCTCATGTAGTTCCTTTAATACTTTTGAACATTCATAGGCAATCTTGGTGGTCTAAGGTAGGACATCTGCACTACCATGCAGAGGGTTGTGGGTTCAAATCCCACAGTAGTTGCCTGTAGATGCTCGAAGGCATTAAATATGCAAAGAGCTAAGTTGTTAAAAGACAAAGTCTTCAGGTTCTTTTTTAGTTACAATTATTGAAGTGTCTTTTTCAAGTAATTTCAAACATTGAACAAATGTTTGTCCTTCAGTAACATGTATTTCCATTCAAGCTTTGAGATGGTTGTTGGTTCAACTCCAACCTGAGTTACCTGTTCTTTCTTGATGGGAAACTCTTTTAAACAAACATTGATATTTTTTTCAATATATATATACTTTGTCCTTCAGTGACCTACCTCATGTAGTTCCTTTAATACTTTTGAACATTCATAGGCAATCTTGGTGGTCTAAGGTAGGACATCTGCACTACCATGCAGAGGGTTGTGGGTTCAAATCCCACCCAAGTTGCCTATAAATGCTTGAAGGCATTAAATATGCAAAGAGCTAAGTTGTTAAATGACAAAGTCTTCAGGTTCTTTTTTAGTTACAATTATTGAAGTGTCTTTTTAACTAATTTCAAATATTGAACAAATGTTTTTCCATCAGTAACATGTACTTCAAAGCTTTGAGATGGTTGTGGGTTCAACTCCAACCTGAGTTACCTGTTTTCCTTTGAAGCGAAAATCTTCAAACAAAAATGGATATTTTTGTCCCTATTTATTTTGTCCTTCAGTGACTTACCTCATGTAGTTCCTTTAATACTTTTGAACATTCATAGGCAATCTTGGTGGTCTAAGGTAGGACATCTGCACTACCATGCAGAGGGTTGTGGGTTCAAATCCCACCCAAGTTGCCTATAAATGCTTGAAGGCATTAAATATGCAAAGAGCTAAGTTGTTAAATGACAAAGTCTTCAGGTTCTTTTTTAGTTACAATTATTGAAGTGTCTTTTTAACTAATTTCAAATATTGAACAAATGTTTTTCCATCAGTATAATGTACTTCGAAGCTTTGAGATGGTTGTGGCTTCAACTCCAACCTGAGTTACCTGTTCTCCTTTGAAGCGAAAATCTTCAAACAAAAATGGATATTTTTGTCCCTATTTATTTTGTCCATCAGTGACTTACCTCATGTAGTTCCTTTAATACTTTTGAACATTTTTAGGCAATCTTGGTGGTCTAAGGTAGGACATCTGCACTACCATGCAGAGGGTTGTGGGTTCAAATCCCACCGTAGTTGCCTATAAATGCTTGAAGGCATTAAATATGCAAAGAGCTAAGTTGTTGAAGAACAGAGTCTCCAGAACATTTGACAAAAATTTATCAAAGTGCAGCTTTAAATATACATGAATTAGCATTATGTTGGTAAAGAACAAAATGCTTGTCTTGAAGTGTATGTTCAGTTGTAGATTTTTCTAGAAATAAATGTTAACGTTGATTCACAGCCGTTAACAATCACATGCTAACCAGCATTTTTTCAGCTGCAACTTTGGAGCAAATGACCACTTTACAAAAATTGATATTTTTTGTCCATATAGTTATTTTGTCCTTCAGTGACCTACCTCATGTAGTTCCTTTAATACTTTTTAGCATTCATAGCCAATCTTTGTGGTCCAAAGGTAGGACATCTGCACTATCGTGCAGAGGGTTTTGGGTTCCATTCCCTCCCAAGTTGCCTATGGATGCTCGAAGGCATTAAATATGCAAAGAGCTAAGTTGTTAAATGACAAAGTCTTTGGGTTCTTTTTTTAGTTACAATTATTGAAGTGTCTTTTTCATGTAATTTCAAACATTGAACAAATGTTTGTCCATCAGTAACATGTATTTCTGTTAAAGCTTTGAGATGGTTGTCGGTTCAAATCCAACCTGAGGTACTATTTCTTCTTTGAAGAGAATTTCTTTTAAACAAACATTGATTGTTTATGTCCATGTACATGTACATATTTTGTCCTTCAGTGACCTACCTCATGTAGTTCCTTTAATACTTTTGAACATTTATAGGCAATCTTGGTTGTCTAAGGTAGGACATCTGCACTACCATGCAGAGGGTTGTGGGTTCAAATCCCACAGTGGTTGCCTATAGATGCTCGAAGGCATTAAATATGCAAAGAGCTAAGTTGTTAAATGACAAAGTCTTCAGGTTCTTTTTTAGTTACAATTATTGAAGTGTCTTTTTAACTAATTTCAAATATTGAACAAATATTTTTCCATCAGTAACAATTACTTCGAAGCTTTGAGATGGTTGTGGGTTCAACTCCAACCTGAGTTACCTGTTCTTGTTTGAAGCGAAAATCTTCAAACAAAAATTGATATTTTTGTCCCTATTTATTTTGTCCTTCAGTGACTTACCTCATGTAGTTCCTTTAATACTTTTGAACATTTATAGGCAATCTTGGTGGTCTAAGGTAGGACATCTGCACTACCATGCAGAGGGTTGTAGGTTCAAATCCCACCGTAGTTGCCTATAAATGATTGAAGGCATTAAATATGCAAAGAGCTAAGTTGTTGAAGAACAGAGTCTCCAGAACATTTGACAAAAATTTATCAAAGTGCAGCTTTAAATATACATGAATTAGCATTATGTTGGTAAAGAACAAAATGATTGTCTGGAAGTTGCATGCTCAGTTGTAGATTTTTCTAGAAATAAATGTTAACGTTGATTCACAGCCGTTAACAATCACATGCTAAACAGCATTCTTTTCAGCTGCAACTTTTGAGCAAATGACCACTTTACAAAAATTGATATTTTTTGTCCATATAGTTACTTTGTCCTTCAGTGACCTACCTCATGTAATTCCTTTAATACTTTTTAGCATTCATAGCCAATCTTTGTGGTCGAAAGGTAGGACATCTGCACTATCGTGCAGAGGGTTTTGGGTTCCATTCCCACAGTAGTTGCCTATAGATGCTACTGTGGGTTCCATTCCCACAGTAGTTGCCTATAGATGCTCGAAGGCATTAAATATGCAAAGAGCTAAGTTGTTAAATGACAAAGTCTTCAGGTTCTTTTTTAGTTACAATTATTGAAGTGTCTTTTTCAAGTAATTTCAAACATTAACCAAATGTTTGTCCATCAGTAACATGTATTTCTCTTAAAGCTTTGAGATGGTTGTTGGTTCAACTCCAACCTGAGGTACCTGTTCTTCTTTGAAGGGAAACTCTTTTAAACAAAAATTGATATTTCTTTCCATGTATATATACTTTGTCCTTCAGTGACCTACCTCATGTAGTTCCTTTAATACTTTTGAACATTCATAGGCAATCTTGGTGGTCTAAGGTAGGACATCTGCACTACCATGCAGAGGGTTGTGGGTTCAAATCCCACAGTAGTTGCCTGTAGATGCTCGAAGGCATTAAATATGCAAAGAGCTAAGTTGTTAAAAGACAAAGTCTTCAGGTTCTTTTTTAGTTACAATTATTGAAGTGTCTTTTTCAAGTAATTTCAAACATTGAACAAATGTTTGTCCTTCAGTAACATGTATTTCCATTCAAGCTTTGAGATGGTTGTTGGTTCAACTCCAACCTGAGTTACCTGTTCTTTCTTGATGGGAAACTCTTTTAAACAAACATTGATATTTTTTTCAATATATATATACTTTGTCCTTCAGTGACCTACCTCATGTAGTTCCTTTAATACTTTTGAACATTCATAGGCAATCTTGGTGGTCTAAGGTAGGACATCTGCACTACCATGCAGAGGGTTGTGGGTTCAAATCCCACAGTAGTTGCCTGTAGATGCTTGAAGGCATTAAATATGCAAAGAGCTAAGTTGTTAAATGACAAAGTCTTCAGGTTCTTTTTTAGTTACAATTATTGAAGTGTCTTTTTCAAGTAATTTCAAACATTGAACAAATGTTTGTCCTTCAGTAACATGTATTTCCATTCAAGCTTTGAGATGGTTGTTGGTTCAACTCCAACCTGAGGTACTTTGAAGAGAAACTCTTTTAAGCAAACATTGATATTTTATGTCTGTATACATATTTTGTCCTTCAGTGACCTACCTCATGTAGTCCCTTTAATACTTTTTAGCAGTTATAGACAATCTTTGTGGTCCAAAAGTAGGACATCTGTACTACCATGCAGAGGGTTGTGGGTTCCATTCCCAGTGTAGTTGCCTATAGATGCTCGAAGGCATTAAATATGTAAAGAGCTAAGTTGTTGAAGAACAGAGTCTTCAGAAATGTTGCCAAAAGTTATCAAAGTAAATTCCTTTAGTGCTTTGAGATAGTAATATTTCTACTGACACGGCAGTATACAATGTATGAATTAGCTCTACATTAGTGAACAAAATGGTTGTCTTGAATTGCTTGTTCAGTTGTAGATTTTTCTAGAAATAAATGTTAACGTTGATTCACAGGCGTTAACTATCACTTGCTAACCAGCGTTCTTTTCAGCTGTACCTTTGAACATGACCACTTCACCAACCAAGCAAATTACTTAACCAATGTACGCCCAAATATAAGAAACATTTGAGGTGACTTTTAGATGAGAAAATGACATTGGACACTTCAAAGAAATAAATCCCCTATTAAGTTGATATTTGTACTATTTTTTTAGTTATGTATTTGCATCACTTTGTAATGTCTAAAACCTCATTACATGAAGTGCTTTTTTGTAGAGTCCACATAAAATACATGGAATTCCTCCAAGGTTGCTCAATTCATTCTAGACCTATTTGCTTCCATTGCCACATTCTTATCACTGAATGAAAATTCAAGTTTGTTAGCCTATTTTGTCACTTGAATCTTTTTTTTTTTTTTGGGGGGGGGTCGTTTTTTTTTTCAAGCAGGAATCATATTAGCTAAGAAAGAAAATGAGGGGGGGGGGGGGAGAAGTTATCTAGTTTTTAAAAAACAATTCTCCCTCATGACTTAAAGTAAATGTATTGAATTAGTAATTATAAAAAAAAGAAATGTATTAGTTTAAATCTAAAGGCTCACTCAATATTTTAAAACTCACACCGGTTCCAATTCTCCACATAGGAAACGTATTGGCTAAAATAAAGAAAATGAGGGCGGGGGGTGGGGGTTGTCTAGTTTTGAAAAAAAAAATCCTCTCTCATGACTTAAAGTCAATGTATAGAATTAGTAATTACCCAAAAAAGAAATGTATTAGTTTAAATCTAAAAGCTCACTCAATATTCTGAAACTCACACCAGTTCCAATTCTCCACATAAATACTTCCCTGATAAACTGATACTGTGAATAGAATAACATCTCTGAGCACAGTTGCCACAATCAAAATGAGCTCAATATAACACACACCCAACAACAAAATAAAATGAGACCACCTCTTATGATGGCTTGTTTGCTGAAAACAAGAGGATTGGAATTAAACAACTTTAAAGCCCCAACTCAACACTGGTAAAAAGAAAAAGATAAATGTTTACAGATTTACATGTACTTATATGGTATAAAGATAATGATGGTAGAAAACTTTCCTTAAAATATATCTGCCTGGAGTGTTATCATTTTAAAATAATAAATGGAAAAAGATCCAAAATTAGTTTTCGTCTCAGTGAGAGGAAAACTCTGCCTGTAGGAATGCGAACTAAAATGCTGAAAGCATCCTTACTGTTTTCTTGCAAATAAAACAACGAAATGAGCTGAAACTTTTACAGGCTGGTTTTATTACATATATCTTGATGGAAGCATTTACAGACACTTTACCAATGTTGAGCTGGGGCTTTAAGGTGTCACCTTTTAAAACTTGTTTTAATGAGAAATTGAAAAGAATAACAAAAAGAGTCCCTTCTTTCAATGTTTATGGGCTATACACAATTGTTTTGGCAGTTATCACTTCGAAATATACCCTCAAAATGATTCTGTCAGGAATGATTCGATTACCATGAAAATAGACGAAACCGACACTGTATTTTTTAACCTGTTCCAAAACATCTGCCAGGCAAGAGAAATAAACTTGACACATTTGTATATAATAAAACATATCCCTTGAAATCTAGATAGTTTTTATCAGTCCTTGTTCTAATTGACAAAGATTTACCATTCCTTTTCAACTGAACTAAGAAAATCTGTTTGCATCTATCACTATCACTGTCCAGGCCTGATTGCTTCGTTCTTGAAAGGGCAAGGGCACCGAGGCATTTTCTTCTTGATAAAGGGCACCTCTATGAACAACATTGACAATTTCTATTGGAATATCTCAAAGGCACCAAGGCAATGACCAGAGGCAACGGAGACAATTGCCTTCATTGCCTTTGTGAAGTGTCAGGCCTGACTGTCCCACACAGTTAGCTCAATAGAAGAGCTATTGGTATAACTGCTAAGTGAAGCACTATCAACTCTTGTCAGTATTTGAATGAGAAATTATTCCAAGTATTGCCATTGTATGTCTGGGACTAGTCTGGTTTAAAAATCTCTTATTAAAAATCTTAGGTCAGGTATCACCAATGTTTAAAAATAGAGCATGATGCAACATATATGAATATTAATTACTTGTCACCTGGAAAGGAAACTATTGATTCTGATTTTATTAGTTCAGCTTTCTGCACGGGTTATGCATCTTCCTTCTCATATTTAAAGCAAAAATCTGTTTTAAGTTGATGCTGAAGGTCATTTTTTAAACACCCTGACGTTTTTCAAGCAAAAAAGTATTTAAAAAAACACTTCTGGAATAGAGAACCACAGCAGATTCTTAGCAGTGTTGATGTCATTGGCTTTATGGTGCCTCTTTTTGCTGAGTTCCTTTAGAATTTATAATACTTCATTAGTTTGTTTCAGTTTTTTAAGCTCACTGCTTAGCATTATTACAAAAACTCTGAAAGAGAATCAACAAGTTTAACACTAAGTATCACTTTGGATGTATGAATGGTGTGACTTTTGGCCTTTCCAAAAACTTGTGGATTCATTGCAAAAAAAACGGCAACATACACATCCTTGGAATTGCATTTCAAAAAACCTTGACTGAAGCCGTAACAAGCAGAGAAACCCTCAATACAATCTAATTAAACTTTAACAAGTTTGTCTTTTTGCAGTTTATTGAGAGAAGTTGGCAACTCCAAACAGCTATGGTCTTCAGGAGCTGAAGTACTTCTGTTGGTCCTAAGGAGGTCTTAAAATAATGGTAAAGCTGCTGTTTTAAATAACTCAGACATCCAGGGTGTCCAGGAGTTAGGTGTGCAGAAGACCTGACTTCACAGGGCCCTGACTTCATAGAGCTGCTATATGAATGCAAACAGAAAAACTATCCAAACAGTGGAATAAAAATTAATCAAAAAATTATTGTTCCCTTACATTTCGTCAGTCATGCCACAAACCGACGTATGGTGCTCCACAGCCACAATTCCGTGTTGAAGTTGAACTATTTTTCAAACTCCTGTTTCGGCGACTCCTTACTATTTTTACAACTTTTTTCTTTACCAAAATGAAGCTGACTTCATTCATATAGAACTGTCAATGTGTTTTCAATCCTGCAACTGTTTTGATGAGTTATTAATTCCTAAACACGTACATCATTTTGTGAAAACTTAAAAACACAACGTGCAGAATGTTGTGTATAAAGCAATGCATACGTCGTTTCGTGAACGCATAGGTCAACTGATACATCACTTCGTGGAAACATAGAAGTCGTACCACACGTGTTTAGCACCGTGGGAGCGCTATGTATTTCAATGAATAAAGTGGCGCATTGTGATATGTCACTTCGTAGAAATGTAAAATAGCAAATCTGGTGATACGTCAGTCATGCTAACTAGTGTAATTACAAAATTATTACATGTTAGGTTCAGAAACTTGCTGAAAATGTTAACAGTAATTCATGTATCAATAATTTGTACAAAAATGTATTTGCCAAATGCTGGGATTTTTTACCCATACGTCGGTTCGTGTCGCGAGTGAAGATTTTATTAATGATACAATTCATGTACTTTATAATATAGCAGCTCTAAATGGGCCAAGATCATGCGGTGAGACGAAATAAAAATCGAAATGGTTATGTTTGTACAAAAGCTCTGTATATTAACAACTTTTTAGATAACTTCATACAGGATACCCTGCTGATGTGGAGCTTTATCTCCCAGATCAAGAAGGATGGGAAGAGACTGTCAAGACTGCATTTCTTGTTCTGTAGCTCTCAACTTGAGATGTCATCCGAGACTGGTTTTGAAGAGGGTGATCCTGAGTGTCGGTTGCCGGTGGGGGCTTAGTGGCCACAGCTCCCCCTGGATCCTGCCACTGGTGTTAGCTTCTCCAAGACTACTGTGATCATCTCCAAGAACTGGTGTGAGCAACTTCAAGAGCTGATGTGAGCATCTCTAAGGGTGGTGTGATCATCTATGAGCTTCTCCAAGAACTGGTTTATGAGCATCTCCAAGAACTGATGGGAGCATCTCCAAGACTTGGTATGATCATCTTCAAGAACTGGGATATGACCATCTCCAAGCCCTTGAGCAAGCATCTCCAAGAACTGATGCAAGCATCTCCAAGAACTGGTGTGAGCATATCTGAAACCACAAGTGGATGCTGAAGAGCCAAGTGTAGTTTCTACTGTGAAGGTACTGGATACTTTTTTTTTTAAATATCATTTTAAAACATCAGAGTATGATTTTTGGCAAACTTGTAAAATATAAGCCAGAGTCTAAAGATAACTTCTTGTGACAGCGGTACTTGCAGATCCTACTCAATTTATTGAGTAATTATTCCATAAGGAATTGAGGCATTACTCATGAAGCACTACTCAATGGAAGTATTACTCATTGAGACTTTACTCATCAAGGCATTACTCTATTTTTCTCAGTTTATATGAAGCATCCCATTTTACTTTATGCTTCATTGCTACGAGAAAAATGCTGGGATCTTCTGGGATTTTCATAAACAAAACAAATTACAGTGTTTCTTTATTTGGCTGTAGTCCCTATACCTACTCTTGAAACTTTTTGTCGTTGGTTAGACTAAAATTTGCATTGGTTTGTGGCAGCTCCTTGTAATGAATGCGCTTGTGAATTGTTACACACTGCAGTTACATATTGCGCAGCTGGATAAGTTTCCCACGTAGTCCTTTGCGTATAGGTCAGCAATACTTTTGTTCATATAAGCGGATTTGGGATTTTTCACAAAGGGCATGTGCCCCTTCGAGCCGGAAGGTCAAATAATTCCTAATATCAGCAAGCAAAGCGTTTATACGATACGAACACATAGTGATGCTTTTGAGGTCAGGATGTAATATTATAAGGACCCCTTTCCCTGCCATTGGTCAGGTCGTGTCAATTACCCAATCAGATCGGTGTATGATTTACACTCAATATGGACTTCGCGTGCTGGACCAACGGGTCTGGCAAACGTCTTCAGCAGCATTTTACCATGGGTAGCAGGCGTCATTATAACATGAACAATGTAATTTCCATTGTGATTACTGTGAATGTTGATTGGAGAGAACCTAAGAAATGTACCTAAAAGGAAGATGTGTAAATGGCTTGTAGCAATGTGTTGGAATTTGTTTATTGGGAAACTGATTATTTTTAGTTTAAACACTGGGTGCTGTATCAATTGTCGCAAAGAAATTGTTCATTATCGGAGTTTAAGAGAACTCTCATATAGGCCCTATTTCATAATTTGAACTGTTAAATCATTATCAGGGAGTCCAATTTTAATCAAAAATTTTAAAAAGGAAAATATATAAACCGAACATGTTTTGTGCACACTGGATGCTACTATTGAGTAGCACATGGTGAGGTTTGAGCAGAGCGACTGACACATTTTGTGAAGCATTTTGCAAAATCATTCACTGATTTTAGGGCATTTTGTTTGATATTCCTATTTTGTCGTTATATTGCAAAGTAATGAAATCTTGTTCCCAGCCTTTTGTAATGACATGGTACAGCATTGGTTTAATACAGAGAATTTCAAGTAAAAATACTATAAATGCTGATAGATCACCATTCTCTTTAAATAAGGCAAGGGAAGTGTTTTGCAAAAATTAATTTCCTCTTAAAATTATAAAAATTCAAACCTGAATGAACTATTTTCTATGGCCAAGTCAATATTCTGACTTGGCCATTTATCAAACCATGGTTTGGGCTTGGGCTTGGGCTTGGGCTTGGGCTTGGGCTCCATCCACCTAATTGAAGCCCCATAAGGAAAACACCTGTTTTCTAAATAACTTACGGAGCCTAAGCCCAAGCCCAAGCTGTGGTTTCGTAAACGGCCTATGGTGAAACTTTCACTTGCTGGTTGTAAAGTTGTTGTTTTTTCTGTACACCTAAATAAATGCTGACACATTTAAAACTGTAGTGGCATGCAAAATGGTAAATGGGGAGATTTGTTTGATTAGTTAGATTCCTTAGTTACTTTGGAATTATGTAATTTTAAATTTAAGTTCAAGGTAGCTAAAGTCTTTCACTCTAAAAAGAGTTGTCCCCCGAATGGGTCTTTGCAAGAGTGGTATGGCGGACATAAACAAGTGGTTTTTCACTCTTCTACATTTAGATTTAACATCATGAATTACACCATGTGAAATTATACAGAGCAAGGATGCAGCTGCAGGTACCCGCAGGCAGTTTGTACTAAAAGCTTTCAGTAACCATGTCCCATGAAGTTTAGGGGGGCGTCCTGTATTAACTATTCCTTAAATGTTTCAAATGTTAAGACACTTGTCAACTGTTTCTCAATGGAAATATAAATATCGTTTTTCCCCATTCCTTTGCAAATTTTAACTGGAATAGCAGGCCTGGAATTTCATCTTTGAGAGGGCAAGGCCATTTTTATTTAGCAAACTGGCACTTCCATTGGAAAATGCTAAAGTCTATGGGAAACAGTTGAAGAGGCACCAAGGCCAAAACTAGGGCAATTAGACAGAGGCCATAGACAACTTCGCAAATACTTTTTACATGCGCGTTAACCGTGGAACGAGGTGCATGCTGGTCTAACTTTGTCACTAGCTAGACCACCATTCACCTCATTCCTTGGCTAACGAGCGCATAAAAAGGATTTGCGAAGTTGTTTATGGCCTCTGTGTTATTCTAGTCCAGGAAAAGACAGTGTTTGAGATCTCAGTAAGATCATCCAAGCATGATCTCTATAATAGGATTAGACCTAAGTGCATGTAGAATGTTCCTCTGCTATACATTTGATACACTACCAATGTCAATGCTACGTTAATGTCTTTAATTACAATCTGGGACAAAATATTGAAAAGCCTTAACTACAAGTTTTAATTAGTTTCTTTTTGGTTGTACTTGTTCCCTGTTTATGGGAGTAAATCACAAACATTGCCAAGAGTTTGTACAATACTGCAGGCTTGAAAAATGTAGTTCTTTTCCCAGATGTTTCTAGCTTTTCTATTTCATTGAGATATGTCTGAAGGGTAAAATGTGTTTGCAATTGAATACCGGGTACCTAATTGAAAACCTCTTACATTCAAATAGTCAAGCACATGTATGAAAAACCAAACCATAAAACCCTAACAGTCCCTTTTCCACCCAACTCTAACATTGAGTAGGTTTTGTTTGATTTTGTCGGACTGAGGACTGCATGAGTAAACTGATTATGCTTTACACGGGTTCAGGCATACCACCATAATCAGAGTACCACAGTTTGGGTGTTGAGTTAGTGAATGATGTTGGAATTTGTTAGAGTGGAGAAGGATCCTAGTAAATATCTCAAGGGAGTTAGGGTTTTAATGTTTGTGGACAATGCATATTACAGGGTCCAATTTCACACAGTCTTGTAAAAATGGAATCAGCATGGGATTATTGAGTAGCAGAAACAACTTATTTGCCAGAATGATGAATGATTATTTCACACTCTTTGAAAATTGTCTAGCTATTTTCCTTTGCTAAAATTTGCAAATCAATTTTTTGAGTCGCCGACGACAAGGCACAAGGCCACTCTAGGTAAGGGCTACTAGGAAATGAGGAAGAAAGCAGAAGAAAATTAGGGCACTGAGAAGAAAACTGTTTACATTCTGCTTATATTGAGAAAAACAATGTTTACTTTGCTGCTAAACACTTTTAAACAAAAACTGGGCTTAAAGGGGATCCTGGAATGGATCAGCGGCCGATGATTCATTTCAGGATCCCAGTTTCATAGAGCTGCTTAAGCATAAAAAGTAGCTGTAAGCACAAAACAACTTGACTTAGCAGAATAAGGTCACCAGCCAAAATACCATTCCACATGTGCTGTCTGTGACTGGTTTCCTGCTTAATTTTGGTGAGCAGAAAATTATCAAACTCAATTATCTGCTTTAAGCAACCATATAGAATTGGGCCCTGCAGATCATACTTTGACAGTTTTCGTGCTAAGGCAGAATCACTCCAGACTGTTCATAACATCTTTTCAGCCATTGGATGAAGAGTAACATCAAAATTGAATCGGGTATTTTGCAAAATGGTAATAAGCCCACTCTCTGGGTAATGAATAAATTAATGTCTTTCTTGCAGAATGTCACAAGGCGGGTTCAAATCTTATTCTTGATTATATCTTTGAGAAATGCATTTTACCCTTCATCATCACCCATTCATTTTAATTTGCCTAAGAACAATTAATACGTTTCATTATGTATTTACAGTAGACTGATCCATTAAGCCACACCCACGAAACACATTGACCAATTACAGCATTGGCTGCATCACCACTGTTCAAGTGGGCAGCACAATGTGTGTCTCTTCAAAGCCACACTGCACGACATGAACGCGCATGCCATAAATACTCACATACATGTTCACATTTTCCAATAGGATTTAATCCTGTCAGACTTTTGTCAGAATTTTTGGTGGTGTAGCCCAAGGCTGTGATTGGTCAACACGTTAGGGGCGGGGCTTAATAGAATGGGCTATTGTAATCAGTAAATGTTATGTTAAACTTGATGTATGCCCCTCCCCAACCCTTACTGATCCACCAATCAAAGTGGCCTTTCAGAAAACCACTATACCTAGATACTGCAATATCTTCCGCCGTGTTTTACCTTCGATAAAACAGTTTCAGCTGAGGAATGTCAGACAAGACTGGCATCCACACAATGCTCTCCGTCTTCTTCAGGATGTTGAGGTAAATGGAAGACATCTCTCTACCACGTTACGGACTGATGAAAGTTTGTACAAGCTGAGAAACTTACAAGGAAATTCAGTAAAATGGTGTGCCGGCTTTTGTCTGCATCTTTGTCCTCTCCAGTATGTTACTTCAGAATTATCAGCCAGACAAAGGCATTCAGGTTTCAAGCACAGTCCAAGCCCTCGGAACCTGTCTCATCTGTGTTGCAATCAAACCTCGAATTACTGAAGGCATCGATAACCACATCTAAACCAAAGAGTCAAAAGAAGGTGCCATTAGAGAGGGCTGTTTGGTGGCAGTTACTTCAAAATATGAGAGCACATTCAAGAAATGATCAACTCTCCACAGTCATACCATCTGTGGTATGGTACTACAGATTGTTCATCACAAAGCCATCTAAGTCGCGACTCCATACTCCAAACAGAAGCTGAGATGTAAAAACTGTCACCAATAATTGCCACAAACATCGATTTTTGATTTCATGAAGTCCAGTCACAAAGTGGATTGTATATCATGTTACAAATCGATGGAGGTGTGTTCTATTTAAGGTAACTCAGAGCAAATACAATAGCTGTGAAGAAATGTACCTCAGATGCCAAGTCAAGACCAGTGTATATTGAAATACCGGCATTCAAAGTCTTTTCCAAGCTCTGTGTCGACCCACGTCATCATCATCTTCATGTTACTACCACTACAGAAGCAGATCGCAAAAAGGAATCCATGATTCAAACAAGGCATCACACATCACCACTGATACACATCAGTAGAATTTCAATCAAGTTTCAGAGAGATGGAAGTCTTCAAGTTTATAGCCAAGGTGGTGCCAAAGATTTCTTGTATGATATTGAGGTGAAAGAGGGTGTGGAACTACATCAGGTTACAAACTCTTGAATTAAACACAGGAGTCATCACAGTCAAGTCAACAGTTCACGGATTCAGGTTCAGCTAGATGGGACCTCAGTGCCTTCTTTGTCATTAGAATATGCTTCAGGATAAGCCTCAACATCAAGTTCCAGACCAAGCCCGGACACGCGCACATTGAAATAAAGGCACCCAATGTTCTCTCCGTCATCAGTACTTTGATACTCCAAGGTATCCATGAACCACATCATCATTTTGACTAGTAGGTAGGAAATCCATCTTGATCGTTACACAAGACAACATGCCGAATGGAGGATCAACCAGACATCACACTGAGAATCCATGAAAAGCTGATTAGTCACCATCAAGCACAATATGATGCAAGCATATTCTCACACTGACATCAATCTGCATCTCAACCCAAGTATTGCAAGATGGTTTTTGATGGTGTGATAAAGATAAAAAAGGCAAGTGGCAATTCCATCTTCCTAGACCCGACTGATTGCATCAAAAGGAGTCTAAAGTCTCTTCAACTCTTCAAGTCTCTTCCGTCAGTCGGCACCTTGCGACAAGGAGCGACCAGGATACCATTAAGTGATGATGGTGAAACAGTGAAGGGTAAACACCACAGGCTATATGCGCATGGAGGATCTACAAGTCTCTTCTCTCACTGTGAGGGTTCTCATTTAAAGATATTGCAGTTAATCACACCACACAAGAATTAAATGATCAACCACAATGTACAGAGGTGTTGGCCAAAATAGTGATCAGTAATTACCCCCCGCTGCCCCCTCCCCCTCCCACCCCCACCCCCACCCAATGTAAATGACTACTTGTGATGCCCCATGCTAAAAACAGTTTGATGACAATAAGAGCTTTTAAATAACACTGTATAGTTGGGGCCTGTAATCAAAGTGATTTCTCAACATATAGGATGGTTAAGACATCAGATCACATTCAGAAGTCTTCACCTTTAATACCGGTAACTCCAAGAGGTGCCTGATTCTTGCTGGGGGCATCACATGTACATCTCAAAGAAAATGGCAAAAGGTCGATTAGTAACTTTGTAACTTCTTATGTTTGGTTATGAGGAGGAAGAAAGTATATCGCTCAGAGTACATGTAATTATTTAAAACCCAAGCTCAACATTGGTAAAGTGTCTGTAAATGCTTTCATTCTTTGCACAAAACAAGATATATGTAAAAGCACCAACCTGTGAACATTCAGCTCATTTCGTTGTTTCATTTGCGAGAAAATGGTACACAAATTCATTCAGCAATTTTTTTTGTACACATTGTTAGAGTTTTGGTCTCGCTTGAGAAGAAAATTAGTTTTGGATCTTGTTTCATTTAGTATTCAAAAACGATAACACTTCTGGCAGAAATATTTGAAGGAAATTTTTCTACCATCATTATCTGTATACCATGTATAAGGTATGTAAATCTGTGAACATTTATGTTTTCCTTTCATACCAATGTTGAGCTGGGGCTTTAAAGAATAGCGTCATTAGAACTGACAGCCTGTGTTTTGAGTGCTATTGTGTCATGTTTTATAGATTTTGATGTAAAAGTGCTGTAATATCCTGTGTATAAGACGCTGCTAGAATTGGTTTTACTTCAAAGTTGGTTGCAATTGGATAACAGTTATGCAGTAAATTCATCCCATAACAAAAACTAACAAAAGTCGATAAAAAAATCCACAGGTATCTAAGCCTAGCAATGACACAATAACAGTTTATAAGCTTCACTTGAGATACATTATTGGATGTGATGTTCAAGTGCTGATGTGTTGATCCCATCATGAAGGGAACAGTTTCTACTTTGACTGGTCCACATGTGCAAACCTCTTTTCAATTTTGTTCACACTCTGAGGGAGTTTTTAACACACTTTGGGGGTTTGTTTTGAATCATGTTGCCTAGGGGATGGAGAAGTAGTTGGATCTTTGTGATCTGGGTGAAAATTCAAGTAATTTCATACATGTAACTTGAGCGGGTGAATCTTATGTTTAGTAAGCACCATCCTGGTATCAACTTTTCATTTTCGTTCACACTCTGTGAGAGTTTTTGATCTGGATGAAAATTCAAGTTAATTTCTTTCTTTTGTACTGCACAATTTTGCTAGTTTTTATCTTTGTCTGTGTTTTTTGGTTTGTCTTAACTATGTTGTAGTGTAATTCTAAAATCTTTTCTGATTTTTTTTGGTACTTGTTTGGAGCTCTCAATCAATTTTAGACATGTAAATTTTCCAATTTAATTTTTAAAGTGATAAAGAAAAAGATTGAAGATTTGAACTAACTTGCTGAAACAGCATTTACATATTGCTAAGCACTCAATTGCCAGCAGTGATAAAAAAGGTTTGCGAAGGAGCTCATAGTTTTTACAAAAACATCCAATCTATTTCCATTTCAGTTGCCGGAAAGGGTACCCTTAGCTTTCCTAAAATTGACATTGAAAATAGAACATTAAACAAAAAGCATTAACTTAAGGTTGTCATATAGGAAATAAGTCTCAACACGGGACGCAAAGTTTTCAACCTGTTTAATAATCTTGTTAAGGTTATTATTGATTGTAGTGAGATTTTAAGACAGCGAAACCAACAAGTGTAAAACTGCAAGTATCATCCTAGATGCATGAGTAATTGAATTTCAAACTTTCCAAAAAACTTAGGCCTATGGCTTCATCGCGAAACTTTGTATCATAGACGCCCTTGAATTCGCAAATTACACACAAACTCTATAGTTGCTATATTTTACCAAATGAACCAGCAGTCAAATCAGTTTTTAAAAATTTAATATGTAGCAGTTATACTAGTTTTCCATTCCTCATGGTGTTTCTGTGGTTTTTATCAGCAGTTTGTAAGATCTTGAGAAGGGTCGTAATGAGGTTGGAGTCAAACTCCCAGTCTGAAACTGTTATTTGTAAATAATCGTAATTGGAAATGGCCGAGTATCGTGGCACTGGACTCAAGTTCTGATGGCAGGTCATAGAATGTGAGTCCAGATTCATAGTCACGGTCGTGAACTTTGATGAGAGAATTTTTAAAAGAGTTAATTGTAAATAGCCAAATTATCTTGGCACTGGACTCCAGTTCTGATGGCCGAGTCAAAGAAATGTGTGTTGGGAATCATAATCATCATGGTGAAATATCCTGACAGAATTTAATTTATTTTTGCAGCGTCTATGACCAGGGAACATAAGCTCTGATGGTCTGGTTATCACTATGTGGGTTTAGATGCATACAATGGTGTAGCAAGGGGGGTGGGGGCAAGGGGTGGGGGGAACTTGCCCCAAGTGCAGCCTATGCTCCAAATCAAGCAAATTTTATTTTTATTTTTTTGTTCTTTTATGGGTTGGGGTTGGGTGGGTATCGCTAAGATTTTGAAAGTTTGTGAAGGGAGCACGTACCATCCTCTAACCTTGCCCCCAGGCGCCACGAACCCTGGCTACTCCACTGGATGCATGTGAACTAATACGATGACAGGATTTTAAAAGTTGGAATTGTAAATGACAGAGTTTTTATACTTCCCAGGTAGTTACAGCGAGTTGGTTATGCTTTATATGGGTGATATGTTTATAACAAAAGCATTGAGTGTTTTTAGTATTGTTTTTGAGATGCCTTATTATACTAATAAACAGCATTTAAAACCTGCATTTCACATTGTACAATAAACTGATCCGATAAACCCCGCCCTCATATGTGTTGACCAATCACAGCCTTGGGTACGCCACCGAAATTCCGAAAGAGTCCGACACGATAAAATCCTATTAGAGACACACATTGGTGGTGTAGCCAATGTTGTGATTGGTCAATTTGTTTTGGGGGCGGGGCTTGATGGATCGGTCTTGTCTAATCCCCCTGTATGGAACTTCCATGAGATTTACTTTCTACCTTGGACTTCATGTATGTACAGCCACTGGTCATGCTTGAGATTTACATTCAATTCTGAGTCATTTCAAACATCAACTCCTGGATGCTGTCTACCACATGGATCCTGCTTGACTCTGACTACGGAATTTCTACATCCGTATGGATGGAATTGTTTTTGTTTGTCATTTGATACTGTACAAAATTGAGGACATAAATGGCTTTGCCGTCCATTTGAGTTGTGCGCTTGCAGCCATAAATGAACTCAACAGAGTGAAAGAGTTAAGTTTAACTTGGACTCCCACAATATGAGAAACGTCTATCTTCAGTTCACTTTGACAATAAATCATCAGAGGACAACATTGATGTATGAGCTTCTTCATCTGAGGAGACTTGAATGAGGCAATGGTGCTTGTGAATAAATACTCACTGTGTGGGGAAACAGCACTGTCTCTATACCAAGCTTCTCTAGTTGACCGGATCACTGCTCATAAGATGCTACCTCTTTCTTCTGTTCCAGTGGACAAGACACCATGGTCATGGTGCTTGAGAATAAACACTCACTGTGTGGGCAAACAGAACAGTCTCTACCAAGATATTCTAATTTGACTTGGATCGTTGCTCTTAAGATGCTACTTCTTTCTTCTGTTCCAATGGACTGATCATTTGTAGTAGGTTTGCCTGTGTGTGTAAGACTCTCTCCACTAAGACTACTGTGGTCAGATACTGTTGATTAATCAACAATGCCGTTTATTCCAACCAGATTGTGAGCCTTTTTGTTAATTGGTCGAAATAAATAACAATTTTAATTCAACTTGTAAATTTAGACAAAAAGACAATAATATAGCCTACTCCCAATCATGTGAACAATTGGGTTCACTGTTACTTTTGTAAAAAAGTTGGCGAATAAAAATACTGTGAGAAAAGACAGATAAAAGACTGCGCTTTTCTAGCAGCAGATGAAAATTAATCATCAATGTCCTCCAGAGAGTCAACTGAATTAATCAGACTGGTGCCATGGCTGAGTGGTCTAGTGCACCAGACTCAAGTTCTGGTGGTCAAGTCGATAATCCCGGTCATGACACTTGTGTACTTGAACACGATGCTTTACTATAATTGCTTCTCTTCACCCAGAGGTATAAATGTTTACCTGCGAGGGTAGAGGTTGATACTGTGTTTGAAAAAGCTTTTGGAGCGCCACGGCAGCTCGGGGCTGTATACTTCCCAGGGAGCTGAGAAAGATTACAGGAATGTTATTGGCCCAATGACCAGGGCACCAATGTAAAGCACATTGAGACGTTATTGTGAAATGTGCTATATAAGAACTAGTTACTATATTATCATTGAGGGTTTGATCATGATGGTGTAGATACATACATTAATTGTTAGTGTATATTTAAACAAAATTAGATTTCGTGACAAGAGAGAGTTGAAGTATCATAAAATATATTGTGCTCATAAATGTTTTAAATGCCTGTAAATTTCGAAATGCCCTCCAAAATCCTCCCGCACTAAATGCAACGTGTTAATCGGAGGTTTTAGGAGAGTTAGTTTTTTTTTTTAGTAATAAAACTACTATAGGTCTTCTAAATTGTAATATATTGCCATTGCCATTGCAGTTTTTCAGGGATATTTGTGCTCAAAATAATGTTTTGGATATTTTAAGTTATTTGCTTTGTGATGAAGCCATATTTCGATGGTAAAATGCTGTTCACGAGTCCAAGTCCATTTTGAGTGTCGAAAAATAGATTTCCTGTCGCCACCGTCGTCGTTATGCTCGTTATGCATCGTTATGCTCGGTTTTAGTGACAATTCGTTTTAGCCGGGGCTGCGTTTGACACCTGGCCATGTATTTACGGTTGCGCGTTAATGGTGTTGCATATTGTATTGTCCAGCTTAAGCCGTCATCAATGTACCAACTACCAAATTAGGCTTTGCATCTTAATATACAGCTGTGCAAAATTAGGCAAACAGATTAAATTGTTTGTAAAACCCTGTTTTACATTTTAATCCCTGCAGTAGAACCAATTGATTTCATTGAAACACCTCTCCCTCGATACACTGCTGCTTGTACATTAGTGTAGGTGGGAACACAAGTTACAGTTATTGATCATTGGTCATTTTTGTTAACTTTTTAAGATTTCATTTACTGACGATTGTCAGTAAAGATAAGATCTGTTGTCGCAAGAAGTCATGTTAGACCCTAGTTCATTTTCTCTCCCCCCCCCCCCATGTTCAACTTGTTCTCATTGTTTGATCAATGTTACATAGAGTTATTATGCATTTATGCAAGGGATACGTTCTAGGCATGTCTTTGTTTTTAGTACATCTATACCAACGATCCGCAAAGAATAGGACGCGACCCAAAAGTGGGTCGGGAAAAAAATTCTGGTGGGCCACCAAACTTTGTCAGAAGTGCTAAAATTTATCGTAGCACTTGATCATTCCGTCAGCAACAAAGATTAGCCTTCAATTTATCTATCATTAAAAACATAGCATTTTTTCCTGAAATTTTTGTATCAGTTCAATGCAAATACTCATAAATATACATAATAGAAACAAACTGCTTCAATAAAGAATTTACTTTAATAAAGATTAGCCTGCTTTTATGCCATTAGCAGATGGTTCAATCAATGAAAATCGCTGAATACATGAAAATCGCTGATCTATAGTTTTTGTTACATTTTATGTGGCAAGATGTAATTCATCAGTCAAATTAGACAAATGACACATTTACACATAGTAAACACTCAACCATTTATGATTGATAAGAGATAATACCTTTTAGACATAATTTGTTTTTTATTCAAGTTCTCTTTTTGCTCTTGAAACCGTGCAAATTCCTGCAAAACAGTTATTTATTTTCTCAAAAACTGTGAAGTGGTAACATGTCTTTTTAAGTTGCTTTTATCTTTACGTGAACTCCAATTTGAAGGCAGTTCTGTTTCTCTAGTCTTTTAAGGAAAAAATATTCAAAAACTAGTTTCATAAAACGACCAACAGCGATTCAGATAGAAACATTGTTCAGGATAAATAATTGTCAGGATTATTTTGATAAGAGTTTTCAGAAGGTTTATTCTCATAAGTCATGAAATCAAGAAAACATGAACTTGAATTTGTCAATTTTTGTCAATTTTTTCATGAGGCACAAAATCATTTTAAACACATTGTACATTGAATAATCAGAAAACTTTGTTCTGTATTTATTTTAGTAAGGGTTTAGGAGATGTCTTTTTTATTTAATAAATAATAGTAATAATAAATAATAATAATAAGCAATTATTAAGTGCTTTTAAAATTGCCCAAGGACACAGGTGTCATGGTGTCATGACCAGGATTTGAACCCACACTCTGATGACTCAGCCATCAGAACTTGAGTCCAACTCTCTAGACCGCATGGTCAGGACACTTTAATTTTAACTTGCTATATACTTAGAGAGAGAAGTCATGTGAAGCCGAACTGAAGCTAAAGGTATACTAGTTTGCTTCCTTCAAAATTTTGATTTAGGCCTGTGTTCTTGCTAAATCAAGATGATCAAGGTTATTGAGGATCATTTAGATGTTTCATTGACATGACAATGTATTTAATTTCTTATAATTTCCAATCGAAATTCTCAAAAATTTCCAAAAGTATGTTGAAACTGTTTTTTTAAGAGACTTCAGTTTTATAATTGTCTCAAAGTAGACTTTGATTCCTGATATTTAGAGAAGATCTAGAACAATAAAGAGTAATTTACTAGATGTTATAACTTACGTCTGGGATAAACTAATCTTAAAAACGTCAATTGAATGTCAAGTATTAAAGTGGAGTAGCCTAATTTTTTGAGAAAAACAACTTTTTTTTTAACCTTTTTCTTTGAACAAACTTTCACAGATGATTATGTTGCTAAAGAAAACTTTTTCCATTTTTTGAAACTAAATGTACCTCATGGATCTGTAAAAACTAGGGTAACTTCGAAACAACCATTAACAACAAAAATGTTGACAAAATTACAGAGCTGTTTTTTCAAATAAAGACTTTCTTCAAAATTTCCTGTTGGATTGATTGCATGCTCTAAATCTGAGCGTGATGTTTGAAAATGCCTAATTCTGAAATTAATCAAGTCTTTTTACTTTGAAACTATGAGTCGAAACTGTCTGTATATGGAGTTGCATGTTTTGTTATGGCAGGTTCTCTTACCTGGCAAATAAAATAAGCTTAGATTTAACAAAATGTTCTTGAAGATAACACCATTTCAGATAAGAATATTTATCAGGAAAGTAGCAGTACAGTTTAGTATACTAAGGTAGTATAAGTAGATAGTTATAACAGTAGATAGCAGGATAGTATAGCAGGATAGTATAGCAGGATGGTACTCCAGTAGATAGCAGTAAAATAGCACTAGGATAGCTATCAGTAGTTAGTTTCAGAAGTAGAAGTAAATAAGTAGCAGAAGATAGTACTAGTAGTAATAGTATAGATAATACCAGGATAGCTTATCAGTAAATAGTATCAGAAGTAGAAATAGATTAGTAGTTGAAGATAGTACTGATAACTAGAGCAACGGTTTATTACCAGTGGGTAGTAACGTAGATAAATAATCTTTCAGAATCTTCAAGAACATTTTGCAAAATCTGATTTCTCTTGCCAGGTGAGAGAAATAGCTTTAAAATAAAAACAAAATGAACAACGTACAAATGCCAAGAGGTGTTTTGAGATCATTTTCTTGAAACCTACACCAAAGCTATCCCTTCTTTATTTCAGCCATCACCAAGTTATAAGGTTCAATCATAGAGCAAGAGCATTTTCAATGAATACACCTTACACTAAAAGTTGCGTTTCACTTTGATACCTAAACAGCTCACTCATTTCTTGATGAGGATATGGTGGATACTTGTTTCTTATACAGAATAACAAGTTTAAATTTCAAATTGACTATAGACCCTTCTTTGTAATAGATCAATCCATTAAGTCCCGCCCCCTTATGTGTTGATCAATTACAGCCTTGGCTACGCCACCGAAAGTCAAACAAAAGTCCGACACGATAAAATCCTATTGGAAAATGTAAACATGTGCATGTACTTACAGCGCACACGTTCATGTCATTCAGTGTGGCATTGAAGAGACTCACATTGTGCTGCCCACATGTATAGTGCATGGTGATGTAGCCAATGCTGTGATTGGTCAATATGGTTTGGGGGTGGGGCTTAATGAATCGGTTAAACTACGGTAACTTTGACTTTAAGGTAAGCATTGTGACAATTGTGTTCTAGTCTTTTTAGCTTCGTTTTTCTGTTTCCAACAACAATTTATTGTGATTATTTATAAGTGTTTGGTAACCGACATTGGTGTCGGGACAAAAACCGAAACATGTTATGCCATTGGTTAACCTGTTGCTCTTTCAGAAACTCAAAGGATACCCATAAAACATTTGTTCAGCACATTAAGAAGATTTCCCCAAAACAGCTTCACTTGAAATCATTGGAAGTAATGCGCAGAAAAGTAAATTTCTTTTATTTTTAAAATTATTTACTTCCAGATAATTAATTGGAGCATTTTCTGTTTTGTATTGGTTGTTGAGACTTGTGTAGTGACATGTGTAGACTAATCCAGACAGCTTGTTCGTGGGCGTTTACACCACCGTAGCTATGGCTGCCGCATGTGCACGTCGATGCACACGCACAGTGAATCCTCCATGCTGATTGGTACATAAGCACGCTGACGCGCTAAAGTCATGTCCGCGTGCGTGCGGTGGCCATGCTGTGGTGGTGTTTAAACACCATAAATGATCACTGCTTGGATTAGTGTATATATGCCTAATAAGCGGTTGATCAATCTAGACTTATTAGTTTTGTTGTCTTTTTGGCAATGCTCTTTTTACGACGAAATACCTATACATTATGTTGATTTTAGTCTTACAACTTAGGTGTGCATTAAATGACGGGCACTGCTGTTCATGTGTGCAACAAATTATCACAAGATAACGGAATGTATTACAATTTTGATATGCACAATTTTTAACTTACCAATAATGCGCATTGTTGGGCATATTTAACCAACGAGGGCAACTCTTGTGTTGCTGGGGACGCCAGCACTCAGCGGGAGTTATGTAGCTTAATTAAATCACAATTTGGTTAGCCATACGATGTTGATTTGGCAGCCGTAGTTTTAATTAGAAAAACATTTCCAGCCACCACCTCCCCACCCCCTTTAACTTACTTGATATACTTTAAATGTATTGCTATGAATAATAATAGATCTTAACATTACCCCATTGAAAGTAGGGGTCAGGTGTGCCTCAAGTGGTGTATAAGTATGGGCGTATGTTGCCCATTAATGACAGGTGTAAGGTGTGTCCCAAGTTTCATGTGTGTGGGCTGGTGTTGCCCAATAATCATGTATGGGTCAGGTGTGCCCAGGTTCTAATGTATCTGTGATTGGAATGCACAACATTCTTCAGCATCCGGCACAAACATTTAATACTGTTCTGACAATAAAAACAGTTTTCAAGACTGTGGCATTCTATCACAAGAATTTGTTTGCTTATTTTATTTGAATCTGTGTATTATATACTCTCTAAATGTAAATGAGTGCAAAATCAATTGTACGCCATACCACTTTCGCAAAGACCCATATGGCGGACAACTCTTGGCGACCATTTTTATTTATTTTGTTTGTACTCTCTTTTTCCTTTTTGTGAACTTGTATATCCCAAATCTTGCTGCAGACCTAAATTCCTATTGCCAGCTTGTGTCATGCCCATAATCATCACAAACTTTGTTACTATTGCCTTTTAATAACCCCTCCCTGGTACAAATCCTGGATCCGCGCCTGGTCTTCATTGTCTATAGTTAGAGTATCTGTTTTTATGCTTGTTGTTTGAGTTTCTGTTTGCTTGTTTTCGTGTCTGTTTGCAGTCTAGTTGGAGTCTGTCTGTTCTTGTATCTGTGTGCTTGTTTTAGTAGGTGGTCATTGTCTAGTTTGAGTATCAGTTTTTATGCTTGTTGTTTGTGTTTCTGTGTGCTTGTTTTAGCGTCTGTTTGCAGTCTAGTTAGAGTATCTGTTTTTATGCTTGTTTGAGTTTCTGTGTGCTTGTTTTAGTGTCTGTTTGTGGTCTAGTTAGAGTCTGTCTGTTCTTGTATCTGTGTGCTTGTTTTAGTAGGTGGTCATTGTCTAGTTAGAGTATGTGTTTTTATGCTTGTTGTTTGAGTTTCTGTGTGCTTGTTGCTTGTTTTAGTGCTTGTTTTAGTGTCTGTTTGTGGTCTAGTTAGAGTCTGTTTGTTCTTGTATCTGTGTGCTTGTTTTAGTGTCTGTTTGTGGTCTAGTTAGAGTCTGTTTGTTCTTGTATCTGTGTGCTTGTTTAAGTAGGTGGTCATTGTCTAGTTAAGTATCTGTTTTTATGCTTGTTGTTTGAGTT